>SRMA01025319.1:295470-385854 GCA_007224835.1 Danionella cerebrum
CCTGCTTCGAGATACGAAACGTTCGAGATCCAAACATCACCCTGGAACGGATTACTTTCGTATCTCAGGGTACCACTGTATATGACCATGTCGGGCTGTCCCAATTCAAAGTGGTATATCTTCAGCCATGTAGAATGGCTCAGTTTAAAGTGGAACGTGCGAAGCAGCATTTAAAGTGTATTTATTAACATGTTTTGTACCTCTGAGTAACTTAACCTGTTAACATCCGCGGGCCATGAATCATAACTTACCAAAACATTGCATAATTACACCTGCTATTTCTGAATAAAGTTTGACAAACTATATTATAATAGTAGAGGTATCATTTGAAAGCTGAACTTCTCAGGATTCAGATGATATATAAAGCATTATAGGTTTAACACACCACAGCGACAACAGTTAGTCAAAACCACAACTATTCACTTTTGTTCGCCACAAAAAAAATCTGCAAGTTTCCCAGTTGAGTCGAGTCTCCTGCACATTTGGACAACCTTCAAGCCAGTAAACAAGACCTGGCCACTCGTTGAGAGAGAATGTCAGTGTGGGTTCTCTTTGCTTCATTTAGCCAATGAGAAGAGTTTCCAATGATATATGGTTTGCCACAGTTTTGTTTACAGATGCAGGATAACCTGACTGCGTAAATAGAACAGATGCTTCCAGTCATCCATCTTTCTGCATACCGGTGAGCAGAGCGTAGAGCACAAACTTTTTTCCAGAGAAAAAGGCATGTTTTTCTGTTACTGTTAGTAACACAATGGCATCTAAAAAGACATTTGATCGTTTTAAAGACATTTTAGAGGAGATTCAGATTGTTTTAATGAGTGGCACGCACAAATCACATTGTTTTCCATATTTTTTTTTTTCATTGTTTGCATTTTCTTTTAAATAAATTTTTTTTGAGTAGTTTATCTAGTGGTATTGTTATGTTGTTGTTTTTTTATGCAAAAAATGTACATCAATTTGTTCATTTGGAAGCAAGTAGCAATTTGGTGCCAATGGTGCCCGCCTGGAATTGTCTTATATTTCAAAAAAAAAAAAAAAATCACACCTTTAGCTTCAATTTGATCAGATTTTGGTCATGTATTGGTCCACAGATGTTGCTTCTATTCAGTGTTGTCAAAAAGTCCACCAGGGACTCGAGCATTCACTTACTTTATATATTTTTAAAAAATCTAGGCAAGGATAATTTGTACTCTATCTACAAAGTTTGTGAATCTATAACTTTATTTTTGTTGAAGGTATCCAGTTCCCTACTTTTTCCTGATAAACTAGAAAGGGTTACCTTTTCAATGACACCAAGGACTTTTTTTTTCACCAAGGACATTAATTTAACCCATAAAATGTGAGAGTTACAGCCATTTTATTTTGGGTATGCCTTTTTCGGACCTTTGCTCAAAAAGAAGCGTGAGAGTTAACAGGTTAAATGTCTTCCCACTGTGGGTTGGCTTCAGTCTAGCAAGAAGCAGGTAGGGGTTCGGTTTGGAGGCCACAGGACATCGTCTTTGCATTTTGCAGATGATGTTTTATTCATCGTACTGGGGGTAAGATGATTTCTAGCCAATTGTAAGGTAGTAAGCCCATTTTATACTTTGTAGTAGAGAAATGGAGAAACATTTTATTTAAACATTTTAAGAACTTTTTATTTTCATAAAGTAATAGGAAATATTACATTTGAGGCATTGTCTTGTTGGCTTGAAATAAGTCTTTTAAAATAACTTGTATGTTTACCTCTTTGATTACTTGCGCACCCTTCTTGTCATTGAACTCAAGTTGAGCGAGAGCCTGGTCGATGGTCATGCCTTTGATCTGTAGAACATCATAAATGTAAATAAAAATACTTCAAGTTTCGATTGCTTGTTACCAACGGAGTTGAATCCCTCACCAGTTTGGCCAAGTACCACATCTTGTCTTTGCTGTACTTAATCTGCCGTCTGCAGTGATAGACCTCCTTTAACACACAAATAAAAATGGTAAACAGTTTTTTACACTTCATTCACATCAGTGTAACAAAAAATATTTATATTGCCACTTTTGTTTGAACATGAAATACACCACAAACAGGAAGAGACAAGTCCCTGATAAAGCGCAGAGAAGAGATTCCTTTCTCTCTAAGATGGTTTTCTTTGTGTTTAGATTAAATAAAGCAGAATTTCTTTTGGATCTATTTAAACTCTTGCTTCAAAGTCTCGGTTTTGAACAAATATTCTATTTCAAAAGCTTTTCAAGCTACCCCATCGGACCCCTGTTCCAGCAGTAAAATGCATTGCCGAATACAGAGTTGAAATAAAAATCACATAATTTTTTTTAATGTGAAAGTTGGCATTTATTGGGTAAATGCATTTCCTTCATAGTTTTATACATTTTCAAACTGTATGAGTATCCATGACCGGAAACGTAGCTATTAATTGGACTGCTGGATTGGACTAGTGCAAAGGTTTTACCCCTACTCCATTTTGGTACAACAATTGGTATTGGTAAAACAATTTATAAATGCGATCAAATTACAAAAGTCTTCATGCAGCTCACTAACCATTTTAGTTTAACATCTGTATTGACAGTGATCGGCAACACGTTGTTACATTTTGTGGTGAAAGCAAAGATACTCACAGCTGGTCTGCGTGGTTCATCCTTCTGTTGTGGTGGATGCAGAATGCGATTTTTCCTTTCCCAGTTTTTGGCGTTAAAGTCTTGTGCGCTTGTGTGAAGGCATGCCACACGAGACAAGGTAGATGCTGGTCCAATCAAACTAAAAAAAAAAGAATAAGCAAGACAAAGAATAATAAAAAATGTGTACGCGCTATGTGGGCTAAATTGCACATTACTGTATTATAAAATGCCTGAGTGTCCTTTATGTTGCAAAGCAGCAACACTGGGCTTTACTTACCTAGAGCGAATATGGCTACACACACGACCAGTGGCGGCCAAACCTGTCCAAAACATTTGGGTAATTTGTTGAAACTGCGTTTAAATGAAACAGTAAAGAAAAAAGAACGTTAGGTTTAACTCACCAAACCGTGTCATTGTGGGGGCCGCCATGTTGATTATTATGACTGTACGAGTTGTTCCTGAATCATTCTTTTGATTCGGATCTTTTCGATGAGTCGATTGTAAGCGTAAAAGGAAATGAAATTGAAACATTGAACTATTTTATGTAACATTGTGTTATATATAGTTGTATAAATATGATACTTCATTTTTAAATCACACCATTTTTAAAATGTTAACTTGTTTTAATGATTTGTTTATGAGAGCCGATTCTCTGGGAACGTTATTTCAATGTTGTTGCGACGCTTCACTTTACGGCAGTTACTGTCTTCTCCAAATGGAATTTAATTAAAACTTTTATCAATTATTCTTATTCTCCTATATATTGTATGATATATTGTCATTAAAACTTATATGGAAATCTTCAATGTATACCTAAACAAATTTTTGACTTTAATAATTCCTTCTCGCGCTCCGTACATTTTTGCAACAAGGGCAGTCGGTTTTCGGCAGCCGGTGTGTTCTATAGTACTTGAGTACATGTGAGAAGTGAATACACGAACTTGCACTATTACTAAAACTATTTGTTCTTTATAATGCACCAACGACACCTGCCACCCTCTCCAAACTGGTACTGTTCACGCTGCAGTGACAATAACGGAAAAGGAGTGTTTGGTTTTGGAGCAAAGAACGCAGTCTACCTTGTGAACGTGAATGCAGCGTCTCCAGTAGTCACAGGTAAAAACTATTTGAATTGTTTAGTTTTGTCACGTGCGCTTCTCATAAATGCGACTTTACTTTATTCAGGTGAACTTACTGGCCACACCGAGAGAATCTCAGGCTTTTCCTTTTGTCCTCATGGAGGACAGGAACACATTTGTGCAAGCACTTCAGATGACAAGACAGTCAAAATCTGGGATGCTGAGCAGAAACTTCTCCTGAAAGAACATAACGTTCACCAAGTGAGTGAGAAAATGATCTGTTGTGTTAAATACTGTATTACAGATTGGCTCCAATATATTCACAATATTCTCCTTTTGCATGTTTGTAGACACTGGATTTACCCTTAACAGTCAGCATAAAATTCATCAAATTAAAAAAAAGAAGAAAACTCTTAAATCTAAAACTGTTTTTTTGACAAATTGTGGTGTGTAAGAAATGTTTGACAATAGACTGAAAGTCATTTAAGATGATGCACACCCAAATAGTAAATATTTATTAATGTATTTGTAACTTTTTTTTTTAAATGACATAAGTTGACATGAAGACTGTTTACAGCTACTTAATTAAACATGGATGTTATTCTTTTTTTTCCTCTAATGTCTACAAATAAACCCCATAATGAGAGCAGACACAACAGGACATGGGAAGCAATCATCTGTTTGTTTGATAATATGCAACAATTGACAGAACATCTGAGCATGAAGATAATATAATTGTTCAGAGACCGAATTGTGACCATACACAAATGTCGTGAAGGGTACTAAAATCTTTACAGGAAAAAACACATTTATATTCCTAGATCTGGCTGCCCATCAAACTGAGCAGTTGTGGACAGGGTCCTTTATCTATGATGATGAAAATGAACCCAATAACCACTCTGTCAGATCTCCAATGTTCCTCTGTAGAGAGAGGAGAACCTTCCAGTTGAACAAACAGCTGAATGGTAGAGTGCCCTTTGGTGGGAAAAGCAGGCTTTGTGTATCATTATCACCTGTCCAATTTCTACAATGAAGCATGGTGGTGGCAGCATCATGCTCTAGGTCAGATTCTAGGGACCGAAAATGTTGATCACAAACTGGGACAACGGTTCATCTTTAACCAAAACTGAGCTCTTTAGAACACAGCCAAAATGTCAAAGCAGTGGCCAATTTTGTTGATCACTGTCAGGAGGTGGAACTTTCCTATGTGTTCAAGGTCACTTGTGATGATGGTTACCTTTACCAGCCACTCAAATGTAGAATTAACTTTGTGCAAGTAAACCATGCCCACCTGAGACTCCTTTACTGCATGGAGCAATAAGCAAAGCTTCCCTAAATAGTTGTGCCAAGCCAATGACTTCATGTTCAAAAAGAATAATGCTTCAAGTAAATCTGCACCAAATATCCACAACAGGAATCTAATCGACTTACTAAGTCGTTATGCCAATGGAATGTGCTTTTCTTGCCACATGTGGAACCAGTACTTTTTTTTTTTGTAAAGTGTTTTTGTGTCTGATTAGAACACAATCACTGCAGTCCACTGGTCCCCAGTACAGAAGCTCCTGCTGGTAACTGGAGATGAGAAGGGCATCGTGGTTTGTTATTGGTACAACAGTAACGAAACGCAGAGCTGTTTCCCTGAACCAAGAACAATCTTCTGCTTGTCCTGCTCTCCGCACGAGGAGAACATCATAGCAGTGGGGTAAAACCTCTTTACGTCCTTGTTTACTGAGATTTCAAAGACTTATCTACTAATTGTACGATTCCTTTTGCAGCTATAAAGATGGAATGATAATAGTGATTGACATCAACAAGAAAGGTGAGGTGATCCATCGGCTAAGAGGGCATGATGATGAGATCCATGCTTTGGCATGGTGCCCGCTTCCTAAAGAAGAGCCTCTTTATGGAAGATCTGAAGATTATGCAGGTAAGAGAGAAATGGGGTGAGGCAGGTGGAAATGTGTGTATGGCTGACCATTCAGCCTGAATTTAATCATTGATATTAATGAAAATAAATTTTTACGAAACACAATTTTTACCAAAATCACAGACATTTATATTTGATAAACTAAAATAATGATAGTAAGCAGGAGAAACTGGTCTTTTATTCCCTTCAAAAAGTTAATAAATTTATTTGTGGTTGCTCCAGCTTTTCTATATCGATTATTAGTATGCTTCTAATTTTCTTTGTAAACAGCTGCAATCTAGTTTTTTTTAAAATTGAAGAAATACTCACATTTCCACCTCCTCACATTCCGGTTTTCACAGTTAATTGGAAATGGTAAGGTCAAGACATCTACTGCCATCTTGTGGTGGAATATAAAAGCTCTTTCTAAATGTGTGTTTCATACTGTGGTCAACAGTTTGTACAAGCCTTTTATTATTACTTTTGCGTGCTCTAGGTATTTTAAACACAGGTCACATTTGGTCGTCAGGCTTGTGTTCGGACATATTTGATGTTTACTTAACCCTTGTGTTGGGGATTCTTTCAGGCCAGGGTGGTTTTGAGTCTAAATTTGGCCACAACTTTGTATTTGTTTTGGCAAATTGAATGATATTTTGGGGAAAATGTTTCAAAAACACAAAAATGGACACTGGGCAAATGTATTACCCTTTCTTGCTGTTTGAGGCTTTTAAGTCACCAAATTAATCTGCTTCGAAACTCTATCCAGATAATGTTTTTTTGCATAAACCTACCTCAGCTCTAATGAAAATGACTACTTTTTTTTCTTTGTAATCCTGGAATTTTACCTAATTGCCAAGATCTTACATGAGGTCTTACATGAAGTCTTAAAAAAAGACTTATTTGCAGTAAGAAAAATGATTGTGGATTGGATAATTAACCTTTTATAACTTTTTATCTTAGACAAATGTCAAACATTACTAACAACATTTTTTTGTAGGTTTTGTGTAGCACCAAATGTTTTATTCGTTTTGCCCCATTGATTTCCATTATAACAACTTTTTTATTCTTTATTGTTGGTGTTCATTCCTGTTGGGAAGAGGTAAAATTTGAGAATTTTACCGTTGATCTCATTATTACTTGACAAATTCCATTCACATTTGTCATAAATGCTGAAATTAAGTGAAAACCTTTAGGTGACGAGCGTTAAGCATTTTCTCTGCTATGGTAAAGTGCTCCACTCGATGGATGTCAATGCAAATTGCTCGTTTCTAGGACCAGCCTCAAGTGGTCAGTTGTTGAACTGCAGGTTGAAATGAAGGAAAGTGAGTGGTTTCCACCCGGTTGCGATGTAATGCTGTGAGTGATCCCTCGAGGCTAGGTGTCTGCTTTAATGGCCAAGTTTGTCCGGTACCTGTTGTATATACAGTGCTGTGGGAAAGTTTTAGGCAGGGTACATTCAGAAATTAAAATGTTTATTTTTGCACATTTACAATGTTGCCTTCAAGCATCCAGCATCCATTTTTATAGGTACACTTGCACAAACTACAAGATTTTGTCTGATTATAGCTGCTAAAGATCGTTTATGTCACGCATAAGTTAAAACTGTCAATAAAATGGTCAACATTGAGGATCCGCCGCACTGCTTAGCAATGGAAACGGCAGATGAAGTCACGTCAAGCTAATTCTACGTCGAAATCAGAAAATGTTGAACAGTGTAATTAGAACTTCCTAAAGAAATCCAAATCCCAGCGAAATTAGGAAGTAGCCTTTATGTTTAAATTAAGAATGTCTCTTGTTCTAGATGGAGAAACTCTGGTGAGTGAAGGAGCAGAAGCGGGCTGTTACCTGGCTTCCGGGAGTCGAGATCAAACCATCAGGATTTGGAGCACAGCCACAGGGAAAGGTGAGGGAAAATTCCTAAAAGTCTAAAACATTATACCGGTTGTCTTTGCTTCACAATGCATCTCATTTCAGCTGTGATGACCCTGAAACTTCCCTTTCTGAAAAGACGAGGGGCTGGAGTTGATCCAGGGGTGAAGGAGAGACTATGGCTGACTGTGCACTGGCCGAAAGACAGGCCCTCGCAGATTGTGTCCAGCTGCTTTGGGTAGGAGTGTTAAACCTTCTGTTGAATAAATCAAATGATCACTAACTTTGAATGAGTGCATGCAGAGGTGAGATCGTGATCTGGGATCTCGTGAAGAGCGGCAAACAGAAGTGGGTGCTCCTGGGGAGTTCTTCTGAGGGACAGAATCACAGCAGGATTGTGTTCAACATGAGCTCCTTTCGCTCTGGGGAAAGGGAACTGCTGCTCAGCACCTCCATGGACAGAGAGGTCAGAGCTCATGTACGGTTAAAGACGGAATTCTTTGGCTTCTATTATCTGTGCCCTCAATACACGTCTGATTTCAGATCAAATGTTGGGATCTGGCATCTCTGGAGTGCTGCTGGACTCTTCCCACGCTCGGTGGCTTTGTGTACTGCCTCAGCTTCTCTCCGGTGGGTACTGGCTGTCTGGCTCTGGGGGTGGGTGACAGCATGATCCGTGTCTGGAACACCCTGTCCATCCAGAACCAGTACGATATCAATACATTCTGGCAAGGGATCAAATCTAAAGTCACTGCGGTGAGGCACATTTCTCATTCTTCACTGTATTTTCCTGTATGAGTCATTCATGGAGAATTATGTTGCCTTGGTTTACAGCTGGCATGGCATCCAATAAAAGAAGGCTCACTTGCGTTTGGTACTGATGATGGTAAAGTTGGGGTTTACGAGGTTTACTCAAACAAGTAAGAGCAATACATCCAGAAAAAAAATCTTTGGTCAATGTCATGAATAAGAAAATGGTCTGGTCTGATCATTAAAACATTATTTAGTAACGGGAGTGCTGTTTGCACACAAACTTTGATGTTGGCTCGTAAAAGTGCTGTTTGAAAGTATTTTTTAAAATGTTGCTAAAGTCACAATGAGTTACATAAACCATCTTCCGTGTCTTCCGAGTTTTCCTTAGCTGAGATAGAGATATGCCCAAATGGTTGCTATGGTGTAGTCAGTGACATAACTTAATGTTCCTACTGTAATTGTGAGTAAAAACCCAACCCCATGTCTCTATTTGTTTCCTATGCTGAGATAAAGATATTCCAATTTGGTTGGAGGGGAGGGGTCAGTGACCTACTGTTCCATTTACCAATATAAGTTATATAAACCCTGTCTGCACCATTTACTAAAGATGAGATACATTTTTTACATTTTGGTTGCTAGGGTAAACGGTTTGGTAGCTAGGGAGTCATCAGTGATGTCTTAAAAATTAAGTTCTCACTATGATTAACATTTAGTAACGTTTTTTTTTTTCAATGACCATTTTAAGTCAATAGTAAATCTTTAACACATTCTAGAGGATGGGTTCTAATATTTTTGCACAGTGCTTGCTAAGTTAATACCAGGCAGATAACCTCCACAAGTGTGGTGAATTTGAAGTTTCTATGAGATTCTCAGTTTTTCAAAGTTTGACCCATTGTGAAGTCGGATTTGCAGGGAATGCCGACAATGGGATAAGCAAATCTTCCCAAATCCAATTGGCGAACAGGTCAAACATGTCTTCTAGGCTCCATTAATTGGCTTAAATTCCTGGATAACTTTTAAAGAGTGTATGCCGTGAACTTTGCGTACATTTTGTAATCCATCGAAGGAACAGCAGAAACATTGTTTCCCAGTGGAAAATAAACACGACACTGGCTTCTCCCAGAAATCCATGAAGGAGAACCAGTTAGAATGCAACTTCAAGATTCTCAGTGTTTCCAGAAATCTCTAAGAAGTGCAACTGACTAAGAGACTACCCATTAGGAACTATTGCTCCCACACATTTCTCGAGTTAGATCCCTAACAGAGACACTTCTGTTTAAGCTTTAAACATGATTCACATGAAACGTTTAAGCGCAATTATCATTTGAAATATCTTGGAGTGAAAACCAGTCCTTATGTATTACAGACATTTTTAACTGGTATTTTTCACTCAAACTGGAAACAGAATGTTTAGCGAAGAATGCAGGAACAGAAATGTTATAATAATGATTCTCTGTGGTTTAGTGGATTGTGAGCTGGTTATCTGTGCGGTTGCGCAGGGCGCCTTTGGTTCAATTCCTGGTCCTGGTGTCTTTTCCTTTCCTCCCTGCTCTTTAGTTCCTGTTGTTCTTCTTCAATATCTTATCGGATAAATTAATAATAAAGGAATTGTTATAAAAAAATAACAATAAATTGTTAACAATAAACACACTCAAGTGTTTCATTGCAGTTTTGTACATCTGCGTTTACTTCCCAATCCACAGTAGGGGGCTGTCGCCCTCTAGGAAAGGCTTCTGGTGTAGCTGAGGTAAGATTAACGATTTTTAATTCCCCCCTCTCATTTTGATGAACAGACCTCCTCAAATCTCAAGCACTTACCACCGCAGAACTGTCTACTCGCTGTCATGGGGACCTCCAGTGCCACCTATGTCTTTTGGTGAGTTTGTCACTCAAAACGTTGAATTGTAGTGGAAAATGCAGATTTTAGTAATGCTGCTGCGTGTGTTTAGGTGTTTCTGGAGACAAGCCGGTCTACAGTTTGTACAGTTGTGCAGGAGAGGGAGTGATTTTCCAGCATGACCCCTGGAAGCTCTCCGGGGAGGCCAGTAACATCGATAAGCTGATCCGAGACACAAATAACATCAAAGTAACTGGAGAAACTGCGCAATTGTGTATTGTTTGCTTATATACATAATGGTGGTCTTTGTTTCAGCACAAGATGGTCCCTCACACAGACCTCAGCTGGAAGCCAGGCGGTAATGTTTTGGCTATTGGAAATGAAGACGGGTAAGAAGATGTTCCAGTAGTACAAACATGTACCGTATTTTTCGGCTCATAAGACGCACTTTTTCTTCCCCAAAACTGAGGGGGAAAAATTGGTGCGTCTTATAGATCGAATGCAGAGCGCCGCGAAGTCCGGTCACGGCCGTATGAGAGGCGTAAGAGTTCCGGAGCTAGGCCGAAGCCGCGGCCATATTTGTACACCCAGCGCTGCGCGCTGACGTCATCGCCCATCTCTGCCATTGCGCGGTCGTAACTAAAACGGGGGAAAAAAACTACATTTCCCACAATGCCTTTGGCTTCCAAATCCATACTCACGAGCAAAACTACAGAGCTCAGCTGCCGTTTCTCACACATTGAACGAAAGACTCTCGCATTTGAGTGATCTCTCACGCTACAAACCCGATTTCTCACGCTAAAATACATTTCAAGATGTGAAATGGGCACAGCTAATCGTTTATCTGCGATGTTTTTGAGCCTGACGATAAGATGATTATCGATCTGCATCGTCTTCAGTCTGTGAGGGTTTTTTTCCGCTAAACATTCACTTGGACAGTTTCACAAACTTGGACAGTTTGATCCTTCATTAATGGAGTTATGTGGGTTTTCATAAGCTGACAAAAATCAAAAGGATTTATATTATAACAGCAGGTGAACGTCAGATGCACAGCGCTCTCTCTCTCTCTCTCTCTCTCTCTCTCTCTTTTGCTCGCTTGAGGAAAACAAAACGCTCTCAATGACTGAAACTCTTCTTTATGAACTCAAACTCAAATCATCTCTGAACGGTACATCTCACACATTTACATACTGGATAGCAAACGTAAGTAACATGCTCTGCAATTGGGTAGTGTTCCTAACCAGGTAAGAGCGCATAAGGATCATATCTTAACACCATGCAACCGAATTGTCACTTAAATAAGCTATAAATAATGAGTTATTTAACATTAAGGAGTAGTTACATTTATTTTACATTAAAATAATTATTAATTAATTATTAAATAATTATTATTTTACATCTGGGGGTGCCCAGACTCTTTTAAAGGTTTAAAGGGGGGCTCAACTAAAAAAGTTTGCGAACCACTGTATTATTAGTAATGTAGTGACAATGTTACTGGCTATTATTAGTAATGTAGTGACAATGTTACTAGCTATTATTAATGTAGTGACAATGTTACTGGCTATTATTAGTAATGTAGTGACAATGTTACTAGCTATTATTAGTAATGTAGTGACAATGTTACTGGCTATTATTAGTAATGTAGTGACAATGTTACTGGCTATTATTAGTGATGTAGTGACAATGTTACTGGCTATTATTAGTAATGTAGTGACAATGTTACTGGCTATTATTAGTAATGTAGTGACAATGTTACTAGCTATTATTAGTAATGTAGTGACAATGCTACTGGCTATTATTAGTAATGTAGTGAGAATGTTACTGGCTATTATTAGTAATGTAGTGACAATGTTACTGGCTATTATTAGTAATGTGACAATGTTACTGGCTATTATTAGTAATGTGGGGGCAATGTTTCTGGCTATTATTAGTAATGTAGTGACAATGTTACTAGCTATTATTAGTAATGTAGTGACAATGTTACTAGCTATTATTAGTAATGTAGTGACGTTACTAGCTATTATTAGTAATGTAGTGATAATGTTACTGGCTATTATTAGTAATGTAGTGACAATGTTACTAGCTATTAGTAATGTAGTGACAATGTTACTGGCTATTATTAGTAATGTAGTGACAATGTTACTAGCTATATTTAGTAATGTAGTGACAATGTTACTGACTATTATTAGTAATGTAGTGACAATGTTACTAGCTATTATTAGTAATGTAGTGACAATGTTACTGGCTATTATTAGTAATGTAGTGACAATGTTACTGGCTATTATTAGTAATGTAGTGACAATGTTACTGGCTATTATGGTAATGTGGTGACAATGTTACTGGCTATTATTAGTAATGTGGTGACAATGTTACTGGCTATTATTAGTAATGTGGTGACAATGTTACTGGCTATTATTAGTAATGTAGTGACAATGTTACTGGCTATTATTAGTAATGTAGTGACAATGTTACTGGCATTTATTAGTAATGTAGTGACAATGTTACTGGCTATTATTAGTAATGTGGTGACAATGTTGCTGGCTATTATTAGTAATGTAGTGACAATGTTACTGGCTATTATTAGTAATGTGGTGACAGTGTTACTGGCTATTATTAGTAATGTAGTGACAATGTTACTAGCTATTATTAGTAATGTATTGACAATGTTACTGGCTATTATTAGTAATGTGGTGACAATGTTACTAGCTATTATTAGTAATGTGGTGACAACGTTACTGGCTATTATTAGTAATGTAGTGACAATGTTACTGGCTATTATTATTAATGTGGTGACAATGTTACTGGCTATTATTAGTAATGTAGTGACAATGTTACCAGCTATTATTAGTAATGTGGTGACAATGTTACTAGCTATTATTAGTAATGTAGTGACAATGTTCCTAGCTATTATTAGTAATATAGTGACAATGTTACTAGCTATTATTAGTAATGTAGTGACAATGTTGCTGGCTATTATTAGTAATGTAGTGACAATGTTGCTGGCTATTATTAGTAATGTAGTGACAATGTTACTGGCTATTATTAGTAATGTAGTGACAATGTTACTGGCTATTATTAGTAATGTAGTGACAATGTTACTAGCTATTATTAGTAAGTAGTGACAATGTTACTGGCTATTATTAGTAATGTAGTGACAATGTTACTAGCTATTATTAGTAATGTAGTGACAATGTTACTGGCTATTATTAGTAATGTAGTGACAATGACACTGGCTATTATTAGTAATGTAGTGACAATGTTACTGGCTATTATTAGTAATGTGGTGACAATGTTACTGGCTATTATTAGTAATGTAGTGACAATGTTACTGGCTATTATTAGTAATGTGGTGACAATGTTACTGGCTATTAATAGTAATGTAGTGACAATGTTACTAGCTATTATTAGTAATGTAGTGACAATGTTACTAGCTGTTATTAGTAATGTAGTGACAATGTTACTGGCTATTATTAGTAATTTGGGGACAATGTTACTGGCTATTACGGTATTACTAATGTGGGGGCAATGTTGCACTGGAACAGTGATGGTGATAACGAATGGTGGACTTTAGAATGATGAGTGGGGGCAAAGAAAAACATTACAGCCTTTTTTTTGTTACTTTTACTGTTCACTGTCTGTTCATGTTTGGTTGTTAACTTTTACACAGTTGATATAAAACATTTTACAAAAGTATTTGGTTCAGAATCTTTTTTTTCTAGATCTTCCCCTTTTAAAATTGGGTGCGTCTTATGTGCCGGTGCGTCTTATGAGCCGAAAAATACGTTACTTGTTGAGGAAACTAATTGAGTGGTGATATGAAGGTTGAATGTGTGGAGAGTGATTAAACCTACTTTAAATATGAAGTAAACCAAAGTCTGAACTTTTATTCTGAGGGTTTAATAATGAATGTGGGTTTTAATTTTTGCTGATTCTCAGATTTATTTGAATTCTTGCTGGTTGTTAAATCATAAGTCATTCCTGTCCACTACGGGAAAGACCAAAGAGCGGTTTGTGGAAACCGGGGACACAATTGCAAACCTGCAAAAGCTGCGATTAGATATAAGGAGATAAAGCATTGATTTGTCAAATGAAGTGTCTCGGTCCAAACTGTTCATGTTCCAGGTCCATTGAAGTCTTGAAAGCTCCTGCGCTGAAGCTCTTGTGCACCATACAGCAGCATCATAAGATCATTAACTCGCTGTGCTGGCACCATCAGCACTCCTCTCAGAAAGAGTTGCAATATCTGCTGGCATCTGGCTCCAGTAATGCCACAATCTACGTTCATGACCTCCGGAGGGCCATTGGTGAGCAGCCCATGTTTGCTGTATTGTCCTATGTTTGTTTAGCTCATCCTAGCCACAGCGACCTCTTTGATTCGTGATATTTTTTTCTTGCAGAAAGCCCTTCGGAGAGTCCGATGCTGATCACTGAGCCTTTCAGAACTCTGTCTGGTCACACAAACAAAATCACAGGTCTGGCGTGGAGCCCTCATCATGAGGGGCGTCTGGTGAGCGTCTGCTATGACGGAACCGCTCAGGTAAGTGTCGTTTTCATTTGGTTAACGTGAACCTCGAAATAATGTCACCGTTTGGAAGTAAAGGTTATGACCTCTGGGGATGACCTTCTGCAGGTGTGGGATGTGCTAAAAGAGGAGCTAGTCTGTAACTACCGGGGTCACTCAGGCCGGCTGCTGTGTGTCCAGTGGTCAGCTGTTCATCCAGATCTGGTGTGGACCGGTGGAGATGACTTTACCCTACAAGAGTGGGCGGTCTCCCAACAAGAACACGTCATGCCTCCGAAAGGTGTGTATAAACATAAAAATCATAGAGCAGGGGTTCTCAACTTTTTTTAAATTCCTCAATTACAATAGGGTTCTTCGGTGATCAAGCCCTAATGGTTCATGGTATCATCCTGAGCATAAGTCTAAGCAAAAGTCTGACTACAATTCAGACGAAATTATAGTTTTTCCTATGGATTCCCTAAACTCCGTGCCATTGCGTCTAGCAGAAGTTGTCCACCAGGGTGAATAGGTCATCTTTTCCTTCTTGTTCATAATAGTGCAGTCTATTATTTCTGCTGGGGGATGATGTTATCGGGTGGAAATAATATTTTCTTCACAATAATATTTCTTATTCATGTGATACTGGGCCGTGATTCTATAATATCTAAAGATGGTTATTTTGTGTTGGAATATGGCACTGATGCTTTGTGACAGTTGTCGGCTTTGTGGTTGCACATATTTTTGTAGAACATTTGAGGAAAAACTAGGTATGGAATAGAATGAGAATCTGACAGCATGATAACCTTGGGCAAAAATGTGGAATTACGTTCCCTGTTTTTTAGTGTCTGTGTGGAAAGACGTTTTAGAACTCTTTATATACAGTAAACATACAAGGGTAAAAAAATGTAATCTGGATTAATTCGCAATGGGCCTGTGCTGTGTGAAACTTATTTAAGGAAAGACTGCAGCCTCGTACTTCGTCTTTCCTTATAGTTGATGCTTCCTCCCACTTAACACACGTCTAATAAGATCAGTGCTATTTTTTTTTTACCTTTCTATTGTATCTACAGTATTGATGGAACACCCTACATTAGCTGATTTAGTTTTTTTGATCCTGTCTATTGCTACTCTTTAAAGCAGCACATTGGTGTGCAATTGTTTTTATATTGTGTTGTATAAATTAATTCTGGTCCTTAAATCTGAAAAAGGACCATCAAAAACACCTTTTGTTGGTATTACATTAAAAGGTAATGAATCCATTCATGGACAAGTTTTCAAAACGTTTATAATTGCTTTGTAACGGTTTCTAGACTAATGTCTGTGGATAAAGGAAGCTTTGCAATCAGACCAGGAAAAGCACAGGCAGAAAAATCAAAAGAGGTTGAATGATGAAACACACAAAGTATTTACAGTATATATTATACATTGCTGTTTTCTTCATCAGGTAAGAAGCGTGTGGAGATGGAGAAAAAGAGGGGGCCACAGAAAAAGCCGAAAAAGAAAAAGAAGGCTCCTGGTAAAGAAGGGATGAAATTGGAAGAAAGTGAAGATTTGAAAGCAGCTGGGGGCAGCGGAGGAGAAGGACAATCGGGCAATGAGGAAGAGGAGGAGCGTGAAAATACACACGCTCCAGTCGTCACCGGCAAGTCCTCTTTGGCTGTTCTCCTTTTGGCACATTTTCTGAAATGTCTCTGTGTCCAGCTGTGCTGTGATGAATGCGTGATGGTACTGCGGTCACTTTCAGGGCGCTCCAGGGACAGCAGTGTGGACACACAAGGCAGCGAAAGGCTTCAGAATGGAGAACAGCTCATGCCTCCAGTGAAAAGAGATCTAAAAGATGAAAAGAAAAGAGATAAAATAGGTATTAATGTTCATCATCATTATAATAGTTTTATGTACTGTTGCTCCTTTATAACACATTCCACCGAGACTAAAAGATTGTCTGAGGACGTTACAGACCTATACAAGGCCTTCAAACGTACATCAAAAAGGTCAAGTTTGCGTTCGCAGACAAAATCCGATTTATGAAACCGTACGTACGCACACCTGAAAGCAATTTTCTTCAGTTCAGTGCGTAAGGGTTTCTGCCCCAAACACGCCTCGTCCATACCATATATAGTGTATATATAACAGAAAAATTCTTGTAGGGGAGGTGGAGACCCGAAAAGCAATTGTCTCTGAAGTGCTGGACCTAATTCAGCAGATAATTCCAAGAGAACCACTCTTGATAATCTACATCAGCTGAATATCCATACGTCGTCATCGGCCAAAAAGTCATCGGTCATGAAAGACATGGTTTCTCTGTATTTGTCTATTTGTCATCAAGTAACGCCAACAGTCCCCTTTAAGAAGGAACTTTTATGTTTCTGTGATGCTGTGAAATGTATGAAGAAGAAAAACACTGTAAATCTTTTACAAACTGCAGAACTTGAACTATTCTTTGACTCCTAGACCCAATAACATTATTTATTTTCATTTTTTTGCTAATTTAGTTTTTGTTCTTTATTCTTTCTCAATTTGTGTCTGCATGTACAATATCGCACACGTGTACTTGCCATTTAGTCTGTATATGTGTTTGTTTACTGTTTAAAAATAACGTCAACAGTGCCATCTTGTAACAAGGGTCAAGGCAGTCTTTATTCGTTTAGCAATCACAGTTAATCTTAACACCTAGCTTGTCAATTAAACATAATTAGTATTGCCTAATTTCACCCAAATTATTTTTTTCATAGTACTTACCCCCACCCATATTTTTAGTTTTGCTTGTAAAATTCACAGGTATTCAAAAAAAATGTTAACAAATAGATCAGCTTTTCAAATTTAGGTGGAATGGTCAAAATTTCCACTAGATGCCATCAATGCCTCAAATAGCCACAGTACGCCAAAGAGGTTTACGTACACACAGTTCATATTCTTCATAAGGACTTAGACGCCAAGTTGTGTTCTTATAAATCTGAAGAGGAGTACGCACTTTTTGGGCCAGTTTTTTACATACACAACCTTTTTAAATGAGGCCCCAGGACTCTGCAGGAGGATCTTGTCAAAATGAAATCCAAGAAAACACTTTACTATGAAGAAATTGGATCCCATCAAATATGCAAAGTCGCTCTGATGATGAATCATAATTATTGTATATTTTAAGACCATGACGATACTTAAATTTTCATGATATAAGCTCTTTAAAGCTGACCTCTTAGCAAGGGCTTGACAAAGTACCTGGAATACACATCCATGTCATCGAATCTTTCTGTGAAAAAGTCATATAAAAAATAGAAATGTCACAATGCTGAAAATTTGATTTGTTGAAAATTAAAATCTGATTGATTTTTATAAATTTCAGTTTAAGAAATGCTGGTTTTCCCCTTCACAGTAGAATTGTCTCTGAAAAAGAGAAAGCCTCGCTCGATTCTACCACTCAGCTCCTCCATGGATCACCGCTCCAAAGAAGAGCTTCAGCAGGACTGTCTGACCCTCGCTTCAGTGAGACACGCTCATGGTGAGAGCTGATGCCTTGAAACGGCAACTGTTTTTTTTTGTTTTGTTTTTAAAGAAGCAGGTTGATTGAAAGCTTCATAGATACCACACTGTATCGTGTATATATATGTATGTATGTATGTATGTATGTATGTATGTATGTATGTATGTATGTATGTATGTATGTATGTATGTATGTATGTATGTATGTATGTATGTATGTATGTATGTATGTATGTATGTATGTATGTATGTATGTATGCATGCATGCATGCATGCATGCATGCATGCATGCATGCATGCATGCATGCATGCATGCATGCATGCATGCATGTACAGTGCTCAGTGAGTACACCCCAACAGAAAAGGTGGGTGTCAGAAAACCTTTACTTTCTTTTCAGAATCAACATTTTCTATAAGATACTAAATGCTCCCACAAATGATTGTGAACGAGATTTGTTCACTTTCAAACACAAAACCGTGATTTTTCCATGTTGTAAAAATGAGTACAATTGCAGTTTTCTTTTAATATTATATTAACCTTAATTTCATGTTGTGGAGTTAAATAAGTGTAAATCTCATCTTTGTGAAAAGTTTGGAAATTGTTCATTGAGCTACTAATTAAATATAAAGGGGGTGCACTTATTTTTGCTGAGCTGTTTACATCATCTATAAATTTATAATGAAACTGCTTTAACCATCTTAACACTTCTTTTGCAAAAGTATGTGATCGAGAGTAGCTGGACGCTGAAGTAAGTGTATTAATTCATGTATTTCTACAAGCTGATAAGGAAAAAAAACGGAGATAAGATGCTTTTAATATAAGAATCAGGTCTAACATTCACTTTCACGCTCATCAGAACAAAATGAAAGCGGTCTCCCTGGATCCGGAGATCAGATACAGCTGGGCTTATTCATGGACCGCAATGCTCTCTACAGGATGCTGCAGGAGGAAGGTGAGTGGTGATGGATTGTTGGTGTTCATCGAATAATATTATCAGGCAAAAGTCACAAAGGGTTTTTTCCAATCCACAAGATTGGAGCTGTAATTAAATGTAAAGTTTAACGCCAAGTAAGAAGATTTAACAGAAATCACAGCTTTATTTAGATTAAATTTTAGTGATGCTATCAGCTAAACACATGCTGCTTCAAAGATGGTGGGGGAGGGGGAGCAACCCGACAATGAAGAGTCCAATGTCTCACAAGTCAACCAGACATAGTGATATAAATTTTTTTTTCTAGTATAAGCTTAACAAAACGCTTACATTTGTGTGTCGCATGGAAGTGTAAACTTTTGATCGGGAATATTTGGGAAATTTGTGTCATGATGTTGTTTCTTTCGGTAAAAAATAAATTTTCTAAAATCTGAATATTTCACTGGAAATCTGAAACCTTATGAGCACAACTGTTGCTGCAGAGTTGATTTCTCTGTGTTGTGAATAGAACGGAGTCACATGGAGGCTGGTCACTATGACTCTTTGCTTTACCTGAGGCTCTGGAAAGGAGACCTGGCCGGAGCGTTAGATCTGGCTGCAGAGAAGGGAGAACTGACTGACCATCTGCTTAGTTTAGCTCCTATGGGTAAGTTCTTGAAGGTGAAATGCATTAATCATGTTTTTGTGTCCCATTTGTCTCCAATATTTGATTTTAAACTTATAGTTGGTGATTCATTCTGCACATATAATCGATAAATCTGTTTATTATCAGAGAAAGTTGAGTTTGGATCATAAACATAGCATTCAATCAGACATTTAACAGATGTTTCTCTTTTACTTTGTCCACGATGATGTCCGCCAGCTGGTTATCAAGTGTGGGTCCGGACAGTGGAGGCTTACGTAAAGCAGCTCTGCCATCATGAGCAGTTCCTCAAAGCAGCTTCACATCTGCTGTCCATTCACAAACTCTATGAGGCCATCACCCTCCTGAAGACCCATCAGCTCTACCGGTCAGTCTCTCTGCGTTTGGGTTGGCTTCTAAGACAAAAAAATGATGCTTATATTGAATTTTATTAGATGCATGCTAACAACTACAACACTTTCGAAAGTTGACATTATGATTAAAATGAGTTGTGATGGGGAATTTTCCTATATAATACCTCCATCTAGTGGTCATATTGAGAAATGTAATTTGAGAAACTTTTAAGAGCACACGTCATACTTTAAGTACCGCCCTTTGAAGGATTAAGTTGAGGTGGGAACGGAGAAAGGGTCTCTTCTCTTGACCCTCTCTCTTGCGCTGATCTCTCTTGGACTCGACTCTCTTGGGTCAGTCTCTTTCTTTCTCTCTTTTTCTTTCTCTTTCTTTCTTTCTCTTCTTTTCTATCTCTATATATTTTTTTCCTTCTTTTCTCTTCCGGCGCTCGTTTATACTTTTAATAGATTTGCGTTTAGAATATGCGCTAAACCACGTTCTTCTTCCACGTTAGAGTCACGTGTGTAGGAAATGCGTTGAGACTGTTAAATCTTCATAATAAATAGCCGCATTTGCTGTGTTCTCTCTCAAATGGTTTCCAGTGTTTATTATCAATTGAGAAGGTATATTTTTACCATAACAGAGTAAATACCGTTTTTTTTTTTACAATAATGGAACTTAATGCTGTCATTCAATGGCCAAGAGATCAAAAACGTATGAGCACAACTGTATTAACGTGAAACCTCATGTACGATTTCAACGGAACACACTCAATTATAAAATATCCACTTCCTCTTTATATGCAACAATCTTTGGTGAGATTACAAAAGGTTGAAATGTGGTAAACATCCTGTCATGTGTTATTTTGTATTTAAATACACATGATCTCTCTTTTTTTTTTTTTTTTTGAAAGGGAATATAAATATTATTACAGAAATACAGCCCAAACAAGTTTTTAATGGGAACAAAACAATTCTGAACAGAAACAAACACATTGTTTTTGATATTTAACAGATGATGAAGATACTAATTATGTATTATTTTAATTTAAAGTTACCAATCCTGACTTTTAACTGTGAAGAATGTCAATCCTGATTAAATTGTCAGAAAATTGAGCAACAATCAGATATTCAGACAAACGATTTAGTAAAATGATGTATTGTGCAGTGAGACATTAGCACAAAATGCTCTTTCTCTGCATTAAATTAAATCTTCGTCAAATCATTTTTACTGTGATTTCAAAAACAAACTAGTTTTCGTACACTGAACCACTCTGGGAAGCTCAAACGTACAGTTCATGCAACAACAGACCAAGAAGTTACAAGAGTTGGAGGCTTTTTAACAAGAAGAATGGGCTACTTTACCAAGAGAGAAGATAAAGAACCTCATCGACAACTACCTCAAGAGAATCATTGTTATTGCACCATACATTCCAGAAAATATGGTAATGAAGGTATTTCTGTTGAGGTAGAGACGAAGCCTGAAATTCATTCAGTCAGTTTCCAACCCGCTTATTCCCTTTTTTGGGGTCATGGGGGTTTGCCGGTGCCATCTGCAGAGGACAGCCTGGACAGGTCGCCAGTCCATCGCAATAGGCCTGAAATATATAATCAAACTATCGGGGTTAATTACGAAAATATTCATTACATTTCTGAAATTGATGATGCGCTTTAAAGAAAATCAAATGAATGCATTACTTCCTGGCTATAAATTCCGGTACACCGTGTCCAATCAGAAGTGATTCAATCAACAGACCAAGGAGAATCCTGGGTCATAAGAGGTTTGTCAGTGAGCGAGAGGTGGGTTGCTGGGCTCCACTGAATTAAGAAAGAATAGCTGCAGCCCTGGTTTAAACCATAGTTTCCATTAAATGTTCAAATGTTAAAAATAATTGTGCTTGAGGTAAACAATCGCAAGTTGAAATTTCCAAGACCAGATGAATCTGTAATAATTGGAAGACCATAATTTACGTTTGTGATTAACTAAAGTGTGTTTTGTGTTCATCAGAGAGGCCATTGCTTTAGCCCGAGCCCGCCTCCAGCCAAACGACCCTCTTCTGAAGGATCTGTACCTCAGCTGGGCTGCTCTCCTCGAGAAGGACGGACACTACACTACTGCTGCCAAATGGTGAGAGGAAATTGGTGTCAGATCAATTAAAGGCATTTTAATAATACACTTAATTCAAAACAGATGTGGGTTCAGACTTCGAAGGGTTAAAATAAGTTGGAATTTTAAATATAACATGTAGGTTTCAAAAAGACCCATTTGACGCATATTTTGCAAGGTAATAAAAATTTGAGAAAATGTGCAATCGTCATTCAGTTCATTTTAGACGCAAAATCAGTGCCATCTAGTGGTGAAAAGAAGGGATAACCCATGGAAGTACAAGACCTGTGATATGGCTTGTGTGTTTCAAAGTTCTGGCACAAAAAAGCACAATGGCACAAAACGTTCTCGGAACAGTGTATGAGATTTAGGAGAGGTTTGTCTGTTTTGATTTTTGACACTTGTGATTTTTTTGTTATAAAAGCTGTTCATTCTGAAAATTCGCAGTAAATTAATGACAATTTAATACCCTGAATTGTATTTTTTTTTTGTTCAACAATTTCAGGATTGCTGTGAAATGATTGTGTAACGTAATTAAAACAAATAAAATTATATAAAGCATTGCCACAAAAATGTAAAGGTAATTTATTAGAGCTAAAGGGCTAAAGACGTCTCACCGCGAGCCATATCATAGAGATACACCAGATTACCAAAGGTATTCCCTCGCCCATCCAAATAATTGGATTGAGATGTTCCTTCCCTTCTATGACATGGTCAATGGAGACATCAGGCAGCTAGACATGCAGACCTTGATGCTGATCATTAAAAATGTCCTTGTAAATTTATTTGCGCAGGGACAGCAGATGCCAATAGTGCACCAAGATCAATCGATACAGGCACCTAACTTCATATGGCCTTCAAATTAGCTCAAGAAAGGTGTGCAAAGAGCTTCAAAGAAACAAGAGCAGCTGCATCCAAGCCATCCACCACCAAGTGCAGTTGGATGTAGGGGTGTAAAGAAATGGACCAATCAAATTGCTCTCTGGCAATCTTATGAACATCTATGGTTTTGTTTGGCGAAACAGCAGTTGTTGGACAATATTGTACCAACTGTGAATTTATTTATGGGGGATTGTGTTGTGGAGTTGTTTTCTTGAACTGTATTCAAGTTTCAGTAAAATAATTTTAGATTTTTGGCCATTCAATGCTAAACTTCCTGTGTAAGATAGAGTTTATTGATTGTTGAATGATGTTCACCTGTACAGGCCTAACTTGTTGCATTCAAAGTGATTTGAGAGTCCACTTACATGGTGATTGGCAGATGCTAAAGAATATCTACGTCTTTGCTCCGGCTCGAAGGTCCATCAGCAAAAAAAAAACCAAAAGCTGTTTTTGCCACAAGTTTTCTGCAAAGCCTCTTTTGGATAATTGAGAAGAGCAGGAGCAATTGTTTATAATAGCTTTTGTTACCCTTCAGATTGAACTCTCTTTATCTTAAGACTTTATGAGATAAGCAGGTTTTTTGCTCAGTTGGCGGTCAAACTTGCTAAAAAAAACCTTTTTATTTTAAATGTGTGTTCTCTGACAGTTACCTGGCTGCAGACTGTAACTTTGACGCAGCTAAAGTGATCGCCAAGAAAGGAGACGTGTCATCGCTGAAAACTGCGGTGAGTGTGGCACAGATCTCAGGAGAGAGAGAGCTCGCCCATTCCCTTGCTCTGAGGTGCGCTAAAGATCTTCAGCATTCCCAGGACTGGACAACCCTGCAGGAGGTCCTGAGAACTCAAGATTCACTGCTGGTGGGTGCTTGAACTGATGTCTTTTGATGCCCTTATCATGTGAGCGATGTTAACAGTGTGTGTGTGTGTGTGTTTGTGTGTGTGAACAGGCTCATCGACTCCTGATGTGTGTGACTGAGCTTCTCACTGTCCGGCTCACAATAGCACACCTACTCCCCACAACTTCGTCCTCCTCCTCACATGTGTGGGCTCATTCCAGTGACCCGGACTTACTTGTGTGGGTTTTGGCCGTGTGGCAGAGAGAGTTTGGTGTAGATGCTACCGATCAAGAGTCAGTGAAGACTCTCCGTCAGCAGCTAAAGGCTCTGGAGAATCCCGCAACATCTGCTTCAGCGACTGTCAAACAGGTCTGAGCTCATCATTATTCTACAATAATTAAAAACACAAACTTGAAATGCAGGCAACAGGGTTATTTCAGTTAATTAAAACAAAGAAACTAAGTAAAATAAATAAAAAAGATAATTGAAAGACCAAATATAGTCAACTGAAACAATATCGTGTTCCTATGAAACTGAAATTACTGAGAAATTGTTTGTGGTCATCTTCATAAGTTAATTAATATTAAATATATCTACATATAGTTGTAGAAATTATACGTGAGCTGTTGGCACCTACTTTTCATATCTTGTTTATAGCCGGCTTGTGTACACGCATTCCTACCGCTCCGTCGAGTAAAATGCTGAAGTTAGAAGAAAGCATAAGAGCCCTATATGGGATTTCTTTAAATAAAATAACATTGGACAAAAGCAAGGGTATTGTGCTGGAAACACACATAGAACGGTTCCCACAACTCTCAAAATATGTTTAAAAGCTTGTACGGGGAAGCCAATGCTGATTATCTTGCCAAGGAAGCTTTTTTTTCAGTTGCTCACTTGGTATGGCAAGCAGTTTTAATTTTTACCAAATCTTTGCAGGCATCACAAATGAGTTTCAAATTAATGATATCTCTCAATGTATTTTTAGCAGGTGAAGATTTTATGATGCACCTGACGCATAACCCAAAGGATAAACTAAAACTAAGTATTTTGACTAAAATCTAAAGCCATCATATCATTGCACAACAGTGGTTGGTAACGGTGAAAGAACTCAGCAGTAAATAATTTAAGTTAAATGTTACTGTGATTTAATCAAATCTTATTTGTTTCCCCATCAAATGCTGCTCCCACTGATGGTTTTCCTTTTAGTTTGTTTTGGTTACTATAATTGAATTAATAGCTTATAATGAGAATTCCTTAAGTCACACTGACCGGGCTTGCTCTCCACTCTCGCTCCTCAGCTCATATCTCACATCTCATTGGACATCACGCTCTGTGCTCTGAATGAGCTCTTGTGTGATTGGTCGTCGGCTCTGGAGGAGCTGCTGCGAGCGCTGACTCGAGGTTTTGAGACTGGGAACTTCAATCTGATGACTGAGATGAGACGCCTGCTTCTACTGAACGGTCAGAGATGCTTTTTCTAATTCCAACTTGTCGAAAGGTAGCACCATTGAGCTATCACTAGGCTAAAAAAGCCCCCTCCCTTTAATGGTAGGGGAAACACTGGCTATTGCAAATGTAGTACCTAGGATACTGTTTGAAAATGTATGTATGTGAATGTAGAAACTGATATGGCTTTTAGCCTAGAAATAGAATAATAATTATTAGACTGCTTTCATTTTTTAAAATATTTTCAGGTTTAGTTTTTGCTGATGATCTTGTCCCATATGTCAAAATTGGTTAAAAAAAAGTTTGTTTAACATTTGGTAAATGTTTGTGTAAGACGAACTGAAAGCGCAACACAAGCTGAAACACGTTGGGTGGCGCTATATTCATGTGTGTGAAATTCTGTGACTTTTCGAGTGCGTTTAGGCCCTCAGATTGAAACAATAATGCACTGAGCAATTACAATAGAGTTCTATGAACCTTTGGTGCTCGAGCCTTAATAAAGATGTATCCATCTGTTATCCACAGTAAAAAAAACATGTAGCCTGTAACATCTTCTAGAAAAACCAAAGACCTTGTCGCTAATAAATAACAGAAATGCTAATTGCTCATAGGTTTGGAGTCAGTGGCACTTTACAAACAGAAGCTGGACCTGAGTGATGAGAAGAGCTTGGTGGTGTCTCAAAATGTGGAGGCTTTTGTCTCTTATCAGCTCATGTATGAGAAATGGTGGTCCCAAGCTCCGCCCATGAACAGCATCAACAACGGCCACAGCGGTGCTCCTGTAGAAGCTCTGCCTGAAGGCTTCTGGAGAGTTCTTCTCTCAGAAGCTCATGCTAATCTGCAGTCCACTCAGAAAGCTATGAAGGCGATTCAGAAGAAAGTGAGTGATCTGATACAGCAACACAGCGCGATTAAAGAGCCGGAGGAACCGGAAGCAGGAACTGGGTATTTCTGATGGTCTCTTCGTGCCGTGATTCCTGATCACACAACTGTCTAACAACTTCTTTTTTCCCTCTTTTAAAGAGAAACTCTCGCAGAACTAACTGCTCGGGTTGCTGAACATCACAAAGTGCTTTCCACTATTCCTGAAACTGTCAAAGTAAGGCCGAGTTCCATTTCTCTCACTTACCCCTTCCTCTTGAAACCAAGAGCTCTTCGCTGTATACAACAACCGAATGGTTCTGAAAGTTCGAAATTTAAATCAGTAAATCGTACTTAAAATAGTTTTTTTTGTTATTTAGAACTTTTTTTAATCGACACTCCTTCCTCCTCCCCTATGTGGTATTTTATTCACCTATGCAGCCCTAGCTTGTCACATTCAAAGTGATTTGACTCCACTTCCATGGTGTTTAGCAGTTGCTAAAAAATATTTTCGTCTTTGCTCCGGCTCGAAGGTCCATCAGCAAAAAAAAAATCTTTATAAGATGTTGCTGAAAATTTCTTTTTTTTTTCTCTCCTCCATCTGTTCACAGTGGATTCTATTTAGACTTTTGTTGTTAGATTAACATTATGATAATATAGATCTTAAAAGGTTAAGTTTTACACTGTGCATGCAACCTGCAGAAACCCCATAAAATAACATAGGAACTAGTTAAAGTTATATTTGGATGCATTACATCTTGAAGTGTGTGGTTGACGCGTTGCATTTCTCACTCGTCTTTCATTCACTGTGACATGTTTGCTGAGGAGGGAGTTTTACTGGTTACAGTGGTCATCATTTATTCACAGGCATTAACAGCAAGCTTAATTTCATTGTTTATAGATTAAGATAAATGATTAAACAGAGATGATGTCTTTGTTCATGATCTGCAAATTGTTTAGCTAATTATTAGTGCTGTCAAAATTTGCGATTTTAGTTGTTTGAAACGTTTATATTTGTTAAAATGCAAAAAAAAAAGGAAATGCAATTAACACGATGGCAGGCTTTTTGTATTTTCGTTGGATAAGCCCAAGGGAGGACTTTCACGCACTGTTTTATTAATGCCTATATATTTCTTCCCTTTCACCCTTTAGTTTTCCCTTGTGCATTTACTTCTGCCTTGGTCATGTGATCGGAGTCCTGTCACATGATTTGTTCATTCTGTTTCCCCATCTCTTTTTTTTATTGGCAAAAGTTATGTGCAACAAATGTTCCATAGTACAAAGTACATACAAGAAACAGAGCTTAAAATAGCCTCAAACTAGCCTCAAAATGTAGACTTTAAAACTTGTCAAAATATTCAACAATTACAAGAAAAGCAACTAACAAAACAAAATACTATGGGGTTATTTAAAAGACAGATTATACCGATTAGTGATATAGTGTCGTTTTGTGTTTATATATATATTATAATTTTGTGATAAATATGCTTTCAGGCTAACAGTTAATTTGGAGAATATTGATTTATGTTGTTCAAATGAAACAAAAATGTACAAGCTAAACAAAAATTAATTTAAGAATCAGTTTCTGTCTTGAGTTTACATAATTTACATTTAACATTACGTTTAATCATGATTATTTGCAAAAAGTTGTGATTTGATTATGATCTAATGTCATATTTGTTTAAATTCGTCTTTAATATTTTTCTTTTACCTGTTGTAGAAATATCCATATCCAGATGTGATGGAATGCTGCCTCGTCGTTCTGCACATGGACCAGGAGCTTCACCTGGTTCCTCAGAACATCTGCTCTGAAGCCACATCTCTGTTGCACAGATATGGGACGACAGAGTTGCTCAGTAAAGCTCTGAAGAGACTCTGACACCTTGTAGCATTTATTTCTTTAAGATTCCCGTGCTGTTGGTTTTGAAACGTTCTCCTGAATGATGTTTATAATAATAAAAATAATGTTTATTTACTAACGTTTGAAGAAATCAATGATAAATTATTTTTATATTTAATATACAATGTGCAACAGTTTTAGGCTGGTGTGAAAATGACGATAAACAAAGAATGTTTTCAGAAAGATTCATGATAATTGTTTAGAATAGTGAATAGAAAAATCTTTATCAAAAAAGCTATTGATTGCCTTCAAATCTGCATTTTGTTGAAGTTTAGGATCAGCCGTATCGGTTGCAACCTGGTCATGAACTGAAATAGAAACAGCCTTTTTGTCATTGTCAGATTGAACACCTCTACAAGACTCAAAGTAATTATTCTGCAACAATCCCCGATAAAGATTTCGAAGGAGACTGGGATTACAGAATGTTCTTTTGAAAAGGTTTGTTTATGTAAATACCTTTAAAGTATATTTCTAAAATCCCTTAAATCAGTGCAGTTAAGTTCATAACAATATTTTACAAGCTGATAATTACATTACATTGTCAGGGAAATGGGTTAAAAAACGAAAGCCTAAAAAAGTGTTAAGGTACCAACAGGTGGAGCTATGAAAATATATTGCTGTTGTATTAGACAATATTCGTAAAACAAAATGGTTGAATGAAGTACATTTATGTTAAATGCTGTATTTCCTCTGAGTTACTGTAGGTTGCTATAGCGATGTGTTTGGGCAGGTTCCCTTAAAAAGACGGTGAATGTGATTGCATTTAGACATTTTATTGCAGAGTTACTTCCTGTTTGACATTTCACAGTTCAATGGCTGCCATGGACTTATCGTTTGTCAAAACGCTTCGTAATTTTACATTCCATATGCCGTAAGATAAAACTGGGTTTGAGGTGAATGGAATAAATTTTTTGAGTTTTTTTTTAAGAATTTTCACATTTTAATATGAAAATGTAAAAAAAAAAAAAAAAAAAACTTTTCTTAAATATTCAAGTTTATTACATAAGGACATTTTCTGGAATAACGACCTATTAAAAATATATATAGTGAAGCTATAGAATAGAAAGCTACCGTTATTGTGAAATTAAATGTGAGCCCCATTTACTGCAAAGAGCCCTTGTTGCACTCGACTGTACTCGCGTTGGTGGTCACATGGTGTGGCTGAATATTATTGATTTGCTCAGATCGCTGCTTTGACACCATGTTATTGTCCTGTATTTAGGGCATCTGAATCCGATATAACCGTGCAGTATGAAACATGACATAATAAAAGCCCATTGCGGATTACCTAATCACAGCCATTTGTCACATTTCGCCCCGTTTCAAACTCCAGGAACGCTCTAAAAAACACATGCCTCCTAAATAGACATGAGGCGCTGTAGAAATAGAAAATATTTAATACATAACTGTCTCGAACAACAGATACAATAAAAACATGCTTTGTCGGACACATTTAAACTGTTGCAGAAGACCAGCGGACTCAAAGACGCCTGGAACCTCTAACTGACTGGCCACAGGAAAGATTCTTACGATAGCAGTTTGTTTGGGAATTTAGATTTTAATATGTACATGCTGGCATATTTAAAAACAACCCACAGTCAACTTGTGCACTGTTAAGAGGGCTCTCTCTCTCTCTCTCCAAAGATTCCATCTTACAGAGACACTTCAACCAGAAGTCATCGTTTACCCTCGGCAAACAACCCAACGCTGCGGGGGAATCAATGCTTCCTTCTGGTTTTCGGCTGAAAAGCTTTCTAAAAAGGACTGAGCGTATTAAAAGGGCTGGAGTCTCGTAATCAGTACGATACACAAGCGCTGGTCCTGTGCTTAAAACGATGGTGCTTTTAATACTGTAAAAGAAAATATAAAATGCTCAAGCAGCAGCAGTAGCAGGAGGAAGAGGAGCACATCTGGAGAACTGGAAGTTCACGCCAGGATGGAGAACAGAGCAGAACACAATCTGACATTGGCCGGTTGGAATCTCCCCATCATCCCTTCAGAACACATGTGGAAAGACGGGAAAGAGCGAGAGTGTGTGGGATTAAAACCAGTGTCATTCACTTGCTGCGGATCAGTGCTTATTGTTGGTTTCTTCCTGTGATGAGCTGCCGATTCCATTCTGACTCTGCGAGGAACCCGAGCCCAGGCCGTAGAGTCGCCCGCAGTACTTGGCATCGTCGATGTTGTCTTCGAAAAACAGCTGGAGGGACGAGAGCACAGGTGTTAGGACAGAGCAGATGGGTGGCCCGCTTGACTGATGTTCAACATGAACCTCTTTCATTCGGAAGAACGCCATTCCTGTGAGCAACGAGTCAGAGCCGGCCTGGTGCTGTCTACCGATCCGCTTGAGCTCCAGCTGGTCCGCTACTTCCTGCAGGCCTCCCTGAACACAAACATGGCGTCAATGAGGATTTGAGCATATGATGAATTTCCCCAAAGAAAATAAGATTACGAATGGGGTTTATTTCAACAGAGAAAGATGAAAATCACAAAACAACAAAAATAAAAATCTAGAAAATGTATCTTATTCAACACAGTCTCTTCTGTAGGAGGAGGACTTCCTGTTCTTCATTGGTGTCTCAGTCTGCTAGTTGTGAAAGATATCATCTATTAATATTTACATTGTCTGAGCGCTCTGTTGAGAAAATAGCACTAAATATTAAGCATAACTAAGTTTAAAAAGGACAAATGTAATCATTAGCTCACAAACTTCTTTTTTCACTTTTTTAATGCCACATGAACTAAAGGTTAATAGTAGTGCTTTGTTTCACATCTAGTATTTTCTTTGAGCAGCATGATTTTTAATGAAGGCCTGAGGCCTCTGTGGGATGGCTGCACTTCCATCTTTCTTAAACTTTTGCAACAGTATTTTGACTGATATGTAAAGCTTCGCGGATCTTGTAGCGCTCGCCTTTTTGTGTAAAGAACTTACTTCCTTTCTCAGATTTTGTGACATTTTTCTTCCATGAGGAGCAATTGCTGATAGCATGAAATGGGAAGGGTTTTTCTTTTACAGCCACCTGCCTCTTAAACGAATCGTTAGATTCCTCTGTGGTTGTACGACTGTTAATCAGCATTTTGTAGTCTCAAGTGTGGCTCCATAAGAGCCAGCAAAAAATAAAATTCTACTTTTAGTTTGTACTGCTTTCAAAAAGACAACCACAGAAAAATGAGATTTGCTTGTTTCCGTCAGTTATTTTGTCAAATTTTACTGATGTTTCTATAATAAAGATTTTAAGAGAAATAGTAATATTATATTATTACAATAATATATATATAAATATAAACAAGTTAACATTTCGTAATGCAAAAAAAATACATTATATTTGAAGTATTCCAGAACTAGTTGAAAGAAATAAAGTTAAACGATTACAAAAATAAGTCTTTTGCCTTCAACTCAACCGACCGAGTTTAGAGGAGAAATATTAATAAATAACCCACAACAGCAACCCCATAGTGAACTGGTGATTTACTGGTCACTGGCAGAAATGCATCCCCATAGAATAAAATGAGGAAAGAATGGGCCTTCCCTCATCCAGGGCCAAATAAAATGGGTATTCAGCACAGCAATGACCAAAACACTTGGCCAAGATTTGGATATTGGCCAGGGATATCAAGTTAAAAATGCAGTTGCAATAAATGAAACTAAAGATGTGGCATTCATGAGATCACCTATAGATTTATGAAGAAATTTCGAAGCCAACACCAGGTGTGGCCGGCCATCCACGAGGATATTCAACAATGTTCAAAAAGCACAGGTATGAACAACACACAACATCATTTTCACTGATGACGCCACACTCTAATGCTTTAGGTAAAGCCTGTATGATTTATTTTGTACAATAAAGTTCTATAATCTACAGTCGAGCCATTAATTACAATTAGATTGAAAACACCTACCTTAAGGTTTTTACAGCTCTTCATCAGATATTTGACATCATAGATGGCTGGGAAAAAAAGATTTAAGATTTGAAAGAACTCGTGTTCTTCCTCCGGAAGCCGGGAGTCTGTGAGCAGCTTCACCAGGTAGCCAAAGTCATATCCACTGCGAAGCACAGAAGACATGCAAACCATTAAAATAAAGATGATTCTGAGGACACAGTGATACTTTTGCTTCAATCTTTAATTTGAGCCCAGGTACTGTGAGAGGCAGAGATGGCATGCAGCCGTGTGCCCCCTGCGCACCTATGAAAGGAGAGCCACTTGACATTTTCACACAGCACCAGGCCTGATGTCATGAGGAGCTCTGCGAAGTACAACGTGTCAATCCCTTCCTCCTCGTGCTTCTTAAACTGCAGCCCAGAGTTCTGGAGAAGATCGATGGAGTCCTGCGAGTACATGTCCTCTCTGAAACACAGCAGCATCATCATCATCATAATCATTGACTCATCATCGCAAAACATTAAAGAGGAAGAAACATCAGGTCCTCACGTTAGATTGAACTTGAAGTTAAACTGCCAGGTGGTGGTTCCCGGAGGGTGGTCTCCATCTTCATTCATGAAGGTCAACCCAAGCTGAATGATCTTCAGCAAATCCACATTGCACCTCAAGAGCTGGTATTGGTAGTCCACAGTACTGCGGAACTCTCCAATGGGACGGACCACCACACCGGGAAACTCTGTGTCCTGTCACACACAACAATTCATGTCACATTTGAGTAAAAGCACTAGAACTACTTCAAACACTCAACACTTCCCGTACAGAACACAATGTGCCCATTATTAACAATTCAAAAACTCTTTATTTGACGAGTTTGGTTCCAAAATGCGATAAATGGCAAATAAAAGAAAATTGATACATAAAAAATAAAAATATGTGATAATTTGAGGTTGTACACTACATCCTGAACGAGGCATGGAGACACGCACGTCACTGCTACTACATCTGAACTCGGACGCAAAAGCAGAAATACACCTGGTTTTTGTGGGTATGGATGTATGGAATAGTCAAGGCCCCTGGTTTTCTGATGTGGTTCTGAAAAACCACCTACCCACATTATAATCCAACAGTCTGCTAGTGATCATCATGTTCAGTCTAATTCTTAAGAGGCTACAGCACGGACTCCAAACTGAGAGATCGTCATAAAATGGACGGATGGATGTTACGGGCGGGATACAATTATACTTTCGTTCAATTGACGAAAAGTATAAAAACAGCTATAATGAGAATCTAATGCTTCAAAAATAAAAACTAAACATACCACAGGGCAAGAACTGAGTTTTAAATAATTCAAGCATGTGTTACCACCATGAAAAATTTATCTCCAAGGCTTAGGAAAATTTGGAAATATTCATATATTATATTAATATCCAGCATACATATATAAATACCTCAGTGCCATTTTGAGGAAATAGACTACTCGTTAGCATAAATGCGTGCATTGCTGTTAACCTTCAACCTTCATTATAGCACATGACAATCATAAAACCTATAGCGCTGCTTCTGAGGGTAAACCTCCGGCTTTCCCCTCTTCAAGCCTAATAGGAAGTGCTTGAACCGCAGTTCCTCTACATGCCGCTAGAGGTTGGCTCCAGAAGTGAGCAGGTTCTCTTTCACTCCAATGTTAAAATTGCCAACTTTGGAGCTGAAAAACTCATATTTCCACCCCTGGCTCCATTCGTTTTTGTTGTTTAAATCTCTAGATTTGACCTTTATGAACACTCGGAGGTTGGTGAATATCTTTTTTATTAATATTATTAATATTAATATTTATTTAATTGTGGCGTGGTTTATTGACGGGCACAGATTGACAGTTCTTTCAGTCTGCCTCGTCGCACGCCATCCTCTAGCGTTAATTATTCCTGCTCATTTGTGAATTTGGCTAATCCTTAGATTTTATTGCTGGTTGTTTCTGCTTTTTTCCGTTCTTTTTGTGTGTTTCATCGCTTAAACTTACTCTGAAGGATTCATGCTATTGAATTCAGATGTGCGTGGTTTATTGATTAATATTCATGTGTTTGATGTTGACCTGAGTTGTTTCTTACTTATGGCAAATTTACAGTTTAATTTTCATGCTTTGAGGATTGTGTGTGTGCTGCTATGAAGTTAAATATTGCACAAAGCACTGCCTCACTGCATTTATTATAACACAATGTAAACATTTTTTATATTAGACACATTTTTTTTTACTCAGAATGTTCATATCTCCTAAAAAACGTGAAACATTTAACTATGGAAACTTTTTATTGTGTGTTCAATTTCTTATTTTACCTTATGGATGCATTAACTGGTGGAATTCAAACAATAGGAATATTTTAGAGTAGCATTTTTTTGTTATTTAATTTAATGTATTTTGTCCACTTCTTGGAAGGCACCACAGAACGTTTTTTCCCACATAGGACACACATTTGGCCGGTGGACTAGAAGCCCTGCTTAAAACTCATCAAATAAAGTGAGGGATCATGGGTAGATCTCAATTATTTAACCGCAATATGTTCACGCACCATGGCAATGTAGTTGTAGTTCTGAATGATCTGTCTGATTTTCCTCATCTCCTCCTCTACATTGCTGGCCCAGACTTCGCAGATAATTTGACTGGTATCTGCAAGTGCGGCTGGCATGATGAAGATGAGGAGCTGAGCGACAATTCCAGTGCACCTAGAAGAACAGACAAAACATAGCAAGAAAGGGGATTAAAAACTCTGATGCAACTATATATAGGTAAATACCAACACAATAATTACATATTTTATTTACTGATTTTAATGATGATTTGCAGCTATTAATCTATTGATATATTGCCAAACTCAGTTACCATGTAATTTAAAACAAAACTACAAAAGCATGCAAGAGCAAATTAACATCAACAATAATTTTACGGCAAACTTATATTAATAGAAACAGTCAACATTTTTACATATTCTTAAATATAGTTATGTTTTAGTCTATAAAATGCTTGTATTAAATGTGTGACTTGAATTAGAAAAAAACATTAACGGTAACGTTACACAGATGAACAACTGGTGCATTTATTTATTTCACAAATAAAACTGATATTTTACAAAAAAAATAACACTTTTGTTAAACTCAATAATTGTTTATAAGGGACGCAATTTATCTTAACAGAAAGGAATTAAAAACGATTTCCGTAGTTGTTTGGTGCTAGCCTAAGATGTTAGCTTCTGTTTCGCTGCTGCATTTAAACTAAAAACGTATTTCACTGCCGTTTTAAGAGTGGTATATAAATAACAACATCCCAAAGTGGAAATTTAAATAACAATATTACCTGATAAAAGTAAAGTCGGTAAACGGAGAAGAAGAAGCTGCTGTGCAGATGGAGAGCAAGCAGCGACACTAAACACACATAGCCCGCGCTGCTTCCGGTACTGAGGATTATGGGAAAACACCCGCCAAAACTAAAGCCTTTCCGTCAATAAACGAAAGTCACGTTTCAGCGCAATAAACCATTTGGAATTTTTTAAAAACTGTTATTAATAAATTATTATATATAACATTTACTTAATGTTAATTTACTTAATTTTAATTTGCTTCATTACTGTTCAAAGAAATTAACAATCATGTTCTATGTTTATAAAAAATACACACAACTTTTATTGTTTGTTTTGTTCATTAATATTTATTTATTTAGTTAGTGAGTAAATCAGACAAGAAGTTCCAACAACCGTTTTCTAATTTTTTCAACACATAAAGAATGTACCAATTCAGTGGGTACTGTAATATTATAAAATATTTATTATATATAAATATTTATATATATATAAAATCTATTGTCTGATAAATGTCCAAGATGCAACCAGAAGTTACATCACAACCAGGAAGGTACAAGCTCTTTAGAGGAAGTAGTTGCTAGGCAACATTTGGTGTCCTCCTGCTTTAGATTCTCAAGGTTCAACCCCCCTCCACCCCCCCCCCTGCCCCAAGCTCTTTTACCTTACTCTTTCCTCTTTGCAGCATTGTATTTTGCTGTTAGCGTCTTCAGTGTTGAAGCTTAGTAAACACATTTTCTGTTAAATCTTCTTAAACCTTGCTTCCAGAGTCTTCTGTATAAGGTTATGAATTAACTTTCAATCACAGTACCATTACCATTGGGTACTAATACCATTTATGCGTCATTTAAGATCCCACCATTCAGAGACATATTAATATGCATTTATGTGAAAAAAGTTGAAAAAGAAATTAAACACAGGACAATGATAAAGATTAAAAGAGAAACTTTTTTTTATATTGTTGTGAAACTACAAAACATATTCTTGTGCTGGTGATATTTACATTTCAGGTCGACAGTACAGTGTCCATGAAAAAATTCACAGCATTCGGAAGTTTCACAAGAAACAGAAAGACAGCACACCCAAATCTCAAAAGTGCAATAAATACAAGCTGTACGTCTCAAATATCAGATCCGATTCTTCTTCCATCATTAATACAAGATTACAATTAAAACATTAAAAAGCACTGGAGTTTTCAAAATAAAAGTCATACGGTGAACAATAAACAATCATTCATTCACTAACAAATATTCTGCTATCCATTAGATTACGGTAAGCAAGCATCACACCAGTTACTTTGCATGACTGGACTAAAAGTTTGACTTTAAAACAAAAAAGTAAATTTAATCCACATGAATCTCAGAATCAGGGCGATGAGCACCTATTGAGCCAAGACGCACAAAAACATGCTGTGAACAGTAGCACACTGTTTTTTTTTTTATTCCAAACACTCTCAGACCAAGCAAACGGTTTTTCTTTTCCTATAATGAAATTTGACTGTTAAAAAGTCATAAGCACCTCAGGCAGATGCTAGCATCTAACAGTTGCATTTAAAGTGGTACTTTTCAAAATTTCTCCTTTTAACATTTTCTCAACTTCGTGTTGTTTAAAGCTTACTTTTTTCCAACAGCTACAATACATTGTTCCGAACCTTTATCAAAAATATCAAATAGTGTCTATTGTAGAAAAAAAAATGTTACTCGTGAATCCTTAAAGGAATTTGGTGGTGAGGAAATTGTAATTAAATGCGTAAAAACCCTACTTGACACATAAACAAAGCCAAGTGATGCAGGAGACAAGACGAATCAGGACAAGGGTGACGAAAGAAATGATTACGATGGCTACAATGCTTCTAATCTGATTAAATGTTTGGATAAAAGCTTTGTGATAACATATAAATTGGTCATTGAGTGTGTTATCAAAAATAAATATGTCATCTCATATTTTGGGATATCATAAAAAGATTGCTTCAGAGAAGAACCAGCTTCGCCCTCCAGCAGGTGGCGATAGAGACAAAAGACAAAAAGAGGAATCAATCAGAACCTGTGAAAAGTTGTTTAAAAAAACAACAAAAAAAATCTATTGATAATTGTTTACTAAAAAGTGTTTCATTAATTTTTTGTGAGCACATAAAATTCTGTCTTATGTGCCCTCCAAAAGTTCCTTCTATGCATAAAAAGTGTCTAGTGCACAAAGTTCTTTGCTTATTTTTATTAAAAAGAACCTCAACAGATGCGTATTTCACTCGTTCTAAAGGGGGAATGGTGTATGTTTTGGTTTGGCAGGCCGTTTCAACATTTAAAACAATCACAAACATGAAAAATGGAATAATAACAATAACAAAATTGTTTTCAAAGCACCCACTTTTTTTAATGATTGCTGGCACTAATTAGATAGTGCCTATTTAAATGACAACTTGCCGAAGCTCTAGGAGATGAATAGCAATCCGATTCACTAGCTCGCTCTAGCAACACAAAGAAGCCTAGGGAAATCCTATTAATGAAAACCCTTTCAAATTTTGTTGAAGGCTTAATTAAAATACACCTTTTCCAGATTTTAGTAGTTTTCCAAATTTTGTGCAAAAAGTGAAAAACACTGAAAAAAATAATCACAAATATTTGCACAACTGAAAGTAGTTTCTATATTAGCCTCCACAGGTCTGAATAGAACTAGTTCATGTGACTGGCTTATACTCCGCTTCGAGTTAATGTTGCGCAAACAGAATTTAAACATTTTTCTTTACCAAACATTGTTTTGTTCTGAAGTCACAAAGCTCTTATTTCTGTGCCACCCATAAATATAACAATTGTTCAAACACGGCGCAAATTATAGGTTTTACATTTGTTTTAAAACCTGAAAAAAAAGAATTTTGTTTTTTAACTTGTGAAGGAAGGAAAGTTTTGTTGAAATCTAAATTCATTTTAAAAAGGCTGAAATGAAGATCTAAAATGAAGAATTTAACACCCAATAGAACGTTTCTGTCATGTTACAAATGTTTGACATTATAGGGGAGATTATAATGTCGCAGGTTAATGTTCCTTTTAGGAAAAGAGGTGTGGCTCAATTTGGCGATTGAATAATGTATTCAGCGAATCGTATAAAGTAGTTTAAAAATCACAGCATTGGGAAGGTTAAGTTAAAAAAAAAATTGTGCTATCTACTTGTACTCTACATCCTAACAACTGTTGTTTAAAATTATGGAAAGAAATCTGTATTAAAATAGCTTCTGCAGTAAACAAATACCTACATTCTCTCAGTTAGAGACTGATTTCTAAAATCCAATATGGAAACAAGAACTAGAACATAAATAATAGCTTGTGACTAGCAAATATGTGAGTGAAACTAGAACTAAATGACAATTATTCATAAAAGTAACAAATAATCGATTAAAAGTACGGTGATTAAACTGATAAAAGTATCCTCTTTGCCAAAACCAAAAAAATATTTCAGTATGTTTTGGTGGTTAAATGTTAGATCAGCTTGCCATACACCAAGAAGTCCATACTGGGAATGATACGCAGCATTACTGCAAAATTTCGAGTTGATTTAATAGCGAGCAACAATGAAAACAGATATGGAAAGACCTCAACAAACTACAAACCAAATTCTAAATGATCGAAGGCTGGTTATACCTTACAACCAAACAAAGGTTTGGTCACATGATCCAAGGCTTTAAAAAAATTGCTACATTCAGACTCATGATGTAAAGCAAGTATTTCATTCTAAAAGAATAGTCGTAACATTCATTGTCATCTAACGTCAAAAAGAAGGGAAATATTTTAAATAAAAATTTGCACCAATGAAGGATTGGAAAGAATGCTAATTTGCATAATGCAGAATTTATCCGTGTGCATGTGATCTATTATTAAGTGTTTACAGAGGGAGTAGGGAGATCTCAGCCGCACGCCTTCACAGATGTCAGTGCCCTAGATATTTGCTGCAGGAATGACTCGGTTAGAGATTTTAATCTGTGAATCTCATGCTGAAATCTATTTAAACTGTGGCATTAAATGAAGAATTCACTTCATAAAATGAATCTTCAGATTTCACCTTCCTCTTTATTGCTCAGAAATCTTTGCTGATCAGAAGATTCTATTGAAATCAAATGTTGACCAAATAAAAATGGACTGACAAGCACAAAACAGTGAGGAAAATGTGTCTGGTTTCCGGTGATCTCTAGGCAATTAGGACTGAAGTCACTCAGAAAACAATTGGTAAATCACAGCCTGAATTCATTCGCTGTTAATATACAACGCCACCATTGTCATATTTTGTTTATAAAATCAATAGGTCAAAAACTCTATCCTTGTGTAGCTTTCAAAAAGGTTATTAGTTTGTTTTTGAAACAAACATTAAGAGTTACGACACATAAACTGTAAGGTAATTCAAATGACACAAAATGTGTGATTGTGTTTCTGTTTGTTTCAGTGCCAAAAAGGGATGACTCTTGGAAGTACAAGACCTGTGACCTCGATTTGTGGATTTTTGAAGTAAAAAAAAATTGCTGCTTTGAATTGTATTTTTTTTTTGTACAATTTCAGGATTGTTGTGGAATTACTGTGTATTATAATTTAAAAATAGTTGTAAAACTTAGAAGCTGGGGTTGTATTAAGACATTACATCAAGCATTGTCACAAAAAAATGTTTTTAAGGTAATCTATTAGAACATATTGTAAAAAGGAACACAATATACCTAGAGACAAAATTTATATCTAAAATGTATTATTTAGAAACATTTTAGACTATTTTTTGTTTCTGCACTCAAAATGCAGTAAAATGTATAAGCCACTCAAAAAGTTCCACGCAGCAAATAATTTAAAGTATTATGTAATTGCATATTTTTGTCTTTTGATTAAAATATGATAATTTATTTAGTTATTTAAGTCATGAAAAGCGCATTGATCTGATTTATTCAAGAAAATATATGTGAAGAGTCTGCATCTGAAGTAGAAAATAGGGGTGTAACAATACATCGTGGCATGATATATTGCAATACACAAGTGTCACAATCCGCATCGTGGAGCTACTGGGAGATAGAAGTGTATTTGCTTCTTGGAGTGATTGGGATTCTAGTCACTTCTGAAACTTCTTTACCTTGTTTTATGTAACATTTACTAGGAGAAAAAAATAATTTACTCACATTTTAAACAAGAAATATCCTAAAAGTAGCTCTCTCTGTGACTTTGAGTAAAAAAGAGGACTTAATACAAAAATTAACACTGCCCCCTAGTGGGTCGATGATATCAAATGCTCTCACACAAATCAAACTAGTCCCTAGCCTTCTTAGCTTTCTGATCTTAAAACGGTTTCACTAGCTGGTTAAAAATAGTGTTGTAAATTATTGCGACTCATATTGTATCATAGACATAATATTGAGATGTATCCCATCATGAGAAGAGTGTATGGTTACATCCCTAGAAAGTGACTATAACTTCATAAAGACTACATTTCCCATAATCCACTGGAGAAGCTTCCTGTCGATGTCAGAGTTTCACAAGTGTGTCTTGATTTTTGTTAGCCCTTCCTGTGACTTTTTAGATATCCTTCTAGATGTAAGTGTGAACAAGGATCTGAAAGCCTGCCCTGGTTTTGGATTTACTTTATTTCAAATCCAGGAGTGTGGGAAATGTAGTCCAGTTGTTATATTCTTGACTTCTAGACCATTAGGATCTATTTTAATGTTTTTGAGATTCAAATCAGACTCAAAGCAATATAAGGAACCCTACTAAAATCTTCCACTGTAGGCACAGTATAAATAACTAAAGACTAGAAAGAGATTTAAAAAAGAAACAAAAGCTCGGAAAAAGGGGTTGACTTCAAAAAGTATGCTCTTTCGTTCACAACGTGCTCTTTGTTTGTCCTTCTTCTAGTAAAGTGCATGAACTATCTGATATTCTACCTGAGAGTTGGTGGAGCTAAGTGCAGTTTCTACATCGCCTTCGGTTTCAACTTTTATCACAACAAACACTTGTTGAGTTGTTGGATGTAGTTTGTTACACGGTCTATTTCCTCATGCTTTACTGTCCATGTTCTTGCCAACAACAGTAACCGTCGGCACACTTGTAAAACAAACTCCGTGCTCAGAGAAATGGCAAGTATGATGGTGCATAATTTTCAGAAAACTAACAGAAATAGTACCGTCCATATCTTCAAAATAATACGTTTCGCGCTCTTTTCTGCTGATTTGAGTGACCGCTAATACACCTAGCACAGACACCAACATGCTCTTATTAGTAACAGAATGCGGTGAAGTTAAAAACAAATCTAAAAAAACACACAGGTCTATACAAATTCAGGTCTGTAAAACCCAGTGTTTTAAAACAACATTTTTCCTGCCCGACAAACGTTTTCCCCTCTTCGTTCTTCATAAGACCACCAGATGCCAGTTGTGTTGCCATGCTAACAGATGTTGGGATAAAGAGCTTCTACACATCGTCCGCTGGCAAGTCAGGAACGTTTATCTTGGCTCTGGTAAAGAAGGCCATCTTCTCTCTGCAAGAGGTTACAGTAGATGTCAAAGCTTTGCGATAACTCTACATGAAGTAGGCGTCAAAACCTTAACAGATTTATTTCCCATTTAAAAGATTTATGTATGTGCATTTCATTAAATGATAAAAATACTCCATCAAGACTCCTTTTGAAATCAATCTTCAAATAAATAAAACAAGTACTTAATAATTAGAAGAAAATCCATCCAGGTGTTTTTTTTCTTTGTTTATTAACCCAAATCTCCAATATCCTCAAAAACATGCCATTTACTGTGCAAAATACATGGACAAAATCTGTTTGTGACACCACAAACCTTAGGATCCCACCCAAGACTCTTGGCAAACATTACCAAATAACACATTTTCATTATTTACTTTCAGCACCATCTGCTTGTAGTCTTATGTGGTTAAATGAGTTGAATACCTCACCTGAAAGACTGCACCCCTGGAACCTCCTTCAGGCTCTGTCCTCGGATCTTGTGCACATCCTTAGCTGCAGCTCGCATCATTTTCTCAACCCTTTTCTCCTGTAGTTGCTCTTCCTGGGTCTGAACAAGTGAAAAGAAGGGGAGAAGACAAGAAATTAGGAGAAGAATAAAGAAGAGAAAGGAAGAAAACAGAAGAGAAAATAAAAGAAGAGCAAAGAAGAGGAAAAAAGAAGAGACATTTAAGACATTTAAGCTCTTATGTTTGCACTACAAAAATCTGGTACAGGTTGTACATTTAAACTTTAATCTAAAGTTTTTTTTTCAAGAGGAAAGATAAAGCCTTTCAGATTTGGAGAATATACAGTACAAATATGGAAAATATTCACAGTGCCGCTTGAGATAAAAGTATCCACAAATTATCCTTGAGATAGTTCTATCGGTTAGTTGGAGTCTGTGGTAAATTTGGTTGATTAGAGATGTTTACACCTGTGTAGTAGATCAGGATCCACTGAACATGCCAAACCACAAACCTAGAGAACTCAGAGCCCAGGCACAGATCTGAAGAAGGCCATGGAAGAATTTCTGCCTCTAAAAAATAAATTTAGAACCACCTAGACTCTAGATCTAGCCACTGGTTAAAACTGAATATCCTAGGATGAAGGTAGAGAGGTGACTTAGAACCCAAAGGTTACAGCTCTGAAGATAGGGAACCTTCTAGAGACAACCAGCTCTGCAAGACTCTCTCATAGCAGACCAAAAAGGCATCTTAAAAACAGGCAGACCTCGTGAAGCATTGTGGTGGAAACATCATGCTTTGGGGATGTTTTAGTGGTAGGAACTGAGACGTCATGGTCAGAGGAAATGTGAAGACCATGCATTGACATTCAGGATGAAAACTTGTTCCAGAGAGCTTCTTAGAACGGATTGGAGCAGGAGTTCATCTTTCAGCAGGACAATGACTAAGCACACAACCAAGATGTCAAAGGACTGGTTTCAGGACAACGCGAAATGAACCCAGACTTGAATCCTATTAGACATTTCTGGAGAGATCTGATGCGCCAACTTTGGTAAAACAACATGGCTGTGCACCAATGCTGCCAATTCATCCGGATAGGGTTAAGAGGTGCTGAAAAATACAGTACTGAAAAACAGGTTCCACTTCCCTCTAAAAGAAATTTGAGTAAAATGGATTTATTTTAATCAAATGTGGAACAACGCTGTGAATTCTTTCTGGATACATAGTTCAATATTTATATATGAAAATAAATAGCTGGAAAAGAGAAAGAAAAAGAACAATTGCAAACATGATAAAAAAAAAAATTCACAATTTAGAACAATTGATCACGTTTGCAATTTTTATTTTAAATTGCATTTTCGGAATAGAATATTACACGACAAAATAATCTATACATAGAAGTTTTACATAATTACAAATTAAAAAAAGATTCAACAATACATTTCAGGTTGCCAGATTGACTCGTCCTGGCCTCACCTGTCTCTCTGTGTGTTTGAGCAGCAGACAGAAACGCTCATCCTCTTGCAGGCGTGCAGGCAGGTCTCGACGACCCTGCTGCTGTGCATCCTCCAGCTGCTGCTTGAGCTCACGCAGAACCCGCAGCTCCTCCAGGAGACGACTGTGTCGGGTACGAGTTACTTGCAGGTCCAGTTCCAGGTCCAGGGAGGTGCGTAGGAGCCCATCCAAACCCTTCGCATGCACCGGAGGCTGAGGTGAGACAACAAGAGATGATGAGAAGGCTCCAAGCAAATGTATTCAACCATAGATGTTCTTTTGATGTATTGAATGTATTTGACAAAAAAAAGGATTAGATTTAAAGGTCTTCACTTGGTATTATCAAGATATACTCTCCTTAAATATTAATTAAATTAATAGTTTTCTCAAGAACTCAAACTTTTCAACTTTTAAGTAGCTTTTTTTTAAACTCACCTTCTTCATTCGAACACTACGTCTCTCAGAGGCGTTCCGGACGAACGGAGATTTCTTAGAGAGCGTGGAGCTGTCACTGTCGCTGCGGTTGATCTGGGGAAGTAATTTAATAAAAAACTTTTGTAATTTTCCAAGACATTTTTCTAAATAGAAAAATGCATCAACATACATTCATTGATGATCATTTTAAATAAATCACATGATCACTTGCATCTAGAAAGTACCCAGAGCGCTGCGGCTTTTACAAATGTTACATATGGAATTAATTACGTAATTTCAGCTAAATCAAAAAAATCAGCCTGAAAACAAAAATAATTAAGTAATTAACATGAAAATCGACATTGATTTTAAATACACTCCATTCTTTGTTGGTTTCATTTTCGCATCTCGGAGCTTTGATTAAAACTCAGATTTGAATCCAGCGCTACTTATTACAAATGCAGTCATTCCAGCTTAAAGGAAAATAAACAAGTTGTTTTGCTAGATGAGCTGATAAATATGCAAACATTCACAAATATGCAAATAATCTTCAAAAACACTGGTGAAAAAAACCCCCGCAAATGCATGGACGTCCGGTTCATTGAGCTGCCAATCAAAACCATACTAGCCAATGAGGGCGAACCACTGTTATCCGCCCCTATGGAAAGTTTGTGCCAGAATAGCAAAATTAACTTTTATAATCGCAAAAGAAAAATTATAAAGCAAAAGCAAAGATGCTGAGAGCGTCTTTCAAAACTCTGAGATGCTAAACTGAAGCTGAATTGTGTATTTGAAATAAATGTTGATTTTTATGAAAATTACTTAATTATCTTTTATTTTTGTTACGCTTTTTGACACATTGCGAATGTTTGGAAGCATCTGGCCGCGCTAACGAATGCATTCTAAGACAAAATTATTATTCCCCCGTGTTTTACCCAAGTGATATTTAAAAGAAGGGTGATTTTATTAACATAATAATTTTAAACATAATAGTTTAAACAGGAAAAAGGTGAATCCCTTTTAGTTATTTGCTGTAAGTCTCAAGCATGTGTCCTGGGGAAAAACAACCCAGTCCTCCAGAATAAATCTCTCAAGCTCCTCCAGATTTGGTCTTCCGGCACAAACTCTGAACTTTAGTGTGCTCCACAGATTTTTCTATTGGATTCAAGTCAGAGCTTTGTGTCCATTTCTTTACCAAAAGTGAGGTACGCTTAAGACATAATGTCAAGTTGTTTTGCAGACAGTCTTCCCTTTTGCTTGTTTCCTTCGAACCTGACGAGATGCCCTGTACTAAATGCACTGAAACACCCAATAGATTATGTTTCACTTTGAGGGCAGCGTTCTCGATGGTTAAATACCTCTCCCATGCATCACCTTTCCACAGGTTGTCCTTTCTGGATTGAGGGCTCATCTTCTTTAGAAGTGGAGTCTTTCTTGGTCTGCAACCTTAGTGTTTTCCTGTGCAGGGCTCTAGTGACTGAAGTCTGGAATTGGTGTCTTAATGAAGACAAAGCCATCCACCGGTGTCTTTGCAGTTGTTCTTGGGTCTTAAGAAACTTCTCTCTCTAGTTTGTTTTTTTAAAACTTGTTCTTCAATGTGCTGGTCTCTTCAAACATCTCGATCTGCTTTTCACTGCAGTTCTAGACAATTGAAACCACTCTAGACACTTCTTTCATAATCTATTTTGTCAGGGTGTGTTATGATACTAATCCACAGCTTTAAGTTCAATTAAATGCTTAACTGTGTTAATTGGGTTAACTTGTGCAAGATAGATTAAATTTAGATTTGTTCTCAAGGGAACGTAATAATTTCTCAAGGGGACTCATAGCTTTGACTTTAGAAGTATTCTGTTAAATATCAAACTGGATTTTTTTCACATCATTTTGTCTTTAACTGGAAGCCTGATTGGAGAAACGCTGAAGAGATGGTTGTCCATTTTGGAGGAACACTCAGAGTTTTGACAGGGTGGCCATTGATATTACAACCCTTTCTAGGTCCCACTAAGATTAAAATGAAAGACAGCTCTAGAAAGAGTCCTGGTGGTTTCAAATGTGTTCATTTGCAGGTGATGGAGGCAGCTTTTCTCATCGGCACCTTTTCTTCATGTTTGGCTTATTTTGTAAACCGTGGAAGAGTATCTACCACGCAGGTGAGTGCATTTCCAAATCTAGTGAATTCACTATAGGTAGGAAGGAAACAAATAAGCTGTACAAACATTCCAAGAATTATCAGTGAAAACAGGACGCAGCTGTATATATTTTAAGATTTGTACTTTTTTTTTTTTCAAATAAATGTAGACAAAACGCAATGCTATGAATAGCTCCAAAATGTGCTGTACTTTCATGGCAACAGTTGTGCTCATAGGTTTACACACGCTGAAAAATGTTCTTATTTCTTTTTGATTTTTCAGTTATCAAATATGAATATTAACGCAAAATCACTTTCTCCACTCATGGTTAGTGGTTATTGTCAAACAACTTGTGTTTACTCTTTTCTGACTTCGATATCATTGACTCACTCTGGGAAGAACTCAAACGTGCAGTTCATGCAAGACAGACCAAGAATTTCCAAGACTCAAAGGCTTTTTGCCAAGAAGAGTGGGCTCCTTTACCAATAGAAAAGATAAAGAACCTCATCAAGAACTACCTCAAGAGATTTTCATTGATGTTCAAGGAGGGAAATGCAAAATATTCAGGGCAATTTGGAAATTTTGTGTTGTCACCCAACCACTAACTATGAGTGGGGAAAAATGGCCAAGAAATGAAAAATGTTGACAACTTATGAGCACAACTGTAAATGATACAAATTCCACCATTCTGATTGTTTGCCCTCACCCTGCAGATATATTGGCTCTGAGGTCCAGGAGAAAAGGTCTTGGACCTAATGATGGTGTTTCCTCTCATAAAGGGGTTTTGCTGATGGACATCATGACAGCGCTCCTTGGGTCGGACTACAGAAGAATGTGGGAGGCCGTCCATACTTGTCTCCTTGTTCACCTAATACAAAGCAATATAAAAAAAAAACGTAATTATAAAGAACATTTTAGCTTCATTTGCAAATAATTACAAACACCTTTTCTGTGATGACTGGGATTGGTTCTGGATTAACCAGCTCCTCTTCCTGCTCCCACTGGCAGTCATCTGGGTAAAACTCCTCTTCTTCACCATCGATATCCTCTTCTTCCACAAACACATCACCCTCCATGTTCTCAGAGGGCCTATTAAGGTAAACCATTTAATACGATGTAATAATCTGAGACGATGAATTGCATAATTTTAAAAATAGGATTATGGATGTAAAACTCTTGGGTAAACCCTGCAAAAATGAGCAGAGTTCAAGATCTCTTGCAAAGATCACACAGGAAAAATATGCAGCACAATTTCGTTTTGACTGGTGCCAATCACAGCGGCAGTTTTGAATTAAATAGAGCGACACGACCCAACTATTGTTACATTTTGATTTCAAAAGGTTATAAGCTTGATGTTTTTGGTTTTAAATTAACTTCACAACAGTTCTGACACATAATTCGCAAGGTTTCAAAATGTGCCATTGTCTCACAGACCCAAAATCAGTGCCATCTAGTGGTGAGAAGGGAAGTACAAGACCTGTAATATGTATATACATATATACACATCCACATATCTATCTATCTAAATATATATTTTTTTTCAGTAACAAAAATGACAAAATGTAAGTTTTCAGGATTGTTGTGGAATTATTGTGTACTATAATCCAAAAATATTTGTAAAAACAAAAAGCTGGGGTTGTACTAAACAAATTACATTAAGCATTGCCAAAAATGAGGTTTTAAGGTAATTTATTTGCATATTGTAAAGTAGTCAAAAACATACACTTTTCTAAGAGTTAATGATGTAAACAATGGACGTTGGAAAGAAGCATTTTTTCCCATGAGCCACCCTTCTGAAATGACTCAAGTAAACAATAATGTTCCTAAAAGAGCAACACTCTTAATCTGAACCATGGGGGTGGGAAAGGCTTTCTGAAAATGTGGCTACACCACATTCCAGCCCTTGTTTTGGATTTCAAAGACAAGTGTTTTTGACTGAATCCTCATTTGACACAAGGGAGACTCCAGGCAATCAACGGTAAGCTAAAAAAAACAGAATGTTGCTCAGCAATGTTCATTTAAAAAAAAGTCAGAATGCAATATTGACAGAGTAGATCTAACATCAAGCAAATAAATCCCTGCATGCCGTCTCCATAGACTGGAATCTTCCACAGGAACAGAAAGGTGGCAAAAGAGGGGCTGGACAGGAAAGAGCTGGAATATGAGATCTAAATAGCTTCAAATAAAGATGCACACTGACTCATTGTTAAGACAAAATGGGAGCTGTTTCAAATATCAACGTACCAGTGCTCAAGAGGAATATTCTCCAGGGAAGCAGCAGCGCTCTCTGAGGTGCTCGATGATGCGGTCTGCATTGAATAGAGCAAAAAAACCTTTACAGCCATTATTCCTCAAATGATGAACTTTAGATTCACAGAATGCATTTAAGGTCAGGCTGGGTGATTTCAGGGAGCCAATGTTTGCATTTGAATTCACCAAAACAAACAAGTCCCTATGGTAAAATCTCTGCAACCACACATCCCTAACTACTGTTAGGACACAAGTGTGTTGTGAGAGATGGGTCGATTTTATTTCATAAAGCAATTAAAAAACAAAACAAAAAAAAAAAAAGTGAGTTACTATGGTAACCAAAAGCAGTCAATACGTTCCAAATTGAGATTCGCATAAATCTTCAAATCTCTTCGTCTGCATCGAGGAAATATTGATGCCATGATGCTCCTTGACTGACGATGGCATTTGCAGAAAAGATGCTCACTGCACCAAACGGAGAAACGGGTAAGAAGACGACGACGACGACAGATTAGAAATCCAAGAAAACATTGAAAAAAATCCCGGATGTTGAGCGGTTTATACTTTGGTAATAAGTGGGGAAAAAATGTGGAAAAAAATAATGGATTTGTGGTGAGCCATTTCTTTCCCTTTTCCTGTATGAAGTCGCTATGAAAATGTGATATGAGCACCACTGAGCGGCTCTTTTACATCCTTCTCATGTCATCAAAAGAGCCAGCTTTCATTGATCAATCTCCTTGCGAAAGACGAATCCGATATGGGACTTCAAAGCTCTTTTTTTCGCTGGCACCACTCGACATAACAACAAATAGACTTTTATCGCTATGGAAGTAACTTTTGTTGAAAAAAACGGCAAAGGGGACTCTCGGGCTTAAGAGGTTAAACATTTTAATTGGGACTGCTTTGATATTTAACATTTCCATGCAAAAATTTTTAAAAAAAGGGGTCATAGCTCCTCAAGTCTTTCACAATATTTTCAATAACCTAATGACAATGGTAAAAAAAATTTTATTCTATTGATATTTATATGAATTACCACTAACAAAACTCCTTTGTCACAATAATGAACGTCACGACATATGACATTGTTTCTGTTTAAGTAGAAATCGTAATATACACATTTGGTAGCATTTTACTATATCTTATTGGAGGGACTTTTCTTTAAAAATATTACTTTTTTTATCTCCAGATTTTTCTTATTCGTCAACCACCCTCATGAAAACAGCTATCACTCAGAGTATGAAAGACATCTTGCTCTTCAATGTTACGGTCTCTAGTTTAGTTGGTGCCCCCTAGAGGCTTGGAGGATGCACAAATTTTTTTTTCTTTTTACTCAAACTGAAACTGTTTAGTGAGAAACGCAGGAATGTGTGTTGAATGGTGTCATTGTTTGCCACGAAAGGCACAAAAAACCAAAATGTATTATCATTATTTTAGTGATTTTCATTGTCTCAGTTAAATTCTAGAAAAAAAAATATTATTATCAATATTTCAGCAATAGTAAAATTTAACTCTAGCAAAAAGAAAATCATAAAAAACTAACAGAAGAAAAAGGTAAAGCTGTCAATAAACAGTAGGGTTACAAACACAAAAATCTTGTTGAGAAACAAATAAACCCATTCTTTAAACGAAATGAAGCAAGAGCCAAGTATAACATTCAAGAATGTTCCATCTCATTCCAAGAAGTGTTAGTTAGGCATTAGGTGTGGTGAGGTGAAATGATTTACCATCTCCTGCAGACCAGACTCCCCTGTTTCCTTCAGTTTCACATCCACTTCAGGCATGTAAGAGCCATTAAGGAGGTTGTAACACTTGGTGCACCAATCTTCAGAATACTCTTCATCTGCCAAACTGATCTGAGCTCCAGCCTTTTAGGAAATGTACAAAATATTCTAAATCAAATGTACAAAACAACAAAAAGAAAGCTACAAAAGATTTAGCCACTCACTAGACACTGTTCCCTGCCAGATTTGCTGGTGGTGCAGATATCAATGCGAAGGGTTTTGTGCCTGAGAGCAGTGGAGGACATCTGCAGGCTGAACGCTTCCTTGAACTCTAAAGCTTCCTGGGGAAGGGCGCCATGGGTGCGGAACAAACAGCGAATGGCCTCTGAGCAGGGCAGGACAACCACTCGAACATATCTGCAGAGGGAATTAGATATTATTTGCAACCTAATCTTAGATCATACACACATCTTACAAACACCAGGATGCAATGGTAAACAAAGCTCATGGTTCAGTACATGCCGCGAATTACATCTGATAAAGCATTGCTGAGACATGGTGACAGTTTTTGGCAAAAGCATAGGTTTAAAAAAGATGTCGCTGTCTCCTCATAGCACTGACAACCCTCTAGCTTTAGCACTCTCTGATTGGATATTTGCAAAAGGAGCAGTTCATTGATTAGATATTTGTTCACAGACATAAGTTTCTTTCCCTGACGTAATAATACATACAGGAGTTGTTCAAATGAGAAACCAAAAACTGTGGTTCACAAGCGCACACTGGGCCGAGGACGGGGTACCTAAACGGTTTGGTAGAACAATGAGTATTGTGGCATATGATTTGGCCATTTTATTTAACTAATTCACACCTATATGTGAACTTAGGACAAGAAATCTAACATGAAACTTAAGATTTCTTAACATTGCAACTTTAAAAAAAGCTGTGTTTTATAGAGATGTTGAAACGTTACTATTATAAGTCTAATAGTGGCACATTTTTTTATGTAAAACTAGCAATTTTTTTGTGATTTCAATGACATTTTCTGACATATACAGTGGGGTAAAAAAGTATTTAGTCAGCCACCAATTGTGCAAGTTCTACCAATTAAAAAGATGAGAGAGGCCAGTAATGTTCATCATAGATAGACCTCAACTACGAGAGACAAAAGGAGAAAGAAAAATCTAGAAAATCACATTGTCTGATTTTTTTAAAGAATTTATTTGCAAAATATGTTGGAAAATAAGTATTTGGTGAGCTACAAACAAGCAAGATTTCTGGCTCTCACAGACCTGAAACTTCTTCTGTAAGAGGCTCCTCTGACCTCCACTTGTTACCTGTATTAATGAACTCATTCTCAGTATAAAAGACACCGGTCCACAACCTCAAACACTCACACTCTAAACTCCACCATGGCCAAAACTAGAGAGCCGCCAAAGGACACCCGAAACAAAATGATAGACCTGCACCAGGCTGGGAAGACGGAATCTGCTATAGGTAAACAGCCTGGTGTGAAGAAATCAACTGTGGGAGCAATTATTAGAAAATGGAACACACACAAGACCACTGATAATCTCCCTCGATCTGGAGCTCCACACAAGATCTCACCCCGTGGGGTGAAAATGATCACAAGAACGGTGAGCAAAAATCCCAGAACCACAAGGGGGGACCTAGTGAACGACCTGCAGAGAGCTACCCCACTAACATATAATGTTTTGATAATTTATGACAAAAATGACTATTTTCGGTTGCTGAGGCAGCCATCTTTGTTAAACAATCAAATGTGTCAAGGACACTCGAAGTGTATTTGAAATTTAAGGCCAAATTTTATTTACATTATAAGTGTGTTTAAAATTATTAGAGATATTAAACAGTGACTTTAATTATGTTGGCTTGCTTGCAAAGCCAACATATTGTTATTGCACCTAAACTTATTCTTCTTCTTCTTCTTCTTCTTCTTCTTCTTATTCTTCTCTTTTCTTCTGACAAAAATTCTTAACCCTACTCCTCCTAGCCCGTTCGAGCTACAGCCACGAAACTTTCCACACACCTCAAAGCTGTTATGTAGTTTGTTGCTATATCGTTTCGGACCGATTGGACCAGCGGTTTCCGTAAAAATCGCGAATTTCGGCCCAAAAATCGCCCAAGTCATTCCCTATGGGAGCCCTAGAATGGTGATGTCATCGCCCACTCTAACTTTGAGCAAGCTCAGTCTTGTTGCTACTTGCACTGTTTTCTCAACTAAAAATTAACCTTTACACACACATTTTATACCTAAATGGTAGAGATTTTTGTCCTCTTTCAGTTGGTGCTGTTTTAATTTTTAAAAAACACAGTTTTTACTCCAGGTGGCCTAAACCACAAGGAGTGCACTTAATTGCTCCATTCACCTCCATTCAAAAATTCTGCCAGAGAATGTTTAAAATCTCAATCGCAGGCTATTTGTAACTCGCCATAAATCATTCAAACTTTATCACAGCTTCACAAAATTTACATCATTCTCTTCCTTAAAATCTTGTGATTCTAACAGTAAAGGAAATATTTTAATGTGTCGTATCCTTCTTTCGTAATCCTTATTTGTTTGGAGGTATCGAAATCTCAGAAATGAGCAGTTGCACAGAATCAAATGAAGGCTATTTTTAGCTCGCCATAATTTTTTTATTTCTAATCACACCTTCACAAAATTTACAGCATTCTCTTCGTTAGGGTCTTCTGCTTCTGACAAAGAAAGAATCATTTCGATATGTCTTACGGTTCTTCTATAATCTTTATTTGTTTGAGGCATGGAAATCGGATTTTCTCCAGCAGATTTGCCATCGTTTGAAAATCTGACAGTTGATAACTCCAGGTGCAGCTGATTTCAAATAAGTAGGTCAAAGGTGTCTCATAGACTTTCAATGGCCCATTGAAATGAATGGAGCATGAACCCTATAGATCCTATTATAAAAGAGCTTCTTTAATTGATTGACACTGGAAAGTCATACAAGCATTATCCAGCCCATCATTGCTTGTGAATTAACATAAATTAATTAAGCCACACCCACTTTTTGACATAACTTTCAATGTCAAATATCTTCTAAACGGAACACAGTAGAGACATGGGGGTTGCTTTATATTAGTCTAAATGGAAAGTAGATTACAACATGATGTCACTAACTCCTCCATAGCAACCAAATTGTTTACCATAGCAACTATATTGCCACATCTCTATCTTAGCTTAGGAAAATGCTAGAGACTTGGGGGCTGGTAAGCTTCACCCATACTGACAGCTGAAACATTATATTATGTTAATGACACCTCCATAGCAACCAGACTGGTTACCATAGCAACCAATATGGCATGTCTCTATCTCAGCTTAGGAAAATCATTGAGAGATGGGGGTTGATGGATTTTACCCGTATAGATATGGGGAGCAATATATTAGGTCAGCGACCCCTCCATAGCAACCAAACTGGTTACCATAGCAACCAATATAGCGCATCTGTATCTCAGCTTTGGAAAGTCATAGAGACATGGGGGTTGATGTATTGACATAAGGAACAATGTGTTAGGTCACTGACCCCTCCATAGCAACCAGACTGGTTACCATAGCAACCAATTTTGCATGTACCTATCTCAGCTCAGGAAAATCATAGAGACATGGGGGTTGATGTATTTTACTCGTATTGAGATGGGGAACAATATATTAGGTCAACGACCTCTCCATAGCAACCAGACAGGTTACCATAGCAACCAATATGGCGCATTTCTATCTCAGATTAGGAAAGTCATAGAGACATGGGTGTTGATGTATTTTACTCGTATTAACATGGGGTCTAATATCTTAGGTCACAGACCCCTCCATAGCAACCAGACTGGTTACCAAAGCAACCAATTTTGCAAATACCTATCTCAGCTTATGAAAATCATAGAGACATGGGGGTTGGATTATGTTATTGTTGTGGAATTGACAACATTTAAAAAAATAGGTATTAACGGCACCAACGCAAGCCAACATCGAAGTTTGCGTGCAAACTTTAAAATCTAGTTCCATTTAAGACTGGAATTTGGGTTTTTTGAGACTCCAGGGAAACCCTGTGAAAACTGTGAATGGGAATTGATGATCCTTTTAGAAAAAAAAGGATACTTAGCCGTTCTACGACCACATATGAAAGCAACCTTGGTTACATTTGAAAGAAATCGGAATTGAGCCGTTCAGACTGTCATGAACAAATCGGATACAGGTCGCACATGGATTTGGATCACATTGGGCTACAGTCTGCACGTACTCGTAGTCGTCAAGGGATTTGAGATCTGGTGTATGAGATTAATTAGGTTCTAGGTCCACCTTTTATTTCTATGATAAGACAGGTGTTATATTTACTCATCTTAATTTGTTCTTTTGATTCTGTGTTTGAATTGGCTCAAGAAATACGCAGCCGAACTAAACCTGCTGATACATTCATCCCTGCCAAGACGTATATTCCGTTGCATGTGCTCTTCAACGTCCAGCCCTTGTGCCTTCGATATCACATATTTATTTTATTTTGACTGCGGTTATCAAAGGTCTAATCTTTTTTTTTAACCTTTTTAAGAGAGTTTAATACTCACATGTTCTGATTGGCTGGCAGGGAGAGCAAGCAACAGTTGGCGAGCTGCATGATGAACACCGTGAACCTCTTCTCTTTTACTTCATACTTCAGGCCCACTTTAATCTGTGCACTGCTCCCTGAGCTCCCATCTTCTAATCCCAGCAGTGGTTCGACTGGAACCAAAGGCCTGTGGGATTGAGCAGCAAAGTTTACTCTCAAAATCACAATCTGCAGAAATCATTTTAGAAACCTACCTTTTCTCAGAAGGCTCATAAACACCACTGTCACCGGCTACTGATTCGTCAGACACTGCTGAGGTCACTCCTGCCTTCTTCGCGCCTGGTCCAGATGCTCTGGTTTGTGTAACAGCATCTGCAGGTGGAAAGAAGGTTGAGAAGAAATGTGACACTGGGTGGGTGTTATGTGTCTGGGCTCGCTCGAGTTCACCTGCTGGGTTAGTTGGGAGCGAGCAATAGATCGACTCGTTCTTACTAGACATTTAGAGGCTTTATCCAGTTTGAGCTAGACTTCTGGGGTAGGTGATCCATAACTATATCTGAAATTGCATTAAATAGTTGTATACATCTAGATTTTCTGAAATCTGAGTAACAAATTAAAATGAAGGGAGCGCTATACAGTCAGGGAAATAATTATCTGCTCATTTTGAATGTTTGCTAATGACCTTTAAACGCAAGTAAGTTATTGTACAAGAAAAAGACCTTCTCCATACTGCAGCAACTTCCATTTTTCTTTACATATTTGGCAACAGTATATCAGGAAGTGGGGCGGCATGGTGGCGCAGTGGGTAGTACTGTGGCCTTCCAGTTAGTAGGTTATCAGTTCGAGGCTCATCGATGACCTTCCTGGAAGGAGTTTGCATGTTCTCCCTGTGCTTGCGTGGGTTTCCTCCGGGTACTCCGGTTTCCCCCACAATCCCAAAAAAACATGCGATTAGGTTAATTGAATAATCTAAATTCCCCTTAGTGTGAATGTGTGAGTGAATGTTGCCCTGCGACATGGCGACCATGACTGGCGACCTGTTCAGGGTGTACCCCTGCCTCTCGCCCAATGTATGCTGGAGATAGGCACCAGCAGACCCCCGTGACCCCGAAAGGGAAGAAGCGGGTATGAAAATGAATGAATGAATATCAGGAAGTGACGTTGTTATCTTGGAGTCCAGTTTTGCGCATAAATTTAATTAGCATCACATTCTCATGGAGCTGCTTGGTTATCAGAAGATTCTAGAATGTGATCAATTGATAACTTTACAAGGCTCCTAAGACCAAGTTACCAATAAGAACCATCAAACAGATAGAAATCTTGCTTAATGATGTGAGTAAAATACGAATTTCTCTCAAAAATTATTTATAAAAAAACCTTTTCCCCCAAATCACCTTTCTATATGTATTTGTTTATATTCTGGCTCCTACTGTTCAAATAAACCTTTACATTTATGGACCAATAATGTATTTTTTGTGAGAAAACATAACAAAATAATTATATCTCTTATAATATCGTACACTTATAATATCGAACCAAATTCAAGCTTTTTTGCAGTTGGTTCCAATAAAAGATGTTTTCAAAGAAAAAAATTGTACAATAATTCTAAAATCTAATAAATCTAAACATACTTTTTTTAATTTTTGGAACAAGTTACCATCATTTACCAAAGCTGAGATAAAGTTGATTGCTATGGTAAACAGTTTGGTTACTAGGGAGCCGGCAGTGATAAAAAATGTGTTAATATGATTAGCATGAACAAAACCATGTTTCACCTCGAAGACCTTTTCTTTGCCATTTCCAATTTACTTTCAAAAGTCTTCTAATTAAGTGGTAAATATTTAACTCCTTATAGAGCTTTGGGTGCCGCTCAAAATTCATAAATTTTTGGAGCTTTTTAAAATAACTAGATGGATAAGATTTGTGCACAATCTTTGCTCGAAAAGTGGCATTTAAATGTACCCCCATAATAATTTGAATAATATAAACCAACCCCCATCTCTCTATGATTTTCAATAGCTGAGAGAGTTATATACCAAAATGGTTGCTATAGAAGTCAGGTTGCTATAAAGGGGACAACCGAAAATAATGTTATATACACCAACCCCACGTCTTTATCATTTACCAAAGCTGAGATCAGAAAATTTGGTTGCTAGGATAAATAGTTTGGTTGTTAGCAAGGCGTCAGTGATGTCATAAAAAATTATTTTGTTACTTAGCATAAACAAACCTCTGTTTCATCTTAAAGACATTTTTTTGCCATTGCCCATTTATTTACAAAAGCCATAATGAGTCAAAAGTAAATATTAAACCCGTTCTAAAGCCTGGGGATCCAACACTTTTGCACAGTGGTTGGTATCAAGTTTTTGAACAAACTGATAACCTCCACAAGAGTGGTCTATGAAGTTTCTCGTTTTGAGTATGAGGTTCTATTTCTGTTGATTTCCACTCTGCTGCAAGGCCACACCCCCTGCTATGACATGCCCAATATTGTGCCTCTTACCTTTACACAACTCCACAGTTCCCATTATATTGTTCTGCTTTTTGTCATGCTCTTCAAGATGTAGCTCCATTAGCCTGGTCTGAAGGTCCACATCGAGCTGGGATGTCGGAGCGGAGAACACCTCACCCGACATAAAAGAAGCATCACTAACCAGGGGCGAACAGGGTGGGGAGAGGGAGGACAGAGAGGAGCGAGGGGAAAGGGAGCTCATGGAGTGAGGGGTCTCTGAGAGCCGTAGCGCTTGAGTCCTCTGACCCATCCCGGGTCCGCTGCTGCCCTGCCTGGAGGATAATGAGATCTCATTTTCGTGGATGGTCGTGATTGAGCTGGATGGTCTGTATCCAGATGTGCTTCCCTCCTGCAGAATAGAGTCCAGTTTGTTCTGAAAGTCTGGGTCTCCCAGTTCAGGCTGCTCCAGGTAGACATCAGTAAAGCTGAGGGAGGAAGTGGAGCCCAGGCTGGAGTTAGCCAGGGATCCTCGGCTGGATGTCAGAGAACCCCGGCTGCTTCCTGAGGAACATGAAAGTGTGCTGGCAGACAGGCTAAGAGTTTGATGAGGATGGAGAAAGAGAAAAAGATGTGAAGAAAAGAGTTTATTATTCAGGACCCATGCGATCGCTTCCAGTACCGTGTTGTTGTGCGCTAAAGACAGTTCTTAATGGCTCTGTGCTTGAGGTTATCGTCATGCTGCAGGGTTCATTTGGGGCCAATCATAGGCCTCCCTGATGGTTTTGCATGATGGATAACTATCTGCCTGTATTTCTCAGCAGTGAGTATGGTAATCTTTACCAAATTTCCAACTCCATTTGTAGAAATGTAGCCCCAAATATTTAAGGAACCACGACCATGCTTAATTTTGATTGCAGATCCTTGTTATTATACCAATATTATAATAAACCGCAATCTGCTACAGCCTAATATTTAAAAAAAAAACTGCACCCAGTTCCTTTTTCATGCATGCTTGACTCTGTTCCCACTTGGAGTTATACAACTCTTCCATGAAGACCACGTCTGCCCAGATTTCTCCAGACAGATTTCTCCTGTGTGTTCCTGCTGAACATCTCCCAATTTCAAGAGCTTGATGCGCCTCATCTGCTAAACAAGTTTCCATGGCAAGAGCTTGAACAGCACATATTGAAACCCCAGTCTTCTTTGAAATCTAGGATAGACCTTGTTGATGCAGTAAAACTACCCACTGTCTTGTTGCTGTGCTAAATCTTGGCATGACACGAAACTGTCTTTCTCAACCTCACTTGCGCAGCTGAGTGTGGCTGTTCCTCACATAGCTTAAGCCTCCTACACAGCTGTTTCTGCATCAGTTCATGACTGGGTTTCACTTACATTTGACATTGAGGATCATTAGCATCTGTTTGGGTCATACACCTGACTATAATCTGATAAATCATTCAGAATTTATGCTGGTTTGAAAGTAAAAGGTAATAACACCAAATGTGGATTTGTTCACTTAGAATTTTGCAATTTTACAAAAATAAATAATCATTATTTATATTTCTGAAAGTATTCTTTGTACATGGCATTATTATTTTGCACAGTGCTATATATCATCTGTAAAAATGTACATTTTGCTCTTTCAAGAAAATACCTTTTGAGCTGCGAGTGCAGGGAAGATGCCAGTCTCACAGTCTCTTCTAGCTCCTTCACAAGTTTGTTTCTCCTGTAATGAAGCTTCAACCTGAACAAAGCAAGTCAGAGAACTTCAGGGTTAAAAATGTGAATACTTTAAGATGAGACACTTGCAAGCAAAGCATCTATTAACAAAGATGTATTATGAAATAAACACATTTACATTAAGTACAGTGAAAATTTAAATATAATTACACATACAGAGTTAAAGATGTAATTTGTAAACATGGTGTTTGAATTTCAACTAGTTCAATTACAGTGTTTCAATGCGAAGATGTTGCTTTGTTATGAAATGGCAGCACATAAGAAGGCTTCCATTGTGTTCAACCCAGATCCCTCGTTTGTTCTCCTCGGGTTACAGGAAGAGAACAGACGCCAAGCTAAAGCAGGATACAGTATCTACAGGAGAACAAGGAGCCTGTTGAAATAACTGAGAGAGAATGTTTCTGAATAAAAACAGCAGAGAGAGAAACAGAAACCAGTCTATAACCAGTTATCAGCTATAATGGATGAGGTCTGCAGAAGGTACAATAGGGTCAAAGAAACTGCAAGGCGGAATGTTTTGCATAATGCAAATTCTACACTTACTGCTCGAGCACATAAGTGAATATTTTTAGAAGTTTACAAATGCCCTTTTAAATCTGAATTTATTTCAGTTTTAAGGTCTCCAACATAAACCAGCTTGAAGTGGATTTTAGAAAATACATTGAAAAACGTGTACCATTAAGTAGACAAGAACCCATTGGTTACACTATAGAAATATAACTGCAAGCAGCGATACAGGGTCAAGCATAAACGGAAATAGGATCGAAAATTAAAACAGATTTATCGACGCAATTCTAGGCATACTGAAACTAAACTAACCGTATTCAAATGCATTGGGGGCCATTTAGAGATTGTAACTTTTCACCACTAGGTGGTGCTCTTATTAATTGTGTTTTGGGGTCAGAGATAATGCCTTACGATCATTTTAGAGAGTTGTTCGTATGGATCATACGCTAATTATTCAAAAATGGTTCGTAGAAAATCTGGCCTAGTAGGAGTTAGGTAAAATTTCGGTAAAAATGGCAGTAACCAATAATTGCCTACAACTATACATTTTTAATAATATAATTTATAATGGCCCTTTTTTTTAAAACAAACCGATATCTTTGAAAGATTTCAATTTGGTTTCAGAAAGTATCACTTATCTGTTATCACTTATTTCTATAGGGAATAGCTTTCTGTTTGTTCTGCTCTAACTTTCCTCGAGAGACCGGAGAACTACACAGGTACTCAGGGTGCAGCTCTGAGATGGATTAATTCATACCGGTCTGACCAAAGACGAATAAAGAACGAGGCGACATGGTGTTGACATTCACAACCCTTCTGATTATATACACTTTAAATAAACACTGCTGGTAGAGTCCTCACCAAAACAAAAAAATATGACCATATCACACCAATCTTATCCTTGCTCCAGTAGATTCCTACAAATTATTAGAAATACTGATGTTAGCCTTAAAAGTCTTGAATGATGTAACTCCTGTCTGCCGTCATTATTTTTCTTTCACAAAGTGTAGGATTGTTAATCATTGATAAAACCCACCAAAGAGGAAAGGAGTTCTCAAACCTCTCTCAATCGTCGCAAGACAACACTCTTCATGTAACCTTGCTTTCTCTGAGTCACTTTGGATAAAGTATCTGCTAAATGCACTCACCTCTCAGTCAGTGCTTTGCTCTGGTTGTTCCGTGCAGCTTGAAGGTCCATCTCCAAACGTTTCTTCTCAGACTCAATCTTCTCAGCTTCACTGGGAGCTCGTTTGCATGGTGTAACATACTGCAGTTCTTTCAGCAACTCTTCTTTCTCATTGATGAGGATGAGGCGATCTCTCTCTGGGTCCAGCAAACCCGGCCAGGCCTCGCTGTCCAGCTTTGCAATCTGGACTTCAATATTTGCAATCCTGATTGTGAATGAAAGAGTCTTGATTTTTGAACATCGTTATTATTATTTCAGTGTTCATATTTCATGGTATAGTTATGTCACTATTTATGCACATTTCTATTATGTCCCCCCACCCCTTAGCTCTTGAAACCGAGGGATAGAGCAAGGGCTGAAAATACACATCGATGAATGGGGACACCCCTACAAAGTCATATTCATCTGCGAAATGGTTCTGAAGGACCACTTCTGGTACTTTTTAAAATGTAAATAACAATCAAATGTGTCGTATGTGAGTGTTTCGAGTAGCGTTAATGCTATTTAACAGATAAGGTCTGAAGCCAGTGCCTATCTACGGAACCAGAAAAGGCCCAACCCCATTACTTGGACCAATCTTAAATTTCACTGACAACTTGCAAAGAAGAATAAAAAAATAAAATAAAAAAAGGCCACATACCTTCTTTTTGCCTCCTCGTATTTCAGGCTCAGCCGCACCTTCTCCGCCAGTTTATTTGAACTTGATAGAAACTGATGTTAAAATGTAAATATTACAATTAGAAATTCACCCATGCTCATCAAAGTATTTGGATATATTTTTGCAGACATTGAGGGTCTCACTTGAGCAGGGATGTCTGTCTGCGACTCTGCATCGGAGTACAGGCGAGGCAGAGAGATGTTTGAGTTTGCCAGAGATGGATTGCTGGCCCAAAGGTCTGACAGCGAGCCGTATTCTAACTGAAAGCCATCTTTCAGCACGGCAAGTTTCTGGGGGAAAAAAAGATTCTTGCTGTTGAACTCACATACATTATTCAGCATCACCGGCCTCTCCATATGCTTCCCACGAGTGAACATAAATACATGCATAAACCATGTTTTATTATTATTATTATTGCATAAACCATGTTAAAGAAAGAGCATCCGAATGCTTTAGAAATAAGTAACATTAGTGTAGTAAAATATCCTGAAATCATTTCAAACTCTACACTCATTTATTTGAGCATGGAAAACAACACTGGACTACTTTATTCTGCTATTTATTTTTTATTTGTTTCAAATCAGATGCTGGGTTAGATTAGTAACTTATTTATATTATTTATTTTTATTTATTTATTATTTGCTGTTGGGGTTTTTTCTGCCAGTGATATTAAGCAGCAGACAAAGAAAGTAGATGAGTAATTCCTTTTAAAAAATACTTATTTACCATTAACACAGGCATATGTTGTGGATACTATTAGCTTATGACCAAAAAAAAACAAAACAATAAAATCACTGTTGTTTTATGTGAAACAACCCATCCATATTTCTGAGGATTTTTTTTTTAATTTTATTTTTTTTTAAGTTTGGCTAGGTTCCATAGACTTGTATTGGGCGGAAATCATTCTGCAGCCAGCCATGTGGGGGCGATCGCTGCAGTTTGGTGAGACACACTTGATCACCATTTTTGAGTTTGAGTCCAAAACCTCGTAGGTCATTTCCCAGCCTCCCCCCTTTCTCTCACTCACTCACTGTCTTTTCTAAAAACAATCTTTAAAAAAAAAAGTAATAGCACGCCATTCCTCCAAAAATTGTGATATAATAATAATAAAACTTGTTATACCACCGTCACACTGCAATGTAAGCTGACATCAGAGCGGGTGCATGTGCATACCAACAATGGACAACAACAGCGGTTTATATAGATTTTTTATTGAATGGAAGAGAATATTTATCGCATTTTATCATTTAATTTAAGTATTAAAAGTTATTAATATTTATTTAAATGAAAACCTGACGCCAGAGTGCCATAGCTAACATAAAACCAACCAACCAAAGCAGATGTTTTACAAATACACCAACTGCTCATTTCAAACACAAGGTGTATATTTACCCAACACTAGGTTAAATATGAACCTCGTATTGGTCATTTAGAAATCATTCATTAGCATTTAGAGAAACCATGGTTACTATTATATAAGCATCTGGCTAGTCAACCAGAGCATATGAAGCCACGATTTTACAACTGAACCAATTAATTCACCATATTCCAACCATTCATTCATTCTCATTGCATGCTTATTTCTTGACTAGGGTCAGGTTGACAATAAGAAAAGCAGGGTGCACCCTATTAACGTCATCAATCGCTGTATACACTCACACATTCATTCCTAATCTGACTGTGGAGTTTAGTATGTTTTTAGACGGGAAGAAAACCTACACAAGCAAACTTTATTTTGAAACATTCTACACTATTTTAAATTTATTTCCCATTTATCTATGTTTTTAAGTTCAATACGCCCATGATAAATGCTACAAATATATAAAATCTCAAGAAACATTTCTTTGTATTTATTGTCAAAAATTGGATAAAAACTTGTTAAAATGTGAGAAATTCAAAATCAATTTGAAACTTGTATATTTGATGTGACAAAGAGAATCAAAGAGTACACAACTCATGAGAAAACCTCATTAAACCGAACGGCGCAAAAACAAAGAAAGCATATAGAGTTCATTAGCAAATATTTTCTCTAGGCCAAGCACATAGGAGCTGTATGTAAATTAACATTATGCAAACAAGGAGGATTCATACTCCTCAATGCAAGTGTAAACACTTAAAGTGAACAAATATAGATATAACAGTATCATATAACTTTAGGCAAACTGTCTTTGTGTCTATTCAGTTTGCATACATCCCATTCATATGATGTGGATTATGTGGTAAGCTGTAGTAAAAAAGTTCTGTGGTAAAAATGTTTTGTTTATAACATTTTTTTTTTGCAAAACCCTACAAAAGACAGCAGCTCAAACACATTAACTTTCTTTAACTTTAACATTGTTTATGCCCCATCCACACTGACCTGTTTATTTTTCAGCGCTGCTACACTGTTCATCCACATGTAAACGCAGCATCAGTTTCAGGTATTTTGAAAACTCAATGCTGAAAACTTATTTTTTTTTAAAAAACATGAATGCACATTTTGTCTTGAGTTTCTTTGACTGTGTAATTAGCATTCTTGCAGTGCCCAGTAGCACGCTCCCTATATGCACAATATGCAATCAGAGTAGGTAACCAACTGCCAGAGGGGGGGCACCATTATCCCCATTGCTCACAAGAAATGAAATGTTAATATAGAAAAATGTTAATAATAGTGAAATTGTGTGTTGGGGGTGGGGTATATTTCATTTGGAAATAATCTAAATGTGGTACTAAGATTTTCGTACTAAAACCTATACAGGAACGCGCCCCAGCTTGTGATGTTTACACCTCCTTTTCTTCCAGTGGTTCATTGTTCATTAAATGGGTGTTTTTACTTTCAAGAAGAATTGATTTTTACCTTCATGAGCTCTTGTTTCTCCTTCTCCCCCGAGCTGATGGCATCTCGGATGGATTTAACTTCCTTCAGTATGGCCTGTGCTTCGTGCAGTTTGTAGCCTTGAGAGGCACTGGACACTTTGTGATCAATTCTGGCGAAAAACAATCGGAAAAATGTGTTAGTGCTTTAAGGTACTCTACAACTCTACAGTTGAAGACAATTATTAATAATTATTGACAGGTTTTTTTTTAATAATTAGCAGAAAGGAGGTTTTATAAAAACAACGTTTGAAAAAAGTTTTATTTGGGAAGATTGTAGCGTCTGTTATAGAAATAAATGTTATGGCAAGAATTGTGTTGGACAAAATGATAATATCTCCTGAAGAATGGTCCATTCATCCTGAGTAGATCAGGGGTCAGGGGTAAGATGCCAGGTAAAATCAAATTAAACAGAAATAAAAGTTCTAATCAATTTGGGTGATTTTAATTGATACAGTATTGTTTCCGACAACAACTGATACCAGCAACAATTAATTGCAACAACATCATCAGAACAGCTGTACGAGACTTAAACTCTAAAGAAAATTATTCTTCAGTCTTTCATTTATTCTTTGGGCTTTCAGATGTTTACCAAGGATCCAAGTGTTCTTCACAAACTCCCATAAACTGCATAAAGACACATAAACACCTAATGTAAGTTATGCTTGCAGTTTCTTGGAATGAGAAGCTCCACTAGAGTCAACAAAAGTATGTGTAGGTTATGTGCTTAGTGCTATGTGTCAGTCATGCTTAGACCTGAAGAGCAGGCTAGACCGCATTCCACAAAAGAACAAGTGCGAAACGGTCAACAAGAATCAGCCGAAGCATCTCAACGCCCTCTCTCGCACAAAAACAACCCGATATGCTTTGTGTTATTAGATTCCTTCAATTATAGGTAAAAACAAAAATTCACTGTGGAATCTTCTTATGAAGTAGGGATGGGTCGGGGAAATAACAGCAAGTTTCACTGCTTTAGAACTCAAACTGGGTTTTTAGTTTGTTCTGACTGAGTTTCAGGACGGGTAAATGAAAGGAAATGCATTTACAAATGGAATGTCTTATATTGACACGTTTGAGGCTTTCCTTACAGAAATTAAAGCAAATAATTAACAGAATGGTGCAGTTGTTTCGAGTTGTAAGCTTACATTCGTCTTTTAGGACCTTCATAGATAAAAGAGACGTTGCGATGACGTTGTCAACAAAACAGATACAGGTTTATAGAGTTTAAGAGGTTAAAAAAATTCCGATTTTAAAAACATTTTTACAACTATTTACGATTTAAGGGGTTGCAATGGAAATAATCTTGATCTTAATCCATTTATCTTTCAGGACCTCTATAGATAAAAAGAGTCCTTTAGATGACGTTGAAACACAGATTCAGGTTTGCAGAGTTTAAGAGGTTAAACACACAAATATTACGATTTTAAGAAACCAATAGAACCATTTTTAGACTGAGTATGATTTAAGGGATTGTAATGGAATCAATCTTTATCTATTCATCTTTTAGGACCTTTTTAGACAGAATAGAAATTTTTATGACATTGATACAGGTTTGCAGAATTTAAATAGTTAAAAACAAAAATATTATGTCTTAGAGACATTTTTGTAGAGGTTGTAATATAATCAATCTTGATCTATTCATCTTTTAGGACTTTAGAACTTTTGACATTTTGAGGACGTTGTTAAAAACATACACCACTTTTACAGTCAAAAACACAATCACGTAAACCTTTTAATCCCATTATTCCCAGTGATTCTCTGAACTTCACGAATGAATAAATTATATACCGTATTTTTCGGCTCATAAGACGCACTTTTTCTTCCCCAAAACTGAGGGGGAAAAGTTGGTGCGTCTTATAGACCGAATGCAGAGCGCTGCGAAGTCCGGTCACGGCCGTATGAGAGGTGTAAGAGCTCCGGAGCTAGGCCGAAGCAGCGGCCATATTTGTACACCCAGCGCTGCGCGCTGACGTCATCGCCCATCTCTGCCATAGTGCGGTCGTAACGAAAACGAGAAAAAAAAACTACATTTCCCACAATGCCTTGGCTACGGTAGCCGCAGCGGTGCTTCCGCATCCGTACTCACGAGCGAAATTGTTGCCGTTTCTCACACATTAAACGTAAAAGAGCCCCGGAGCTAGGCCGAAGCCGCGGCCATATTTGTACACCCAGCGCTGCGCGCTGACGTCTTCGCCCATCTCTGCCATAGCGCGGTCGTAACGAAAGCGAGAAAAAAAACTACATTTCCCACAATGCCTTGGCTACGGTAGCCGCAGCGGTGCTTCCGCATCCGTACTCACGAGCGGAACTGCTGCCGTGCGCTCTCTCTCTCTTGCTCGCGTGAGGAAAACAAAACACTCTCAATGACTGAAACTCTTCTTTAATAAACTCAAACTCAAATCATCTCTCAATGGTACATCTCACACATGTACATACGAGATAACAAACGTAAGTAACGTGCTCTGCAATTGGGTAGTGTTCCTAACCAGGTAAGAGCGCATAAGGATCATATCTTAACACCATGCAACCGAATTGTCACTTAAATAAGCTATAAATAATGAGTTATTTAACATTAAGGAGTAGTTACATTTATTTTACATTAAAATAGTTATTAATTAATTACTAAATAATTATTATTTTATATCTTTTACATTCTTTTCAAGGTTTAAAGGGGGGCTCGACTAAAAAAGTTTGAGAACCACTGTATTATTACTAATGTGGGGGAAATCTTACCAGCTATTATTAGTAATTTGGGGACAATGTAACTGGCTATTACGGTATTACTAATGTGGGGGCAATGTTGCACTGGAACAGTGATGGTGATAACGAATGGTGGACTTTAGAGTGATGAGTGGGGGCAAAGAAAAACATTACAGCCTTTTTTTTTGTTACTTTTACTGTTTACTGTCTGTTCATGTTACATGTTTGGCTGTTAACTTTTACACAGTTGATATAAAATATTTTACAAAAGTATTTGGTTCAGAATCTTTTTTTTCTAGATCTTCCTCTTTTAAAATTGGGTGCGTCTTATGAGCCGGTAAGTATTATGAATATTTCCCTGTACCTGGACAGTAAATCTGACCAAATTGTTTGAAAAAAAAAATGAAAAAGCTAAATAATTATGGTTTCAGCTCTTGAGTGTGCTCCAAAATTGTAAAAAAATAAATAAATAAAATTATACGACAGCCAAGGCAAATGTGATCTTGCACCATCACAATAAAGAACTGATGGGCTAATAAATGTCCCAGAGATAAGGTGATCTGTTTTTGTCTCACACAAAGGAGAGGTGTTTTCAGCCTGGAATGCTTTTTAAAGAAGGAAGCGATCAGTTGTCTGGAACGTGATCGTGTGTTGAGCTCTTGTTACACTTACTCTTTCAGCGTCTCAAAGCCTTGCTCCTTATAATGCAGCTCTTGCCTCATGCAGGCCAAATCTCTCTTCAGCTTATTTACCTGAACAAAAGAGAGAAAGTGAGCGCAGGAGTAAATGAAACACTTGTACATTTGGCTTTAAGCGTAATCTCAGAATCCATCACCAAATTCAGAATCATTGCAGACACGATTCACGTCTTGAATAAACAAGATAACAAACTGTAAAAATAATCAAAAGAAACACATTCTTACCCGGCTTTTGGCTGTAACAATCTCTGCTTTGAGGATCTCAGGGTCGTATTTACTGCTTGATGAGGATCTGGAATTTACTGTAAAAAAAGATAAGAGTTCAAAGTATTTATCTTATCTGAATATCCACTTGGCATGGCTCTGGAATTTCAGAGCGATAGGTAATACTGTTAGAGAACGTGTCATATATTTGTGTATATTGTTGCAAGTTTTGATAGAAAGAAGGGAGTTTTCTTTCAAGCCGTATCCACTTGAATAAATCATCCACCTCTTGTAAACTCACCACTTTGGAGGATTTATGGGTGTTGTGATGATTGTTTGTTGATTCTGGAACTGGAATCACCTTAAGGGTATTTTTTTTATTTTTAAGATAAAAAAAACATCATAAACTCCAAGAAACAAGCTTTTTTTTCTCACCAGTTCTCTCGATCCTCATTTGATTTGAGAGATATCTCAGCACTAATAACTTGCAGAAACGGTGTCTCTCCTTCTGCTTGGTTTATACAAGACCGTTAACCTTCAAATTAAAAAGGCACTAATTCCTACCATGTTTGAAATATCACTGAACACATTTATGAATTAATTATCCATTGTAATGAAAAATATCTTAAAGTCTGAGCATCTGTTTGCGGCGGTGCGTGTGCCAAACACAAAGGCTGTTTTTAAATACTAAGGAACAACACAACCCAACTATTGTTTCCTGTTGATTTCAAATATAATTTGTAGGTTTAAGTCATCATTTTTTATATTTTTGAATTGTTGTGGAATAATTGTGTAATGTCATAAAAAAATTATTTGTAATAATAAAGAAGCTGGGGTTAACTAAAAACTAATACCAACTGTTGCCACAAAAAATAGTTTCAAAGATAAAGTAGTAAAAAACGCTCAAAAAAAGGTTAAATGTGGTTGCACCAGCAGAGTTGCTCATATTTAATACTGAACATCATAGTGTTTTACTATTGTAAAAAAAATAAAGAGAATTTACTGATTTTTGTTGAATTTTGTCAAGTCAAATAATTGTTCATTTACAATGATATCCTAAAAAGGAAAACAAAACAAATTTAAAACATTTGATTGAAAAGCAAACATCAGTTATTGTTTTTAAAAAATCTTTAAGAATTGTTAAATTAGTCATATAAGCACTTTAACTACTATTTTAACTACTACCTTAATAATAATAATAATTACAATAAGGTCTTTGTAAACAAAGAAGATACTGAACAGTTACGACAAGCACGGGGCGTGACTAAAATGACAAACCCCACCTCCAACACCTCGAAACACTGCCGTCCACAGAGTGACACACCTGAGCCATAATTATGCGGTTTACATGAAAACGATGCTAAGTTTATGTGTGGAAAAAAAAAACGGGAACATGTGGTCTCAACAGAACAGGGGCGAGTATTCTTACAGCTTGTCTGAGAGGAGGACTTGTCCCGCCAAGCATCATTTAGCTGCCGATATTCCTGCTGGGCCAGACGAAGCCTTTGCTCTTTGACCTCGTAGATCTCCTTCTGAGCGCTCAGAGCTTCCTGAACCACGCTCAGGTAATCCCGCAGCATTAGCTCCTGTTCCCGCTGCCATTGAGCCCGGGGGTCTTCCAGCTGTGTTCTCTCTAACAGAAAAACAGACACAGAATTTCAATCAACATTTTAAGAGTTATAAAAATATGCCAAAGTAATATTGGAAATATTAAAAACATATTTCAAACATCTTTCAGTACAGGAAGCTACAACAACCAACAGTAAGCCTAACAACTACACAAGGATTGCTAGCTCCGATTTCACACCCATTACCCAGATTACACGTTCATTCAACATCAATTGAACTTCTCCTTTTAAAAGGCTTATACTCTTCTTAAAACTATGATATTTTGTCATTTAAGGTGGATTCACACTCAGTGATTTCTCAGAATCAGACTACTTGAAATGCACAGAAATACTGTCAGGGCAACAGTGACAGTACATCAAGAACACCCACATATTACAGACATCTGCATGACGTCCTTAAACATCTGGTCTTGGCTAAAAATTACTGATCATCTGCTCTACGGTTTCAAACCATCTTTCCAGATTTTGCATTTCATTTGGACATCAAACCCCAACAGTCTGGAGAAAGACTGGGGGGAAACGAAAAAGCCAAGTTGCTAAAAGTGTAGTGTGAAGTTTCCTTGTTAGGGGAGCCATGTCATCGACTGGTGTGGGTCCACTGTCTTTTATTAAGGGTGATTTTACACCTGACTTGTTTAGCTGGATTTATTCTGACTAGTGTTCATTTTCTCCTCTAGTCCGGTCCGTTTGGGCAGGTGAGAAAGCAACATCCAAACAAAAATTGTACCAAAAGCAGACTAAAAAAATGGTCTGAGACCTGCTAGAGGTGGTGCATTATAGGCAGTTAATGAATCTACTTAGCATGACGAAACCTTGCACTGTATAAATTGCTATAAAGCCTAAACTTCAATCTTTTATTGAAAATCTTGCTTTAGCCATTGGGTTTGTGAGACATGGCTAAAACAACTGTCCAAAGCAGTGATCACAGCATTTTTGAACACAACCAAAATGCAAAAAGCTCCAAGTTGCAAAGAAAATGCTCATAAAACCAATGCTTGCACTTAAAAAAGGACCAAACTACAATGTACAGGCACAAAAGATTCCTGAAAGCCTTATTTTCGTCGGTTTAATAATAAAACTGAATCATAATCATACAACAGTTATTCAACACACCTAGACAAGCATAAGAAGGGCTGTTTCTTGCTCAACTTACTAGTATTGTGATCGACATAATAGGCTCCAACATGGGGGTCGTAGGCCTCCTCCCATCCCACAGGCAGCTCGCCTCCATTACAGTCGGCGAAAGTCAGGGGCTTTGTCTGCCTGAAAAAAAAAGGGAATATCTGAATGTTCACATCAATACCATCTACTTCTTGCAATCATACAAAATACTGTCAAAGCATTTAAATTGATTCAAATAGTTTTAGTAATTTCTTTTTTTGCAAAATATTCAATTGAAAACCTTAGAGAAAAAAAAAAGTTTGACATTGCAGAGGTCAGCAGAGTCATTGGGCTCGGCTGGTTACCCGTCGCCGGGGAGAGTGTGTGGGGCGTAGAGATGCCCACATTCCGATGCAGTGGAAATGGGCCCAATTTGCTCAGAGCCCGGGGAATACAGGACGCACCAGCACAGCGAGGACCCACACCTCTGGTCTGGAAACCCATGCTGGACTGAGCAGGGTGAGGGCACCCCGGAATTATCTTCCCTCATGCTGCCCCACGTCATCTTGCCTGCTCCAAAAATGCTTAGTGACTTAATTGGTGCACTATTTTTAATTAAATTGCCCAGTGCAAGTGTCAACCATAGTGTCTCCATGTCTCTCTCGCCACCCTGCTAAAATACATGTGTGCATATGGTTCATCAAGAACTGATTCCAGCTAGTTTATTCTTTGTGGATCTGCCCTACATATTTGAGTGGGTTTTGTTTCATAATCCGCTCCTGAACAGTTTTCTCAATTGCTTGTACACTTTTTTTTCCCCAACCACATCTTTTCCTTCCCTTCGTCTCTCTATCAATGTGCTTGAGTATAGAGCTCTGCAAACAGCAGCATCTATTACAATGAATGTTTGTGTCCTGCACTCCTCGTGCAAGGTGTCAATGGGTAGCTTTTGGACAACTGTCAAGTCAGCAGTTCTCCCCATGGTTATGTTGCCTACAAATCTAAGGTGAGAGACAATTTAGAGGCCTTTGCAGGTATTTTGAGTTAATTAGTCGATTAGAGTTCAGCACCAGGTGTCTTCTATATAGAACATTTTCACAGTACTCTTGGAAAAACTTGGAATTTTCATTAGTTGTTTTTCCGTTTTTAAATTGAATAACTGAAATACCGTATTTTTCGTCGTATAAGACGCACTTTTTCTTCCCCAAAACTGAGGGGGAAAAGTTGGTGCGTCTTATACGGCGAATGCAGAGCACTGCAGAGCAGAGGGGGGTCACAGCCGAAGGGGAGGCGTAAGAGAGGCCACGGCTTCGGCCTAGCTCCGGAGCCGTCGGCCATATTTGTACACCCGGCGGTGCGCGCTGACGTCATCGCCCATCTCGTCGATCCTACCATAGCGCGTAGGGCTTCGTGAAGGACATTATTATAAAATCATTTAAGAAGTGTGGCATTAGCAATGCCTTGGATGGAACAGAAGACAACATCTTATTTGACACCAGTAAGGAAGAAAGTGATGACAATGACTGCATGGATCTGTCCTTCCTCATTTCTGATAGCAGTGACGAAGAGGAATTATTGGGGTTCGAATAAAAACATTACAGCCTTTTTTTGTTACTTTTACTGTTTACTGACTTTACTGACTGTTCATATTTGGCATATAATTGTTCTTAAACTGCTGTTAACTTTTACACAGTTGATATAAAATGTTTTACTACAGTATTTGGTTCAGAATCTTTTTTTTTCTAGATCTTCCTCATTTAAAATTGAGGTGCATCTTATATGCCGGTGCATCTTATACAGGGAAAAATACGGTAAAATACACCTTTCCCTGATATTCTAACTATACGACCAGCACTTGTACGTACAAACCTGGGGCCAAATAGAAACATCTGACTTCTGCTACAAATACTTCCTTCTCTCAAAGCACATTTCTTCTAAAAGAGTTTGTAAGTGGGAAACTTGAAGAAAAGAAAAAAAGGAAATTTTGCAATGGTTTCCATAGTATTCTATTGATTTTACAAATGTTCCACACTGTTGTCTCACATAAAAAAGAAACAATTCATAAAAGCAGAGTATGCACTATCCAGAACCTTCTCAATCACTGCCCAGCAAGGTGCAATATTTATGACAACTACTCAATTATTGAGTAAAAACAACTACTCAATTATCTCACATGAATAAATGATTAGCCTTATTTTTGGTAGAATCACCCCTTGAATAGCAGGTGTACAACAGTCCTGATTTATTAGAGGATGGCACATGCATGTGTTTGGAGGGGGAGGGGCTACAAAGGAATGTGAGGCTATTCACCTCAGTGAGCTGGTGGAGCACAATGGCTGGAAACTATCGCCGGGCATTCCACAGGTCCTGCTGACCCATCGCCTGGAGGTTTCTGAGGCAACACACTCTGGCTTTCCAAGCCCACGGGACACACGGGATACACACTTGGCCCAAAAGAGCAGTCCAAGAAAGATTATTAGCAGGGCGTTTGCTGATGCTAACAAAGTAGTCTGGCTGAACTTCACTAGAGAGCTCTGTTGGCGCTCGCAGGCTAGACTAATCAATTACAGAAAAGAAAGAAAGCACTTGCAGTTGCTTTAAAGTAAATGTAAAGAGCCCTGTGTATCACTAACCTGATGCTCATACATATGCTACTCAGGATGTGTACCAAAAGAACCTGCAGAACACGCAGTTTAACTGTAAAAAGTTCATTTTATTTAGAGTTTCTTTGTTTTTCACTCACTCAATGTTGTTTATGAGATGCACTTAAGGAAGTACCAACTATTTTTAGACACCCTGCAGTCTCTCCTCTTGATTTTGGAGGTTATCTCCTTCAGAACAGAATGTGACAAGTTTGGCAATGAACCCAACCAGACAGGCCAAACTACCTATTTTCAAGTACCAAAAAAGGCTAAACCATACAGATTTACATTAGAACAATCTCTTTCCAATGGAACATGTGCTGTAAGGCTTTTAAACATATTTTAAAATGTCATATCGTTTTAAATTTTATTTGAAAGAGATTTAGATATATGCTTTCCAGGAACATGAGGGGCCTATTTTATATTAAGACTTTAAGAGGAGGATTAACAATGAATTCAGCTCTTTGCTTCTCAGATTACCAGCAAAATTCCAAATTAAATCTGATTTGTGCCTCACATTTAAAAAGATTAAAACAATTTCCAGCAAAGAGTCACATTAACCCACAAATATTATATAAATTAACAGAATAAACAAACAGTCAATTGGAAAATGAAAATATTTTGTTGATTAATATATTTTGTTTGATTTAATTATAACCATGTCTGCAGCAGAATCAACTACGCCAAACTGTGGATTTAAGAACAACCAATGGCCATAAACAGCAGTTTTCACCCTTTCATTTCTAAGAACCTTTAAACCTCAAAAACAACATTTCTAATGATTACCATCTTTCAATTGAGATAATATGCTTCCATTAAGCGATGTTCTTGGAGAAATCACATAATACGATTTAACTAGAGTTTAAACAAGTGCAGACAAAAGCAGATAGTGTTGTCGCATCTCTGGCGTCTGGGCAAACAAACTGAGATCAATTATATTGAATCAAAAAAAAACAGCCAACAAACTAGAAGGTGGGTGTTCCTGGCATTATTGCTGCTCTTGTTTTCTTACATAGCGGTTTTCCATTACTTCATACAATGATGTCCTCTTGAATCAAATTGATCAGCTTGTCTTCAATAGCTACGTTCCACACAGCCATGGTTGGTTCCAAAAGAGACTTGTGCAAACAGTCAGTTTCCTATTGACTCATTTGCATGTTTGCTGCTTCACGTTCAAGTCTTTCAGGCACTCTGATTGATGTCTGTCAGAAAACCAGAGCGCTTTCTTTTGCTGACTGCCACAACAAGCCCGATGCAGATTCTACATGTTCAATTGATCACAATTCGACAAATGCAGGCAAGAACAGATCTACGAAACACAACCGACGCTCCTTACCAACTGCCCTACCGACGATCAACAGATTGGTGTGTCCGTTAATCTAGCTCTTAACTCTAATGATACACAAGTGTTCATAAAACTCTTCGCTTTCTGGTGTCTAAAGAAAATTATGGTCCAAGCCAGATGTAGACATGGGACAAGAGACATTCCCCTGTTTAATGTGTGCTTTAATACATCAAAACACTAGCACCGAAAACACCTAAAACACAAAAACTTCATCCTTGCACTCTTGTCTTTGAAAAACTCAGTTGTTGTTTTTTTCAATGATGTAGGTAACAGCATTTTTACAAGTTTGATTTTGGTAGTTTTGTTTATTACCAAGATGCTCATCACATTATGGACATAGGAGGTACTGTATCATGAGTGTTACACCCCTAATTAATAATGCAATTTAAAGACACAATAAAACAACTGGCGTTATGTTACTATAAATACACATAAGAGCTACATACCACCAGTAATCGGTTTAAATTCTCTTTCACTTGAATACACTCTTCCCTTTCTGACTCGAGACTTTCAAAGAGGGTGAAACTAAACGAGCTCCACTTTCATCTTCTGAATAATGAAAGTGTGCTGAGAGACCCCCACTGGCTTGTTCTATATTTAACCCCAGACAAGAAACCTCTGCCACACAACAAAGACCAAATATGAACAAACAAAAGATGAACCTCATCATTTGTGAATTATTTCATTATTATATGGTTGGGAATTATCATATAAAAAATAACATTTAATTGCCATTTACACACCCTACTTGTGTTAATCATAAAAGAAGATAGTCATCGACTAGGGGAGCAAGAATTTTTTGCTTTTACAAGAATTTCATTCAGAATTTTATTAAACTGCCTCTATCACAGGTTCAAAAAGAAGTTCCCAAGAAGCTGTCATTTTTAATCATGTGTAATTTCCTCAACAACTTTAACCATTTATTCAGACTTCTCCCAAATTCCGAATTCTCGTCCTTCACTCAAAGGTCTCGTCTTCACTTGAGTCATGTTGTCTTCAGGTTGTTTTAAGTAACAGTTGACTCCTTACGTTATTCCGTGTATTCCTCTTCAAGTTACACAAGGGCAGATCGATCAGATACAATGTACTGTAACTGGAAGTGTGAGGTGGCCAATAATCTCGAAGAGGGGGGGCAGCTCGATCCACACCAACCCCTTTTACTGCAATCAAATACACTTGTGTTGAAAAGCGATCTGAAGATTCCTGTGAATCTCAATTAAGGGCTCGACGGTATATCTTTTCATACTGAATACTGTTGTTTGTGTTTTTTTTTTAAATGAAACAAATTTTTCATTCACCCCAATACCGGTGAGTGTGTGCGTACAAACACAGAAGGGTGGAAAGTTACGCAGCAGGACATTGTTTGAGATGCGGAATATTTTACTGTGGTACCAACCACACTGTATGAAAGCGGTATAAAGCGCAATCTGTGCGTATTGAGCTGTAAACAGCATGGATGAAAAATGTCAAGAGACACAGAAGACGACCGAAAAGAGGAGTGTTGTCGGTTGTGTGGAAATACCGTATTTTTCGGCTCATAAGACGCACCGACACATAAGACGCACCCAATTTTTAAAGAGGAAAATCCAGAAAAAAAAGATTCTGAGCCAAATACTGTTGTAAAATATTTTATATCAACTGTGTAAAAGTTAATAGCCAAACATGTAACATGAACAGACAGTAAACAGTAAAAGTAACAAAAAAAAAGGCCGTAATGTTTTTCTTTGCCCCCACTCATCATTCTAAAGTCCACCATTCATTATCACCATCACTGTTCCAGTGCCACATTGCCCCCACATTAGTAATACCGTAATAGCCAGTAACATTGTCACTACATTACTAATAATAGCTAGTAACATTGTCACTACATTACTAATAATAGCTAGTAACATTGTCACTACATTACTAATAATAGCCAGTAACATTGTCACATTACTAATAATAGCTAGTAACATTGTCACTACATTACTAATAATAGCTAGCAACATTGTCACTACATTACTAATAATAGCTAGTAACATTGTCACTACATTACTAATAATAGCTAGTAACATTGTCACCACATTACTAATAATAGCCAGTAACATTGTCACCACAATACTAATAATAGCCAGTAACATTGTCACCACATTACTAATAATAGCCAGTAACATTGTCACTACATTACCAATAATAGCCAGTAACATTGTCACTACATTACCAATAATAGCCAGTAACATTGTCACTACATTACCAATAATAGCCAGTAACATTGTCACTACATTACCAATAATAGCCAGTAACATTGTCACTACATTACCAATAATAGCCAGTAACATTGTCACTACAATTACCAATAATAGCTAGTAACATTGTCACCACATTACTAATAATAGCCAGTAACATTGTCACATTACTAATAATAGCCAGTAACATTGTCACTACATTACTAATAATAGCCAGTAACATTGTCACTACATTACTAATAATAGCTAGTAAACATTGTCACTACATTACTAATAATAGCCAGTAACATTGTCACTACATTACTAATAATAGCTAGTAACATTGTCACTACATTACTAATAATAGCTAGTAACATTGTCACTACACAATAATAATAGCTAGTAACATTGTCACTACATCACTAATAATAGCCAGAAACATTGTCACTACATTACTAATAATAGCCAGTAACATTGTCACTACATTACTAATAATAGCCAGTAACATTGTCACCACATTACTAATAATAGCCAGTAACATTGTCACTACATTACTAAAAATAGCTAGTAACATTGTCACTACATTACTAATAATAGCCAGTAACATTGTCACTACATTACTAATAATAGCCAGTAACATTGTCACTTCATAACTAATAATAGCCAGTAACATTGTCACTACATTACTAATAATAGCTAGTAAGATTGCCCCCACATTAGTAATAATAGCCAGTAACATTGTCACCACATTACTAATAATAGCCAGTAACATTGTCACTACATTATTAATAATAGCCAGTAACATTGTCACTACATTACTAATAATAGCCAGTAACATTGTCACTACATTACTAATAATAGCTAGTAACATTGCCCCCACATTAGTAATAATAGCCAGTAACATTGTCACTACATTACTAATAATAGCTAGTAACATTGTCACATTACTAATAATAGCTAGTAACATTGTCACTACATTACTAATAATAGCTAGTAACATTGTCACTACATTACTAATAATAGCCAGTAACATTGTCACTACATTACTAATAATAGCTAGTAACATTGTCACTACATTAATAATAGCCAGTAACATTGTCACTACATTTCTATTAATAGCCAGTAACATTGTCACTACATTACTAATAATAGCTAGTAACATTGTCACTACATTACTAATAATAGCTAGTAACATTGTCAGTACATTACTAATAATAGCCAGTAACATTGTCAGTACATTACTAATAATAGCTAGTAACATTGTCACTACATTACTAATAATAGCCAGTAACATTGTCACTACATTACTAACAATAGCTAGTAACATTGTCACTACATTACTAACAATAGCTAGTAACATTGTCACTACATTACTAATAATAGCTAGTAACATTGTCACTACATTACTAATAATAGCCAGTAACATTGCCCCCCACATTAGTAATAATAGCTAGTAACATTGTCACTACATTACTAATAATAGCTAGTAACATTGTCACTACATTACTAATAATAGCCAGTAACATTGTCATTACATTACTAATAATAGCCAGTAACATTGTCACTACATTACTAATAATAGCCAGTAACATTGTCACTACATTACTAATAATAGCTAGTAACATGGTCACTACATTACTAATAATAGCCAGTAACATTGTCACCACATCACTAATAATAGCCAGTAACATTGTCACTACATTACTAATAATAGCTAGTAAGATTGCCCCCACATTAGTAATAATACAGTGGTTCTCAAACTTTTTTAGTCGAGCCCCCTTTAAACAAACACTCCCTAATTGCAGAACACGTTACTTACGTTTGTTATCTCGTATGTACATGTGTGAGATGTACCGTTGAGAGATGATTTGTTGTTTACCTTACGCGAGCGCGCGCGCGCGCGAGAGAGAGAGAGAGAGAGAGAGCGAGCGCTGGAAACAAGCGTATGCTTTTTGTTCTAATATAAATCCTTTTGAAATAACTCCATTAATAAAGGATCAAACTGTCCAAGATTGTGAAACTGTCCAAGTGAATGCTTAGTGGAAATAAAACCCTCACAGACTGAAGACGATGCTTATCGATCATCATCTTATCGTCAGGCTCAAAAAACATAGCAGACAAACTATGAGCTGTGCCCATTTCACAACATGAAATGTATTTTAGCGTGAGAAAACGGGTTTGTAGCGTGAGAGATCACTCAAGTGCAAGAGACTTACGTTGTGAGACACAGGAGCTGATCTCTGTAGTTTCGCTCGTGACGTAAGTATGGATGCGGATGCCAAAGGCATTGTGGGAAATGTAGTTTTCCCCCCCGTTTTCGTTACGTCAGCGCAATGGCAGAGATGGGCGATGACGTCAGCGCGCAGCGCTTGGTAAACAAATATGGCCGCGGCTTCGGCCTAGCTCCGGAGCTCCGGAGCTCTTACACCTCTCATACGGCCGTTACCGGACTTCGCGGCGGTTTGCATTCGCTTCATAAGACGCACCAACTTTTCCCCCTCAGTTTTGGGGAAGAAAAAGTGCGTCTTATTAGCCGAAAAATACGGTAATTGAATGAAAAATGTTCTCATCTTTAGGTGTGGTAATGTTTTAGTTAGTAAAGTTTTTTTTTTTCATTAAATTGAAAGTTTTTGCAACACAGTGTATATTTTGCCTTACTACTGACCCGGAAATTAACGGAGAGAGAAAGAGAAACAGAGAGAGAGAGAAACAGAGAGAGAGAGAGAAACAGAGAGAGAGAGAGAGAGAGAGAGAGGAATGACATAGGAAGAGAGGGAGAGACTGTTTCTTTAACTCTATTGTTTGTAGATTTAGACAAAATAAAAAAACTGTAGTTCGTCACAGAGAGAGAGAGAGGGAAAGAGAGATGGAGGCAAACTGGGATTGAAAGAGAGAGCTCTTCCTGCCCCACACCATCAGATCTTCACAATATTAGAGGGTTCGGTACTCTCTCTGACTCAGAGAAGCCCCGGCTCACACTGAGAGCTCCAGAGAATCAAGAAGCGCCAGGTTCTACATCACCTCCGATTGGCATAAATATCTCTAGGGATAGAATTGAACTGCCACCTATTGGCAACCTAATGCCCATTATGGTGCTTCAGCGACTTTGTCTGTGTAGATGTGGCCTTACTGCATCAACACCTGACACGAGGGCCATTAAATTAACAATTAAAAAATCTAAAATCATCTTTGTTTAATAAAACAACATGAGGGTTACTTCTCGCTTTACCTGGCATGGTTCCGGGGCAGCCACATAGAGCCTCTTTAGCACCACCACTGGAGCAGAAAGAGCAGCAGTGGAAGATGCCACAGTGACGCCTCAACTTCCTCTTCACATTCAGCACGAACGGTGAACCCTAGGGCACAGAGAATACCACAATGAACAACTGATATTACAGGAATAATATTTGCTCATCTGCAGTTTTAATCACCTGGACGTGCTGTGCTTTAACACAGACCCACACCGAGTAGGGTCCAGGCTCAGCAGGGGTGTAGGACACGCCGTAGGAGCCATCGTTGTTATCAACCACTGATGCCTCCAGAGAGCTTAGAAAACAGAACTTAGCTCTGATTCTGAACAAAACTGGTGTGTGCTTAATTACTCACTCATTACGGTCCAAGCACCCAAGATATTATTTGTTTTGCAAACCACCAAAACCAGGTGGAATCACGCGGTAACCTCTGAAAGGAAGCCAAAGTGGAAGAATTTGAAACAGCAGGTCACTGACTTATCACTTGATCCTGGTGTCCCGTGTTTCCCCTACCGTTCAATAGTGGTGGCGCCGTGGCCCTTTCATACTGGCAAGCGCACCAACACCCCAATACACAGGAAATATTCCGCTAATATACTCAGAAACAACCCTCACTCACTACCCCTCTCCACCCTGCCACCGCTCTCTCGCTCGTGCACACAGCCTACGGGATCACATTACTGAGCACAGTTGGCAACAGAAGTGGTGGCATTCTCCATTCCCCATGGCTCAAACATAGAAAAAAAAACTACAGGGCTAGGCTAGCCGGGATTTTGATGTCAAACCTCCTATCGATCTTACATCAGTATACGGTATTACCGTGAATAATAAAATAGCCCAGACGAGTTCACAGAAATCACAGTCCTGTCAAACTGGAAACCCATGCAAGCATGGGGAGAACATGCTAACCCCTTTCAGGAAGGTCACCGGCGAGCCTCGAACCGACAACCTTCTGCACCACCGTGACTGTAAACGGACGGACTGATGAAATAATAAATTAATACAATGGATCGTGCTCACCAAGGCTCTGCCTTTTAAACAATAGTTAATGAGCGGGAGCGAGCGCTTCCCCTAAAGAGCATAACCCAGAGCGGACGCACCTTTTGGCACAAACACCTCCAGAAAGACTGAGAAAAGATCGAGACCATGGATGGGTCACCATCGACAAGAGATCAAGTGGCAGACCTTTACAGAGTGGGATTTGACAGAGTTAGCGGCAAGACCGGCACCTGTGCCCTCCTGAGGTTGGGTCCTTGGAGCAGACACTCCTGTACGTGGTGGGATTTATAAACATTGTAGGGTCTTTCCTTTTTATTCTTGTGAAGTTTTTTAAATCAACTCCCATGTGAGGCTTGAACTGTGTGTCCGTGTCTCTCTCACCACCCGTGACAGAATGAATACAGGCCTAAATAAATGATGCTCACCAGGCCTTCCTCTCCTTATGTACTATGCTGACCAGCACAGGCTCTCCCCCTCGAGCCACCTGCTCTCCAGAAGAATCTCTGCAGACCAGAGTGAACTCTCCTTGCTGACCTTCATGGCCTCGCTCCACACCTAAGAGTCATTAAAACAACAGATTTGTTCTGGTATTATGATATTTTGAACTGGTTTCCACATAATTTTATCACAAATATAGGGGTTAAAGCAACTTGTCAACATTTGCAAACACTAAAACACTCTGATAAGAAATTAATGCCAACTTTAAAGTCTGACTTTTCCAGGATTTCAGTGTCAATCAGAAGTTGTCTTGTCACTATTTCGTAAAAACACAAATAGCTCAAATGAAAAGCCAGTTTCACTGAAAAAAGATTTATCTTTTAATCAAGACAGAAATGTTACATTTTGGGAAGACAAACGGTTTTTGAAGCCTGTACAGAAATTGGCAGAACATATTTAATACAAATAAAAAAATATCCCTTATAATATTCTTACAATTTATTTATTGAGGTCATAGCCACAACTAGCAAAGAAAGCAGCCTAGCGTGCCTCCCAGAGTTCATCAATATTCTTTGGTTTCGTCTTCCATGCATCCTCTCTCAATGATGTTCATGTACGGGGACTAGGCAGGCCAATTCTTGATCTTCTTTACCATGAGAAACTTTGATTTGGAGATGGAAGTATGTGATTTTAGTTAAGATTTTAGCTAGGTAGCTAAGATTTCCTGGAATTTTAGACAATTGATGTTGCCTTCCACCCTGCAGATCTCTCTCTGTACCCCCTGACTATGATTTTTCCTTCAGCAAACTACACTGTTTTCTGCGTGAATTTAAGATTGATGTGGGCTCTAGTAGTTCTCCTGCAACATTTGTGGTGACCGTGGTGTATTGTTTTGTACTTTACAGTAAAAAGTACTAGCCTTGAATATTCCAGCCAATAAATTGGGCCTCTTGAGCAGATGTCTTGTGGGATCTGCTTGACCTGGGCTTGACAAAACCACCTCTTCAAATCTATTTTAGCCTCTTTACTTGACCCTGAGACCAATTTTTTAAGCATATTAACATATCAATGTGGCACCAATATAGAATAAAACCCTTTGAAAACCTAAACCTAGTCACATTTCATTGTCAGACATGATAAACTTTTGCTGACCAACAAGCCCTGGCTGGACTTGATGGTCACTGAAATTTACAAACACTTTGGAAATATGTATAATTTATCACATAACTACTTTATCCTATTTGCCAACCTAAAAACGACTAATATGTTTTCTTCACAAAATGGTAATAAAATTTGGGACTTCCTCAATCTGCATCTCCACCTGAGATTGAAAGCAATGTTTGCTGTATTCGCACTTGTAGCTTTAGTTTAGCAAAGATCACCGTCGCAAATCAGATCAGTTAAATTATCAAAGAGATTCAATAGTGGGTAAAGGTGGTAGCAGGAGGAAAATCAATGGCAGACTGACCTTCTCCCTGGATAGTGCACTTGCTGGGGTTCACAGTCTTGGCATGTATGACTCCCACCACAGGAAATCCCTCCACCTGCCCTGCACTCTCCTGAGGAAGGAAACATATGGTCCTGGCACTCTCACAAGCGATCGTTGCTGGATGTGGGTCAAACCCTGACTCGACCAGGTTCACCAGTCTCCTCAGAGTAACTCCTTTAACACTGAGGATTTCAGCATCGGAGCCAGATGTGAGCAGGCGTTCTGTAAAATCCACCCCACTGTGGACATCGGCAAAAGCTTGCTGGAGTTGAGCCTTTTGCAGATTGAGCTGGTTCTTGTGGCGGTTACTCAGCTCCTCCAACGACCGTAAGAGAGAACAGCAGTGAGCCTCCACGGCACTGGCATAAGCACGAGCAAACAACCGGATTTCACCCGCTAGTGCATCAGTGTGTGCCTGCAGTGCCTCCTGGGAGGTGTCCACTTGTCTTAATGATTCCTCAAGACGAGTAAGACGAGGTTTTAAGCTCCTGACGACCAAATCCCTCATGCGATCTCCATAATGGCTGACGACCTCACGGGCAGAGCGGCAGTGGTGGTCACGGTGGAAGCTGGCCACACACTCCAGGCACACAGTGAGGTCACATGACTCACAAAAGAGCCGTAACTCCTGGTCAGGATGCAGAGAACACAAGACAGGCCTTGTCAAGCGACCCAGAGATTTGAGCTCCTCAAGAGTTTGGATGGAGTGAGAGGAAGTCCTCTTCTGTTTCCTGCAGAAATGGTACAATCTTTAGATTATGTCGTCATACATTTGTGGTCATTTGTTCAGAGCCATCAAACAGTCTTCGGGTTCAAATTAAAACTGCACAGATATAATTGACCGATAAATCTGCATGACAACATAAACTGTGGTGGGGTGTGGGGTTCAATCAGCATTGCCAGGTGTGGCTTCTTCAACAGAGCCAGCTGACGGAGAGTCACTTCCTTGGTGTGAAGTAAGGACAGTTGCCACGGAACTACTGGGAACAAAAGGAGCTTGGGAAGTGCTCCACCAACTGGGTCTACATTGTCGTTGCCGGGCTTGGCTAGACACCCGGTATCAGGTAACTGAGCATCAGGCTGTTCATGGGCTGGCACAATCAATGGCGCGGAGATGGAGCCATCAAGCCCAGGGAAGGTTTTTGCATTTAGGAGTCCTGTTGGCTTAACAGATTTCAACAGCAGACATTTCATTTACGACGAACACAGATAAGCTATCTACTATTGCTTTGTTTTTTTGCTTTTGGTAAATGAAGTGAAATTAAAACAAGACTTTACACTTGACTTGCCCTGCCTTAACTTGGAACTTGACTTGGACTTGTCTTGCTTTGACACAAACTTTCCCTGCTTTGACTAGGGACTTGACTTGGGACTTGCCCTGCTTTGACTCAGACTTTCCCTGCCTTGCCTTGGGACTTCACTTGGACTTGCCCTGCTTTGACTTGGAACTTGACTAAGACTTGCCCTGCTTTGACCTGGGACTTGCCCTGCTTTGACTTGGAACTTGACTAAGACTTGCCCTGCTTTGACCTGGGACTTGCCCTGCTTTGATTTGGGACTTGACTCAGACTTGACCTGCTTTGACTTGAGACTTGACTAAGATTTGCCTTGCTTTGACTTGGGACTTGATTCAGACTTGCTCTGCCTTGACTTGGGACTTGACTCAGATTTGCCCTGCTTTCACTCTGGACTTGACTCGTACTTGCACTGCTTTGACTTTAGACTTTACTTGGACTTACCCTGCCTTGACTTGGAACTTGACTTGGACTTGTCCTGCTTTAACTCTGACTTTCTTTGCTTTCACTTGGAACTTGACTCAGACTTGCCATGTTCTCACTTGGGACTTGACTTGGCTTGTAAAGTAGTGACTTGGATTTTATTCTCCAGGTGATATGCTTGAGACTTGCTGAGAACTACAGTAAAGGGGATTATCTATCGACTATTAACATCAAAGAGCTAATATTGTTGACCAGGTGTTTTATTCTTGTTTAAATAGTTTACTGCTTGTTTAATTTCAAACACAACAATATATCCTGAATTAACATCAAGTTTTGGAATTGTAAACATAACAAAAAGAGGCGCAAAATCACGGCGAGGGAATAATTTTGACTTCAACTGTATATGGGCACTTGAATGGCTCCAAAGCGGGAAAATTTTGAGGATGATGTCCTACCACAACATATTTTGTGTTTCAGACACACAATCAAGGATAAAGGGTGTGGATGAAAGAAGTCCAGCAGAAGGTACCTGTGCGCCAGGCTGCAGAAGTCGCAGAGGTTCACCGAGCACACCTCGCATCGCTTCCCCGCCTCGCCGTCGCTGCACAGGTCGCACACAACACTGCTCTCTACCCGCAGGGTCTCCGCGAACACCTCGTCCAGAGCAAGGTGATCAGTACTCAATCCGTCCACTCCTGACGGGGGCAGATCCACCTCTGAATCGCACTCGGGACACAGGATCGCGGAGCCATCCTCGGGCGAGCCTCGATCTCCGTCCAGGCGGCACACCGAGAACGGCTCGAGCTGGCGAATGCAATCCGAGCAAAACGTGTGTAAACAAGGCAGGATTTTGGGCTCTCGATACAAACGATTACACACCGCACAAACCGCTCTGGACTTCGTTAAAATTCCCATAGCGTCTGACTCATCTCTAGTTTCGTCATTCCTTGGTTTAAAAACAGTTTCTGACGGTTTAATATCATTTATCCCTTCTTGGCAAAGCGACATAGTTGTAGATTCTTTTTCACGATATAATTAATTCTATTAATAGAAGGTTCGGGGAAATATAAACTAAAATCGGTTCTCGACTCAAACTTCCAGTCCAGACTAAACTTTTTCTCGCGTAATCTGAGAAAGCCTGGCACCGTCCAATCACCTCACGCGTAGGTTTGAGGGGCGTGGCTAAAAAGACGCTAGCGCTCTCTCTCTTTCTCTCTCTCTCTCTCTCTCTCTCAAATTTTTAATAGAATCGTTACACAAACATTACGGCGTAAACAGTGAGAAAACTACATAAAAGCCACCTAAATTAATTTACAAAGACAGTTAGACAAGTTAAAAAATATTTATGTTTAATGTCTATATGTATATGTATATATTTATATTTATGTCTATAAATGTTTCCTAGGGGCAACTATAAATTTATTTATAGTTATTTAAAGTTATTTAGGGAAATTTATCTTACATTATCTTACTTAGATTTATTATATTTGCATATACCAAAATGTTGCATTTTTTATTATATTTAATATGTAATTCCACCAGCAAGGCAAGCTTTAAAGCAAAAGAAAATCTGTATTTAATTAACCACAGGTGTGCATAGGATTAAAACAGAGCTGGGTGAGCACAATGATTTCTTTTTGTATCATACTTTATTAAATAAAAAAAGCCAAAAGCAAAGTAAAATAAAAAAAGTCACATTTTCTGATGCTTAAAAAACAATTAGAACAAAAAGATCAGAAGGGAATAAAGATTTGCAGGGGCTTAAAATGGTATGACTATGATCATAAAATATTGACTAATGAAACGTTTGTGACAACAAAACAATCAATTTAATTTTAAACATTTTGTCATATTGCAAAACAAAATAATAGTCATCTTGGTTCATCAAATATAATAGTAAAATTTCAGTTTTCCAAAATATTGTGGTGTCAAGTTTGAATATTTTTCAGAATATATGAATATTAATGTAAAAGATGGTTATCGGTTGTGGGAAGCCATTGATTTTCACACAACTTTACTCTTTCCAAATTACCCAGACCAAAAGTTTACATACCCCAGCTTTTAATATGTTGTATTCACCCTTTACCATCAACGAGAGCCTGAAGTCTCTTGAGGTAGTTGTCTATGAGGTTCTTTATTCCTCTCTGTTGGTAAAGCAGACCTTTCTTCTTGGAAAAAAAAGCCTCCAACTGTTGTCAATTATTTGGCTGTCTTGCATGAAATGCACGTTTGAGTTTTCCTAACAGTGGTTTGATGATATTTAAAAAGAGTTAAAAACAGTTGTTTGACAACAAATGGCTTCACCGTATGAGTGGCAAATGGTGTTATCGTATAATTTTGTGAAAAATGTCTCAGAAATAATAAAAAAAAAATCTACAGGTTATGTAAACTTATGAGTACAAGTCTAAGAAGAGCTGATAAAAAGAGGTCGTGGAGTACATGAGGACATGTGTCTACTGGAGCGCAGAGAGACTGAAGAGGAATGTGAGCACAAGTCCTGGTGATGGCATGTTTGCAGAGGCATCACTGAATTCGAAGTATGTCTTCTGTGTCACATTGTTTGCTGAGGAATAGTAAGAAAAACACAATATTTTATGACAGAAGGTATAGTATGTATGCTGCTTATTTGATCTTCATGTTTTACATCGTGTATGTTTGTCCTGGTGGGTTGATATTGCATTTGTTTGATCAGATCGGAACGAGTCAACAATTGGTGTTTGTCTGGGTAAATATTGTGATTGTGGGTATCTCCAGTTAAACTTAAATTCATCCGAGTGCTTCTGGAAAACACTTCACACTCTGGGTTTTTTGCTCGTTTTCCTAGTCTAATTGAAAAGCCTTCCTTATGTGCTGGCACAGAAACACAGACTTGGCCTTATTTAAAGATCACACTTTTAAATGATTAACGTTTTTAAATTCACCCTATGCATTTTTTTTCAGAACTTATAGCTTGTATAGTGAATTTTGTTAGAGAAAAGACCAAATTTAAGCAAACTTTGCAAACGTTAATTGAACTGGAGAGAGTAGAGTTTAAAGACTGTTTAAGAGCAAAAAGTCTATGTGACTGGTGTGGCTCTGGTTGACCTTCCAGTCAGTTGCCAATTTCTAAATTGACAATTCTCCATTTGGTCCTCTGGACATTTCCATACCTCTGTAATGATAAACATTAGACTTTCATATATTTTAGATTCATTTACACACAACTGAAGTAGTTCAAGCCTTTTATTGATTTAATATTGGTGATTTTGGCTCATGAAAACTCAAACTTCCAAAAAAAATCTTTAAAAATTAGCATATTTCATCCGACTAAGTGTTTTTTATACAAGAAAAAGTCAATCTTCAAATAATTCTGTTCAGTTACGCCCTCAATACTTGTTCAGGAATCCTTTTGGAGAAATGACTGCTTCGATGCGGTGTGGCATGGAGGTAATCCGCCCGTGGCACTGCTGAGGTGTTCTGGAGGCCCAGGAAGCTTCAGTAACAACCTTAAGCTCCTCCAGAGTGTTGGGATCTTGAGTCTCTCAACTTTCTCTTCACAATATCCCACAAATTCTATATGGGGTTCAGGTCAGGAGAGTTGAGCACCAGTAATACCATGGTCAAAAAACCATTTACCAGTGGTTTTGGCACTGTAAGCGGGTGTGCCAGTCAGGTTGAAAAATGAAATCTTAAACTCCATAAAGCTTTTCAGCAGATGGAAGCATGAAGTGCTCCAAAATCTCCAGATAGCTCGCGGCATTGACCCCGCCCTTGATAAAACACAGTGGACCAACACCAGCAGTCCAGGTCAGGCGCTTCTGCCGCTGTTTCTGGTTCAAAAGTGGCTTGACCTGGGGAATGCGGCACCTGTAGCCCATTTCCTGCACACGCCTGTACACGGTGGCTCTGGATGTTTCTACTCCAGACTCAGTCCACTGCTCCCGCATGTCCCCCAATGTCTGGAATCTCTCCTTCTCCACAATCTTCCTCAGGGTTTTCTTATACATCATATACGTTTTCTGCCACACTTTTCCTTCCCACTGAGATGTCTTGATACAGCACTCTGGGAACAGCCGATTCGTTAGTTGATTCAGATGATTAGTTTAATAGCTCGTTTAGTGAGCATTTTCATGATATGATAATTTTTTTAGACTTTTTGGGTTTTCATGAGCTGTGTGCCAAAATCATCAATATTAAAACAATGAAAGGCTTGAACTACTTCAGTTGTGTATAAATGAATCTGAAATATATGGAAGTCTAATGTTTATCGACAGAAAATAATGAACTTTTTATCACAATATTCACATTTTTTGAGAAGGACTTGTATGTTTATGCTGCGCTTCCAATGTATGGAACTGAATTTCCTTTTAGGCTTAATAAATGACAGATTGATGCTTACATACCCTCTGTAAAATAGTTTTCTCACTTCGTATCCCGAAAGCATTTCTATTTTACCTGTGACAGTAGCTTCTGAGATCCCAGTCACAAGAGCGTTCTGGATCTTGCAGGTGTATGAGAAATTCTGCTGCAACTGCTCTTGAAGGACGCTGGTCACTTGTACAATTCCTGCATTTTTATTGATAAAACTGGTGCTGCTGTTTAGAATCTGTCCATTCTCATTGAACCACAGAACCTCGGGCTGCGGAAACCATCTCTTAGCCTTAGCACACAGGGACCCGTTAGCTGCAGTGAATGTTGGAGCTGAATATGCTGCACATAGACACAATTAATAATAGGCAGTTTTCTGAAACACAACCTAAATCCTTTATCTCTTCCTTGAAACAAAACCATAGGGGTATCACGCTTCTAGATCAGTCACTTCCTGTTATGCATCAAAAGGAGGAGCAGTATGTCTATGGAGTATTTTTGTGACTCTTGAAAAGATATTTGTGAATCTGATTTATTTTTGTGTATCCCTTCTCATTATTTGAAGGTTTTTATCTACCTGACAGATGTCTGAACATGTAAGGCTACGTTTTACCGCCAACATCCACGTTTATTTTTGTTTACCTTGTACCCAAGTACCCAAATCTCTGAAGTAGGAGTCCAAAAGAGACTGATTTAATTCTACCTCTGCAGTCCTCTTGGACTATAATTATACTTAAAAGGGTTACTGGCTCCAGACAAGCTCAAAATGACATTGTTGCTGCCAGCACTGAACCCTTATTTCTGAAAACCCTCACTTTAGACCATATTTTCTTAAAAGTTTCATGTAAATGAATGTGGTGGTATATAAATAAAAGCTCAGATTTCTAAATTCCTACTTAAATATTATGTATTAACTACCACCACATACAGTTGTGCTCAAAAGTTTAACACCCTGGCAAATTTTCTGATTTCTTTTCCATTTTTCAGAAAATATGAATGATAACGCGAAAGCTAGTGGTTGGGTGAAACCAACAACTCTTTATAAATAACAATGAAACTTTCCAAATAACCTTAATCAAAGGTTTACACACACTGGTGATTTTGGCACGATAACATGCACAAAAACTGACACAAAAGGGTTCGAATGGCTGCTAAAGTGAACTCTCCTCCTCTGCAATCTGTTTGCTGATAATCTATATTTGCGCAGAAAAGGTTTCTGGGTCCTGATAGACCCTTGCTTCTGTCATCATGATGCACTGACATTTCTGGGTGACAGGGAACGTAAAAGAGCTGTAAAAGGATTTACGGGAAAAGGTACAAAACAGGAACAAGATATGAAAAAATATCAAAGGAACTGGGAATTGAACTCTGATTAAGAAGTGAGGGTTTCTGTTGAAACCAAACAAGAGTCAGGTAGACCAACCAAAAGATCTGCTATAACTGCCAGAAAACTGTAAGCGATGCAAGGAAAAACCCACAAATAACTTGAGCTGAAGTCAGGCCTCTCAAAACTTGTGGCA
>SRMA01025320.1:0-232251 GCA_007224835.1 Danionella cerebrum
TGAAACGATTGGTTCTGGATGGCAACCTCCTGAACAACAGGGGCATCGGGGAGATGGCCTTAATTAACTTAATTAATTTGACCGAACTCTCACTGGTACGAAATTCTTTGACATACCCACCCTCGAACCTACCAGGCACTAGCCTGGAGAAGTTAAATCTCCAGGACAATCATATCAATCGTGTGCCATCAGGTGCCTTTGCTTTTCTGCGTCAGCTCTACCGCTTGGATCTGTCAGGCAACAACTTGAGCAGTCTGCCCATGGGTGTATTCGACGACTTGGACAACCTTACCCAACTGCTCTTGCGCAACAATCCCTGGCACTGCAACTGCAGAATGAAGTGGGTACGTGATTGGCTACGCACGCTCCCATCCAAGGTAAATGTGCGTGGCTTCATGTGCCAGGGTCCTGATAAGGTCAAAGGGATGGCCATCAAGGACCTATCCACAGAGTTATTTGGCTGCTCAGATGTTGAGATTCCAACCACATACGAGACCTCAACAGTTTCAAACACTTTGCCACCTTCTCGACCCCAGTGGCCCATATATGTGACTAAAAGACCTGTCCTCAATATTCCAGAGTTGGGAAGAAACTATCGTAGCACAACACCATCTAGTCGTAAGATCATCACTATAAATGTCAAATCTAGTAGCGCAGAGACGGTCCACATATCCTGGAGGGTATCTCAGCCAATGACTGCATTGAGGCTCAGTTGGCTAAAGCTGGGTCACAGTCCTGCTTTTGGTTCCATAACGGAAACCATTGTTCAAGGAGAGAGGACGGAATACCTGCTCACAGCTTTGGAGCCAGAGTCAGCATATAGGATATGCATGGTTCCCATGGAAACAAGTAACATTTACCTGTCTGATGAGACACCTGTTTGCATAGAGACAGAAACTGGCTCCATGAAATCATACAATCCCACCACAACATTGAACAGAGAGCAGGAGAAAGAGCCTTACAAAAATTCCAATCTGCCTTTAGCTGCAATTATTGGAGGGGCAGTGGCCCTTCTGGCCATCATCATGTTGGCACTAGTCTGTTGGTATATCCACAGGAATGGTTCTTTATTTTCCAGGAATTGCACATACAATAAGGGGCGCAGGCGGAAGGACGATTACGCAGAAGCTGGAACGAAGAAGGACAATTCCATTTTGGAGATTAGAGAGACCTCTTTTCAAATGATTCCCATTAATCACATGCCTGTATCAAAGGAAGAGTTTGCGATACATACAATATTTCCTCCCAATGGCTTAAGTCTTTATAAGAGTCCTCACAGCCAAAACAGCATCAACAACAGAAGCTACAGAGACAGTGGAATACCAGATTCAGACTACTCCCATTCATGATAGTGTGCAAGGATTACAAAGACGTTTTATTGCGATTGAGTGACTTAGAGACTGCTTGGTCTTTTGCAAAACACTGGATTGAAAAGACTGAGAAAGCATTGTTATGTACATTTGCCATATAATTTATATTTAAGGACAATTTATTAAAAGGAAAATGGTTCTGATTGCAGGCCATCACTGGCACATCAGTGTATGCAGCCACACACTGCAAGTCTATATTTTAGATATTTGTAGTCATTTGTACTGTACTTCCCTTACTTATGGTTTTAGACCAATTAAAAAAACGTTGTGCTCTACTGAGATATGATGACTTGTCAACTGTGAAGTGGGTTTCATTGCTGTGTTGAACAATCAGATTTTAGAAAACCATGTAGTTTAAGCACAGGTCAAAATTGTTGCTATGTTGCTAACATGGGGGGGGGGGGACGACAAAAATGTTTCATAGACTGAAGAAATTTGATGATGGACTCTATCTATTTGCCCATTATAGGCCTAAACCAGGCTTTTAAAGATATCTGTTGCTTCCTATCTGCCCTGGATGGGACCGCAGCACAGCACAGAATCCCAAATCCATTGCAAACAAAGCACAAAGATCAAGTGAATGAATACATTGCTATCAAATCAAAGAAATCAAACTAAACAAGATAAAGCTCATTGGGAAACAGCGTATTTCATCAAACTATACATTATAACACATGCCAAGTAATTTTCACTCTCTGGACTGAATACATAATGAACAGAAAAAAGTATGACAGACATACAATTGGGCTCTTTTCTATTTGCAATATAAAGTGTTATCTATTTTTTTTGTTCATATAATTTTTATTTGTATTTTTTGTTTTCCAATTCAAGCCACTTTTATGTTGCCACAGTACGAATATTCTTTATTACAGAAGACCAAAGTGCGTTGAATGCCCTTTGGCTAGTCTTGTATGTGCCTTGATCCGATGCTTATTGTATTTAGCTTTTACAAAAAAAAAACAAACAAAACAGTGACTTTTTCATACACACTTGAATATGATAGGATATCGGTCATATTGCAAAATAAAAGTGGATAAAACCCTAACTGTATGATTTTCCTTCATTTGCATGTATTGGTAATCCTTGACAGCTTTACATACTTGTACACAATATCAGCTCTCAAAAGTGTGCAACTAAACAAGCAGAGGCTTCTGGTTTGAGCTGCCTCCACTCGAGGTGCTCTTTTGTGTGGTTACTCCTTGTAAGACATGGAATGTTCCAAAAAGGAAATATCAGAGAGTAGAATTCAAAATGCATGTTTGGGAAAAAGAGTTAAGGGGTTTTGTGATTGTTATGCACAGATGTGATGAAAATGCACAAAACAGCAATATAAACATTTAAAAAAAGACAAATCTGCTTACATTTTTCATGCAGGCACATGTAAAATATATGCTGGCCACAGGAGTGCAAAAGCAGACAGATGCTTACACAGATGTACACACCCTGAGATTTAATTACAGTACAGGCTAACCACAAGAAACAGCTAGTCTGATCCAAACCTTAAGTATACTTCAACAGTCTCCTGCTCTAAATATACCACATAAGCTTAAAATTAAAGTCAACACAGCAGGGGTCCAACTATACGAATGCTGCCGATGTTCTACAACTAGCCTATTATTTATTAACGTGGCTCCAGACTGGTGGCATTATCAAGTTTTTAAAATGCTGAGGTTTTTTAATCTTTAAAATATACACTTTTATAGAATAGTGATTATAAAACGTTGAAAAAGTGTATGTTAAAAATAAATATTTTAATTGCAAAGTTTCAAAAAAAGCAAAGCTTTTACATTTATGTTTACAATAAAATAAAAGACAAATGGACATTTTTCCCCCAACCCCTATTTTCTTTTCAAGGTTGCAACTGAAATAAGCTCAGAACAGCTGTTCTAACTTTAAAATTGACTATTTATTTTTTTAAAAAGATACTTTAGGCAGCACTATGTTAAATTATCAAAGAGCACAGGTGTGTTTGAGCGTGCACACTCCCTTTATGATCCTTCTGCATGCAGTAAACCCGTGTGCAGTTATCCATCAGCATCAGATTCTTTACAGTTTGCAGCAGCTTGAAATATTAATATCAAGCGCAGTACGCTAAAGGCAGATAAAATTGATTGTTCAGATTCAGACTTATACATTTCAACCTCTAACCTTAAGAATTGGTGGAGCAAAAGGGGGTCGCTGCTACTGATGGTGACCTGTGGTGACCCTTTTAACACAATGACCTCACCACTGGCATCTTTGTCAGCACATTGTTAGAACTTACAGATGACCTCATGTGCCCTGGGACAACCATTGACCAATGTCTACGAGGCAAGTGCACCCTTGAAACTCTACCTTGAAAGGGACCCTTCACTCAAGTGCCTAAAAACAATTCCTTCCAAAACAAAACCACAGAGAAATTAGCTCGAATATGTTGGTAAATGAGACCCAGACTGGTCAGCAAGATATGGTGATAATGTGGAGGGCTATGCAATTGATTTTAGGCGTCAAACGATCACAGAGGAAAGTTATTCTTCTATTTTTATGGGGTTTTTTTGGTCCACAGACCAAAGACAAGACAAAAATGCAGGGAATAAATACCTTTTTACGTAAAAAGACGTATCACAGAGTTTTTCTGACCATTTTAGATTATGAAAACAATACGTTCCACTTGTAAAATGTCTGCTCTGAATTTAAATGTAGCCTAATAAAAAAAACTTATTTTTAATGACTATTATCATTTATTTATGTATCAAGGAACACTAAAAACCTAGGAACCGGTACTGAATCAGTGATACCAAACCAAGAGTATTTTAAAAGAGTTACTGCAACATGTTTACAAAGGAAAAGAATAATCGTGATTTCCACAATTGTTTCCCACAAGAAAGCAGCTCTAATAAGGTGAAACACAGGTCAAAAGAGAAAGGGATGAAAAATTAGAGAACAATCTGGACATTTGACCTCCTTTTAAGCAATTAGTGTATATTTTTCATCTTTTTAGACATCTGAACTTTCCAGCCAAACGCTACACATTTTTCATCTTTTAAAGACCTTTGACCCTTCTTTCAACAATTGGAAAGCATTTTTCATCATCTCAACTTTTGACCGTATTACAAAGCAACTGATAAACATTTTTCATCTTTTTGGACTTTTGACCTCTTTTCTCCAAACAAAGGATGAGAAGAGACCAAGCCAGGGATTGTTATCACAGACAGTGACGGATCCCGTACTTTTTAATACAATGGAGAGTGTGAAAAATATGCAGCTGCAGCTTTTGCATCATTAAACGATCATAAGAGAAAGAAACTGAAAGAAGGTAATTAGGGTTCCTTTTGACAAGAAAGCCAATTACTGGGAAATGCACGAGCCACATGTCATTCAATTATTTTTAGAGTTTAATTTACCAAAAGAGCCACGAGGGAGCTGACTTTAAAAGCACCATCTTATTCTGATCTCATTTTGTTTCACCTTGCAGCAAGATGTAGTCATCAACTCCTAGCATATCTATTCCCATGTGTGTGATGTGTTTGCTCCCATTCTGCCTGGACTCACAACTGCTGCAAAGCCCTCTCGCAGCTCAGCGTAAATCTTTCAAAATAAAGAAGCAGGAAAAAAAATAATACTAATGAGTCATTTGATTCTGTTTCCCTTTCTGCACATTCGACCCAGTCTCAAACATCTTGCACATCAAAGGAGAGACCCCTCATTGTGCGTTTCTAGAAACAAAAGAGAAACTGAGGTCAGCATGTCAAGCCCAGGGCACAAATGTGGCCTCCCACATGCCTGGGCTCGGGCCAAAAAAAGTGGTGTTTTGTCAAAATGCGCACAACATTCTCTTTGCATTTGCTTGTACTTCACTTTGAACGGGCCTGAGGTTTAAAGAGACTCGATTACACTCCACAGACCACAGAGACCTTTCAAAATTTGACTCAACCATCCATCACATTTGGTACGAAGCAAATAAGGACAGACCTGTTTTGTTAGAGCATAGCTGAAAAATTCCCTTTCTATAAACTATATTTGAAATGCAGAAGCACAACATAAGTTTTGTATGTCTTGAGGAGACATCTGCGGCCTGGGCCTAAAGCCACGGCCACATGGGCTCTCCCGTCACTGCTGTCATGTCATGTAAAATAATACAAGTCAAAGCAAACGTTAACAGAATGAGTCGGGAGACAGAGAAACACATAACCCCTAACATTCATTAACATGACAAGTCATTGGTTTAAATTCAAAAATAGTGTCTTTAGGCTAGAAAATGAAATAGAGCTTTCAAACACAGTTTTCATAATCATTAAACTTCCGCGGATCATCTTTAAATGCAATGCATCTTTAGTGGCCTTTAGCAGAGCCATGAGGCCTGTTCTTTAAAAATAAATTGGTTCATTTTAATATTTGTCAGGCTGTCGGGTATTACTGGGAATAATCATTACGTTCCCACAGAAAGGTCCTGGAAGGTACACTAATCCTTCAGCCTATGTGACTCTAAGGATTGTGTTGGGCCCAGCTTCATCTGGTTAGTAGTCCTCTGTGTGTTAGGGCCAAGGTTTAAATGTCAATGGCATATCTGCATGCCAGTAAGGCAACCTGCCAGATCTGACAGATGGTGAAGACATGCAATAACACCAAGAGGCGCATCGATGTTATGTATACTGATTTCATTTAGGCAACTAAAATGATCATAAGAAACAAAAGATAACATTTATTCATCACAGATAAGGCTTGGTTTTGAGAAGAAAAAAAACTCTGCCCCACCAAAGCCACACTTGGGGATTCACTTAAAATCCGCCACAAGTCCCGCTCATGCTAATATCTATCAAGAAATACAATCAAAATACATTAAATTATATGAATGGAAATAATAGATAGAAACAAGCTATATCTATGGCATTGATGTGCTTTGGTTATGACAAGTCGGATACAAAAAAATTATGTAGTTAATAGTGTAAATAATGTAGTAATAAAATATGTATATTTTACATGGATTCCCATACACACAGCAGGCTAAAACTAAGTGCCTTAATATCTACCACAAAACCTCCCCCATCAAAAAACTGGGTGGATTTTAGTGCATCATGTTATTTGTTGCAAAAACAAATTTCAAATTTAAAGAGTATAAGTATATGATAAAAATGTTCAAATTAAATTGTCCATTATAGATGATCAATATAATATAATACAGTGAATAAATCAATAATTGGTTGAATTTACATCATATGTACATCATTATCAGGATATGAGATGACTTATCATGCTTTTTGACACTTTTATCATCACTTGTGGTAATGATCTAAATCTGGGCAGGGAAGGTGGTTTCAAAAAGCCAGTGTTTACATTTGAATTGACCAAAAAATGCCTATACCAAAATGACCAGGAAAGCTCAGCAATAGACACGTCAGTGACTTTGTACCACATGTCCCTTATTACAGATTGGCAATAAGTGTTTTGGTATATGACCTTAAGGCATTCTGAAAATACCCCACCCTGATTTAAAATAATAAAAATATATCAAATCATTATTTTCCTTTGAGAAGGTTTGCTAAATTATGTTTAATCTGCATTTATTTGTTGTTAAGTTATACTGGTAAAACCTTCATTTTGACAATGGATGAATCTACTGCAATCCAATGATCCACTAGAAGAGTTTAGGGGAATAAGCTGGTCTAATCCAGATATTTCAGCTGCTTAAGGCCTTCCTCCGACTGCCTAACCCAGATGACAAGTCTCTAAGATGCAGGACAGTTTTATAAGTTGACACACAAGGCTTAAAGTGACAGATGACTTTCCACTATAGTGTTTTTGTTGTTTATTCACAAATTCTTTGACAGACTTGCAAAAAGGACACATCAAAAGAAAATGTGAGAATGACAGGAAATGAGCTGTTTGCAAGACACAACTCCATTGCAGATCTCATTGGTATGATTTGCTAGTGGGAAGAGACAATATTATGAAATTTGACAGAATGACATTTTTTTCAGGATTTGAAATTCTAGGAACAAAGTTCTAATTGAATGATTAACCCTTGAACACAAACAATGGAAAATGAGATGTGGTTTAAGGATCCTCGAAAAATTCAGTTATTGTTCCTTTTTAGTTTATGACTGGCATCTGTTTTTTTACACATTTTGTTTTTGTCTTTCATTTTCATTTTTTTTAAATATACTCTAATGTTTTGCGTTCTACAATTAACAGATTTTTCATTTCATGTTAGAAAACTTTCTTCAAAAGTATAGTAAGTTTGTTATTTTCAAAATAAGGAAACTTAATCCTTTAAGTTATTATCACCCATGTTTATCTCCATTCATAAATAACCGTTTACCTGCTATACCAGGTGGAAAGATGCACCCATCAACTGAAAACAAGTTGCCAAACAGGTTACCAAACAGGCAGCATTACAGCAATAGACATCCGGAGAAGAAACACACAACAGCTGCCAACACTGACTAGTATTTGACCGATCCCAGGTCAGTTACTACAGTACTACTTTGGACACCAAATTTGTGAGGTAGCAAATATTTGGAGAGTAGATTTGACAGGAGTTCACTTGTATCTACTACTAAAACTTCTAACAAACATTAAGTGATATAAAATGGAGGAAAACTAGGTTTGTCGCATCAAACACTATTATTAACATTTATATAATGAACACGATATAAATGAACACAATGCATTTTCCAAGAAGAAAAAAAAAACGAATGAACTTTACAGTCACACAATAATGATGATAAAGGTAAAATAAATATTAAAATATGTCAGAGTTCCGTTTTTTCCGTGTCCGGGGTGGAGTTTGTCATTAACGTCATGCACTGTCACTGCTGTGTTTACAAACAGCAAACGTAATGGAGGCTGAAGCAAGGGATATGTTGCTGTTAATTCGGCTATTGTGGCTTATGTGCATGTTTCCTATTTAATAACAGAACACAGGCGCTTGTGTTTGTGTGCACACAGTGCTTAATAATAACTGTAAAAATGTCATGAATTGACCCCACCTTTTGGTTTGGTACTGTCATGTTTTGAGGGATTTTTGAAGGTCCGTGGACACAGGTTTATTTGTACTTGGTTTAAAAAAAACCTTGGTACATGTGGACATGGCCTTAATTAAAACAATTTTACCTGAAGTTTCTTTAAATGTGAGCATTTTAAGCTACTGGTAAATTCTAAATCTCAAGTTGGGAATGAAAAGTTTTTCAGACACTGGATTATCATAAAACAAGCATTCGAAACTAATTTCTGTAAACATAATTGCCACATAGGAGGTGTACTATTTATAAAGGATGAATATCTTGTCTTTCGGTGACATGCTGAGAGGAAGCCGTGAAGGTTTTGAGTGTCCCAGTTGTAAATGAGTTCAGGAGCCTGACTTCATTTCGGGGCTGACAGCTGTGCTGATAAGAACAGGATTATGGAACGACAGGAAGTGGCACAGCGTTCAGTTTACAACTCTCATCCTGCTTAAGAGAAATTCCTTCTTGTTCCTGAAGGATATTTCTCTCAAGGGAAAGTGGGGCCAAAGAAGAGTTCATTTGTGTTGATTTTATGACAATCCCCAACGTTGACCATTTTACTTTTATACCAGTCACCTGGTTAATAACACTCAGAAATAAATACAATTTATAAAGATGTAAAACATATTTCATACAATTATTAGCGCTGTCAATAGATTAAAAAAATGAACCAATTCAAGGTTGAATGTCAATGTAAAATGTAAATAATTAATGTAAACTCAAGACAAAGAAACTATTTAAATTCTAAATCTGATTCTTTATTGGATTTTTTTGTTTAGCTTGTAACACTGATTTTCTGATGAAACACCAAGCCTGCAATTTACCATCAATATCCTTTAATTTAACTATTGACTTGAAAGCCATATTTATTACAGTAATATAAAGACAAAATGAAATTTCACTATATTATTATTCAGTTTAATTTATCATTATTTTATCATTAAGTATCCCCAACTAGTATTTATTTTTTTCTCAGTTTTTTTATTGCAATTGTTCAATATTTTAGTCAACATTTTGAACCTATTGTACTCTCTTTTTCTTGTATGTACGTGGTATTATGGAAGATTTGTTATACATTGCTTTTGCCAGTAAAAAAAAGATGGGAGGGATGTCGGGTGGGGGGTGTGGTCAGAATAAGCAAATCATGTGACAGAAAACAGGGAAAACTATGAAACGGATGAAAAGGCAAAAAAAATACAAAAAGGGAAATACAAAAAAAAGTTACAACCGCATTAATTTTTACAGCGTGTTAAATATTTCTAATTAATTTGTTGAGGTCATTTTGACAGCTCTAATATTATTATGAATACATTCTTTATTTGTAAAATCACATTTTTACAGAGCGCTGGTCACTAAAATGTCCTAAACCGTAAATCACCATTTCTTACTGGGACCCAGTAGCATAATGTGCCGGACAAATTAATATCACAATTAAAGTTTCAGAAAGAGTGAACAAACAACCAATTTTCATTCATTAATTCTGTTAATTATAGCTTATTAATATAAATCTCCTGAAGTTAGTATCTTTCTCTTCTCTTATTGAATACAAGTCCTGTCAGGGAATCAAGATGAAATTTTGACATTCCCCACAGATCCTTTTCCTGAAGCTAATTATTTCCCGGCTCTAGTCTGCAGACGTTTCTTTTCATCATAAACTAGATGAAGTTCTGTTCTGCACAGTTCTGTATAAAAAAAGGCTGGGTTGCCTGGCAGGCCTGTTCTTCATTTTCAATTAATAAGGCACACTATTATTAGCAGGACAGAAAACTGGCTGTGTATTAATGGGAAGAGCGTTGTAATGAAACATTAAATATCTGCTCTCTAGACGAAGCTCCAAAATGCCCGTTGAAAATGGAAACACATGATTTGTGTGGAACAGCTTTTGAAGGGCCAGGTTTGATCAACGACGTGATTGAGAATTTGAGTAAGGTTCTATAAATGTTTGCCTGAACTGCCTAAGGAGAAATGAGCAGGGTAGCAAATCTCCCGTCCAGTCTAACAATAGATCATTTACATTATCCACCATCCTAAAAGACAAAGCCTTTGCCCTGTGTATCTGGCCTTTCTTGTTCCAACACGGAAACATCTTCTATCTCCAGTAAATCCCATTTTACATTTTTCCTGTCTACAAGCAGCATCTCTAAACCTCAGTTTCCTGTGAGGCACTTCAACACAATGCTTTGTGTCCCTCCACCCAGCCGACCATTTCTGGAACAAGAGGTTAACGGGACGGGGTGTCTATTTTGTCGTAGTCACAGTAGCTGACAATCTCTCTCTGAACTTGGTCATTAATCATTCCTTTCCTATTTGTGGTGACACGACAACAGTGGGGGTGGTGGGCGGTGTCTAATGTGACACGGCTCGTCCCACCAAAGCCCTATGAACCGGTATGAAGAGCTCCGTCACATTCATGCTTACCAGGTCACTAATCGAATTATGTCAAAATGGCAAGTGAGCACAAGGCACCAAATTCATTTAGCTGTTGTAAGGGGGCCAGGACCTCTACAGGGACCCCACAATTTCAGAAAAAGGCTAGAAGGAAATTATGCACCCTTATGTGTGAGTAGTCAGTAACTTTTTGTTGTGGACACTGGTGCCAAACAAAAAGAAAGCTATATGCAAATTGATCTTGTAAATCAAGTTTCTAACTCTCTGCACTTCTCCTGCCTCCTCTCTAATTTTCATAAGCCAGATGGCCATGGTTTTGGGCTAATTCACTTAGCCAAGCATAAGTAATTTCTCACATATATGCATGGCCAATTCATTATTAGATAACACACAAAAAGAGCAGATATGCAGTTCCATTGAAGACAGATTCATCCATCCATCATCTAGGCCGGAGGTGAGGTATAGGTCTTCTAGGTCAGCAGGCATCATGCTTTGGGACATGGTCATTGCTGCACTACGCACGAGGCCCTGGGACACTATTTGATCGGTTTAATTATCCCTCTGATGACAGAGAGGATGATGGCAGGTGAGAGAAAGAATGGGGAGGAGGGGTCTCAGGGACGAGGGTGGAATGACTAACAGACTTGTTCAGTAAAGTTGTAGGAGAAATCCTTCAAGGCAGAATAATTGTCTTTCTGCAAGAAGAGAAAATAAATGATTAATCAAGCTCCATCATCTGTAGTATTGGACAGACTGTAATAAGACACACATTTAAATAAAACCTATTTTTCCTTTTTTTTATGCTTATATTGTTAATTATTATCCAGCAAAGAAAATTCCAGTTGCTACAAAGTTATAAAAAAAATTATCCTGAGGCTAGGGTGTCAAGGCACCAAGCCACTTCCCTCCCCCAAACTTTCCGGTACAATTGATTGGGATAACGGTACTGTAAATAGCGTCGTACTGCAATAGCAAGTTTTTTCCGATACTACAGTGGCCACATGAAAAGTTTGCTCAGGCGAATGGAGAGAGTGGGAGGCAGCGGAAACTACATTTCCCATCAGCCTTCCCATGCGTGGCCATCATTCTTTGCAGTCTGTTGTCACTACAGATCCAGTGCTGCCAGTACTAGTAAAGGAGAGCAGATGGAAATGGTCAAAGTTAAAGCAGGCTCTAAATAGGATGTGTGGAAGCATGTCGGTTTCCAAAGAGAAACAAGAAAGGAGATGACGGACAAAAAAATACGGTATACAAAGAAAATGCATAATGGCACCCACTTGGGCTTGGTAAAAAATATTGATTCTCAGATTTGAATCGGGAACTCCCCGAATCGATTCTTAATGACATTAGTTCACCTTTAGTTAACTGTGTGTAGCCTATAATTAATGTAGATGTGTATTTCAGTAATAAGTAGGAGGGTTTCAGTTACCAGCATTTATATCAAAATATGGATCCCATCTCTGCAAAACATTTTAAATTAAATATTTATAGCTAATCAATTTTGAATCGAAACTGAATCAAAAGTATAAAAATTTAATTGTCGAACTGCCCTATTACAAACCGCTGTAAACAAGTCATATATCTCCATCCCAGCAAGCTCAGTCCCAAGAGAGAGAGGTTTTTTTTCTGTTTTGTAGATTTTTGCCCAGAGATCCAAATTTTACCAGATAATGTTTATGTGCAAATTTTCCTTAAAAAAACTGTCTCTGCCTGAATTAGTGAGTATGTGAGTGAATGAGGTGAGTGTTCTCAAAAACTCATTCAGCACATGGGCCAGCTGTAATAATTCCATGCTATTTTTATTTTTTCTGAATATTCAAGAATACTAAATTGAAACTTACATTTTTACATGGTTCAATATTTTTATGTTATTAAAATTGAAAAATGTAAACTCTTTAATAAATACTTCTGGTACTTTTTTTGAGTAGCTTAATTAATTTAGTTTTTCCTGTAAATTGTTCAATAAATACCATACCGTGTCATTCATTAAGAGGTATTAACGCACCGTGAAGTTACATCACAACAATTGATCAAAAAGTCCAATATTAATAAATTATTATTTGTTTTAATTTTGGGAATTAAAATTTCAGTTTTAATTGTGTTTACCTTTTGCTTCTGTACTCTTTTTCTATAGTTATTCCACTTGCCAACAAATGTTTGGGATTAACGGTACGAACTTTACAGAGGAAAAAAAGAGTTACTGTTTTAATGTGAGCATTTTCCTATGCACCTAAAACATACATTTTTTTTATGAACTGACAACCAGCTTAATATTTAAGGTCCACTATGAAATATTTCTCCACTTGAGACCACCTTCCTGAAACAACCACACACTGTAGTTTACAAAACTGTGTCTTTAGTAACCGTGTGCCATTAGGTGAATAATTACATCTCATGTCACATGACCTTGATGGAAAGAATGACTAAGTTTGATGCTGCTTTAACAAATCACCATTGACTTACAGAAATCTATAAAATGATGCCGGTAGATTCCGTGTATAAATAAAAATACATTTGGCAAATATTTGTTTTGTTGTATATGGAGTTAAATCAACAATATACATTTGTTCTTTTATTTTGATTCAATTCAAAGTCTACAATTTTTCTATATAAAAAAACATCTCGACTTAAAACTTTCCAGTCAAAAGGCTACAACTGCTTTCTTTAGATCGACTGTAAAAACTGGTGTGAAAATAGCAGGCAGACAGTTCCACATTCTTCTCGACATCTTTGGAATACTAAACACATTGAAGGTGAACTCTAGCAAAGGGCTCCAGATGAGAAAAGGCTACATCTCACTCTTTTCTTCTTTGAAGCTGACTTACACTGACCTCCAATCTGTGTTTGTGTGTGTGTGCAGCCTGAAAAAAGAAACTGTTGTTCACAGTGTGAATGCCCAGATTGACAAGACACTTGATCCATTCATCAATGCCACAGAAATCGATCATGTCGAAATCAGCAGCAGAGCACATGAGACGTTCAGGCTCAGCCATCACTTTAATTAACAGCTTTAGCATTGATCAAACAGTGAAGAAGCCAACCGAACAGATGTGTTTCCTTACAATGTCCCCATTAGCCCATCTTGCAACAAGACAACGTACACAGAGGGAACTGAACAGACTACACATCCACCAATGGAAACCTTTGCTTAAACTCTCAAAGAGAGGCTTTCAGTAGCCAACTTGACTCCCACTGATCAAAATGATTTCCATCCCAAAAGATCTTGAACGCCTCGGCTTACTGGCATTTCCAGTAAAGTGCTTTCCAACAAGCCTGCCTTGTAGGGAGTTACTTGACCGCAACAGCCAATGAGGATGCGAGGGCTCTTTAAAACCCATCATTCTACAGAAACAGGAGTGAGTTCACACTATGCTGGGGGTGAGAGAACGACAACAGATGTAACAAGTTAGGAACAGACACTGGAGGCTGCAACAGCAACAGAGGGTAGGAAATAACCGAATGTGCAGATGGGAGAGATGACAAGGTGCCTGATGTGTTTAAAGCACTATGGATCTGTTAAAGGAAAAAGCTACTGGGAGAGTGAGTGCTGGGAAAAATCCTGTTTAATCTTAAAAAAATGGAAAAATGCTATTCATTCAATGTCTTGTTAAAAGAGGGATATAACATTTAGTAACGTCTAGTGCCAGGCCAAGTAGTACAAAAAATGAAGAAAATGTGATCTACTGGGGGGCAGCACAGTGGCTCAGTGGGTAGCACTGTGGCCTTTCAGTTAGAAGGTGGTTGATTCGAGGATCGCCGGTGACTTTCCTGCAAGGAGTTTGCATGCGCTCCCCAGGCTTGCATTTCGGGGTACTCCGGTTTCCCCCACAATCCCAAAAAATTGCAGTTAGGTTAATTGAACAATCTAAATTCCCTTTAGGTGTGAATGTGTGTTGCCCTGACTGGCGATAGACTGGCAACCTGTCCAGGCTGTAACCCCGCCTCTTGCCCAATGTGCGCTAGAGATCCCTGTGACCCCAGAATAATTGGGTTGGAAAATGAATGAATGAATGATCTACTGGGATCCTCAGTAGATAAATTATCCAGTGAATGGTAGTTCTGTGACCACAAATACAGAGGAGATTGGTCAGACTGAGAGAAAGGCAACAGTAGTTAAAAAAAAAACTGCTCGTTACAATTGAGGTACGCAAAAAGACTCTTGTCTGCTAAGGACCGGAAACTGAGGCTAGAAGATTGAAATAATGTTGCCTGATCTGATGATAGTAGGGTCAGAATTGGGCATTGACGATTTGAAAGCATGCCTTATAGCAATAGTTCAGGCTGCTGGTGGTGGTGGCGTAATGGTGTCAACACCACAGCCTACCTGAGTATTGCTGCTGACGATGTCCGTATCTTTATGACCACAGTGTACCCATCTTCTGATTGCTACTTCCAGCAGGATAGCATGCCATGTCATATAGCTTCAATCATCTCAGACTGGTTTATTGGACATCAAATTGAGCTCACTGTACTCAAATGGTTTCCACGGTCACCAGATCTCAATCCAATAGTGCACCTTTGGGACGTGGTGGAATGGGAGATTTAAAATCTGCAGAAACTGTGTGATTTAATATGGACCAAACTCTTTGAATAATATTTCCAGCACCTTGTTGAATCTATGCCCCAAAGGATTAAGGCAGTTCTGCCTCAATCAAAGCAAAAGGGATCCCACCCGGTGCTAGCAATGTACACCTAATAAAGTGGCCGGTGAGTGTAAATATCAAATGTACAGGGTCCTGCGATCTATTTTCAGCATTTTTAGAAATGGGAAATATAGATCAAACCTCACATTGTTTGTTTGTTTGTTGTTGTTGTTTTGTTGTTGTTATGCTAGGCCTGAATGTTATTTCTGATTATGCTCAGTTACAAACATGGTTGTGTCAACATTATAACTCAATTATCTAACAGTATAAGAAAACAGACCTGAAAAAAAATGTTTCAGATATCAAAATAAAAAAATGGCATCAATCTTAGAAACGGCTTAAAAGCTGCATCAAACCCAAACACCTCCACTAACACAGTCTATAACTCCATTAAAAAGGTTTTGTTAAAAGGCAGCTGTAAATCTGCCATGTCTGAGCCCCTCCTGATGCTTAGGCGCCAACTGTGGACTCGCAAGGATGTTTTCCATCAAAAAGCCTCCTGGGGAGATTCACAGAGTGGCGTATTCAAGGGCTTTGTGATCCATTAGGTGAAAGAGTGCAAGCGTCTCCTCGCCATGTGTGCCTCTTCACAACCCCAAAAAGCTCTGAGATCAGTTACCGCAGCTTCCATCTGAAATCTGCTTCTGCAAACACAGTCATCACTAATTTATGGCTGGGGTGGCTCTCAGAAACTCATACAATTACCACCAAACAAAGAGCTTTATTTCAAACAGTAATGATAATGTAGCTCCTATTTGGCCTTAGAGCAGTTATTTCTCATATAAAGCCCATACCAAAGAAATCCAGCGGACAGAAATCAATTGCTTAATGTCATTATTAACGCCCTTGAAACAAAGGGTACATTACCCTGCTATCAGATTCAAATGGATTTCATTAAAACACAAATAAATAAATAAAAAATGTTTTTTTTTTTGCAGATTACAGTACATTGGTACCCTGAGATCCAAATGCTTTGAGTTACGAAATGTTCAAGATACAAAAGTTCTCACGGGAAATTTTTTGCTTTGAGATCCGAGAAAACATTGAGATACGAAGTAACACCAACAGTTCTGATCTATTAACCGCTTGTTAAGTCTGATGTCGTGCTGCGCTTCCGGGTCCTCCTTTCTCCCATTGCAGAAAGTGCGCTTTAAGGGGCTGATACGGCTTAAAATACTTTAAATCAGTTGTTATTGTATTTGGTTCAAAAATAACATTAAAGACGAGGACAGACCATTTTAGGACTGGGTTTTTTTTGAGTCAACTCACTCAAAATAAAAAAATAGAACAAAAACATTATTGGACAATTGAAAGGCCAGATGTGGGCTAGAAAAGACTCAACCGTGAAATCTCATGTGGAACCTGAAACCCAGATGTCCCACCCATATCCCATTCTGTTGAAGACACTGTATCTGTTTAATTTCCTGTCTAATGAGTGCACAATACGTTTACCAATCATCAGAATATGAAAATGAAGTGTTAGCAGAGTGTCCTCAGCAGTGAACCGCGTATTCAATTCAAGTAAAATCACACAACTGTTTGCAAATGAGAACTTTGAAATTGGAAAAATATATCCACAATGTCAATGTAATCATGTTTCTCATATTGGATATGTTGGCACTAGCCAATTTTCAGGTGCTGTGTAATATCTTCGAGCCTGTGATACTCATGTTATGACAGTAAACTCCCCTGAAAATTACAACTGGAATAATATTCTAGTTTCTTGCCTTTTCAACATAGAAATAAAACACATTTTCTGTATTTTACGTAAATTGGATTTAAGTAATAACTAGGTCAGGCAGACTTGGGTGGAAGGGTTTTGTTGGAAATTAAATAGAGTGAGGCTCTTAAACCATCAGAGTGTTTTCCTGCCTAACAAATGTTCAAATATCAGCCACAATGAAATTCTGGCACCCCTGTATAATGTTTTGAGAGAAGCCTGTGCTCCAGAAACTCGATGCCATCAAAAACTATGCTTTTAAATTCAATGGCCGTCAGTACAACCAAACAGTGACTATCATACAGTATGTAAGTAATGTTATTCATATTGTATGTTAGATTTCATGCACCTGTCCATGTACAGGGCAGCAAGTTTTACAGGAACAAGGCACTACTTCTTCCGTAACATCACATATTAGATGTACCTCCTGATCCTTGTTGAGGCGTCCTTGATCATAAGGATACATTTTCAGCCCTACCACTTACCTTTTGGATTCAACAGAAAGGGGAAGGGATAAAGGGCACAGGTAAGTGAGCAAAAATGGAACTCTGTGAATCACATCAAACTCTGCAGAAAACAATAGCATTTCATTCAGTTTTTTTACTTATATAACCACCTAAGTCCATTATAAAAGAGGTCATAATAAAACAAACTTGAAAGATTTCTGTTCTGTGCAAATTGACAATTTGTTTTATTTCTTTCACCAACTCTGAGAAAATGCAAAGCATTTATTATTAATTTAATTAAATAACTAATTACCCAATTGTTTACTGTTAATTAATCATGATTAATCATGGTTAAGACAAGCGTTTTGTATATGTAAAAGTAAAATGAAAATGATTACTTTAAATTCAAGATTTGATTGTTTATTGAATTTTTTTGCTTAACTTATAACACAGATTTTGTCATGTAAACAACATACCTAGAATAAATCATCAATTTTATTGAAAACCATATTTATTATAATTTATTGATTACAGATTATTTATCACAAAAGCAAGAAAACACAAAAGGAAACATAAAAGAGCCTCATAGGGAAAACCTAAATAACATAAGACTTCTCTGAAGGAGGAGGAATAAACTAAACGAATGACCAGACTTTGTTCACAAACTCACTAGTCACACAGAAGACTTGAATAAGCAATTCTGCGATGTAACTCTGATCACATGATCCCCGGTAAATATATGGGGAAAACAATGAAACAGTCGAAAAGGCAGAAAATTAAGGCATGAATATAACAGATTTTTAATTAAAAAAAACTATAAAGAATAAAAAAAATCTATAAACAACCAAGTTAATTGGATATTTTTTTTACGCGTTAAATATTTAAAATGAATCGCCTGGGTTAACACTGTAAGTAGAAGAAAAGAATGAAGATCAATCAAATAATCTGCACAAACCATACACTTCAAACACAGATGGATATCAAAATGTATTTACATGGCCAGAAGATGCAAGTTTCAAACAGTAACCTTGGGCTGATTTTTCAAGGCAGGGAAAAATAGAACAAATGGTCTGACTTTGCAACCTTAGTGCATCATTAATAAAGATGAGGCAACCTGACAGAGAGCTGCACTTAATGTCTGAGTGAACTCCACAACTTAAATATTCCGTAGTGACTGACGTTGAGAAAAGAGAGGTGAAAAGACAAGGAAACTTCCAGGTAATTGCACAAGTCCAGGCAATTGACAACGTCTGTCTGCAAAGCCAAGTCCTGGAACTTATATTTGCATCAAATCCCAGACCGAATTTACGACAACCTCAGACAAATGAGACTCTACACATTAGAAATCAGATAAAATGAGTAAACGGCACAATGTTTTTTTGAGGCCCTCATTTAAATTCTAGCTTAAGACTACAAGTAACTGTTTAGCATGTAACGACTCAGACTAGAGCTTGTGTAAATAAAAAAGCCATCATGCAAAATGTGAAAATGATTTAATAACCATTTCCTTTGAAGTCATCATCACTACCACAATGAATACAAAAAAATACAAAATAAGCAGACAAAGTTAAACTGGGTTAAAAAGATAAACATAATAATAAAGGCAAATTAAATTCCTTTTAAAGTAGTCCTTGTCGCTGGATTTAATTTTGTTAATATAATGAACCACTAAGTTCCTTTTTCACTTTCAGCTCCATTTCAGAGGACAAGCTTCATTAGCCCTGGTCAGTAGATAGGTGCTTACCTTATGATGTTAAATGGCCTAAGGGTTTTGAAAGCCACAAAGGACCAGTATCTCACATCATTAACCATGAATATTAATTAACATCAGTCACACTTGTGTTTTTAATCGTCCAATACCTTTTATAACCACATTTGCTGTGACAGAGATTTTCTCTATGAAATAAAGGCAAATTAAAGTCGGTAACTTTGAAAAGAAGTTAAAGTGCAAATTTGGTGGTGTGCAAAGAAATAAAGGACTAGCAAGATCAGAACAATTTCTTTGACATAACAAGAATTACCCTGTAATTAAGAGCTACCTGTTTGAACCTAAACAAAGAATTCCATTGTGTTCCTTTTTTTATAATCTGTCTGCACTTTTTTTTTTTAGCAAAGATGTTTGACATGACCAGAAACCTCTAGCACGTAGAAGCTCCAAAGTTATATTAAGTGTGTATTAACACACAAGTGTGTGTTAATGTTAATAAAGGGAGTATTTTATAATGCCAAGAGATGTTTGAACAATGAGTTTCGGGAGAAGTTTTCAGGGCCTGCCACAGGTACATTACACCTTACTACACCTTAACACTCTCCTAAACAAATCTAATCAACCAGAGAACCTTTACCCTTACTTCCACCCCTTGAAAACACTTGGCCACAAAAACAGGTCAGGTTCTTTAATATTTGGAAGTTTAAAGTGGATTTGAAGTTCTGGTTTCTAGGTCTTAGATACAGGGATTGACAGAGACATCACAATATTGACGTTTTGAAATGGTGAAGCCCCAAAACTCAAAAGACTGAAACAAGCACAAATTGATATGCTGTCGAGTGCAATGAGAAAGAGAAAGGCGAAGAAACTAACATTAATCTAGAGGAAATGGATGGCAGATGGCTAAATGGTTGGCAAGCCTTTTTATATATATATATAGATAGATAGATAGATAGATAGATAGATAGATAGATAGATAGATAGATATAGTGAGATATATATATATATATAGTGAGATATATAGATATAGTGAGATAGATATGGATGGATGGATCTGGATGGATAGATGGGTGGATAGATAGATAGATCCAGAGATGTATATATATATATATATATATATATATATATATATATAGCAGTGATAATTGGGGCAAAATATCCGGCTTGTTTTAGGAAAGAATTAGGAGGCTGCATCCAGAAGACGACTTTGATTTCATCTAAACCTACAACTGGTAAATGTGTCACGTCATCGTGACAAGAAAATCTCATATAAAAAACGTTAACAATCAGGCCTATTAAAAGCTTATCAGTACTATCTCATACAAGGCATTTTTTGTTAAAATTTTAATAAACAATTCCTTTAGTAACAAGAACAAAAATATTGTAACTATTAGCCATGTTTCCATTGAAAGATGCAAATAAAATGTATGCGCCAAAAAGGAATATTGCATAAAGTATTGGCGAATACAGCACCGTTTCCATTCAATGAGTCCAGGAGTACAAAATAGTCACTTCCTGATAAACTAGTGTCAAATATCAAAAATGAAAGTTGCTGCATTAGGAGAAGGCCTTTTTTTCGTATATAATAAAGCAATATCAGCACAAATTTTTTGCCCATCTTGCCATTTCCATCCAGTATTTTTTAATAGATATTCAAATGTATCCAGCTAATGATGTACATGCTGAAGATATCCCAGGCTAACTCAATCTCTAAATATACCATACAATATGAAATACTGAAAAAAAGTTGCTGTCCCATGAATAATGGCCCAGGCTGCAAGAGATTCAAAGGTACTGCATGGGGGTTTTAAAGGGAGCATTAATCACATTCTCCCATTGACGATAAATCAGAAGGGGGTTTGGCTTGAACACTTGATTCATATTAAGTGATGCAAAGTAACATTCTTTCCCTGAAAACATATTGAAACCAGAGCCTGTGCAGCTTTGCTTAGAGGCGATGAGGAAGCCAGTTCCACTACAGGGAACTATAACGTTGATGCAGTCAACTTTACCGGCTCAACCATAGATGAACAATCTTGTCACTCAGACTCAACATACTCCCAAAGAAAAATATTCTTAAAGTCTCACAGTGCAAGAAACTTTCTTCCCTGATTGTGTTTCACTTTTTAACTTATTCTTATTTGAATAATATAGGTTTTTTTATATAATGTTATCAGGTTCTTTCAGCGGACTTCATCAGAAAGTGTCCTCTGACACAGTAGAATGGGACTTGATGAAGCCAGGTGCTTGCTGTTCGAGAGAGATATAACAGAAAGGGAGGAACGCACAGAAGCAAAGGATAAAAACATGAAAGAGATTTGCTCTGCAAACTGAAGACAAACTGTTAGTGAGGAAGGAAGCCTGTGTCCAGGGAAGGGGTCATTACCCCAGATACAATCATTACTAGAAACGGACGCCCATGTTTTCTCTAAACTATTTTAAAATGGTTGTGGGTCTTGCCCACAGGTAATTTATTTACTCTAGTTAACTCGATAAGGTCCCCAAAAGTCAACATTTAAAGCAACTTATTGTGTTCAGTGTTTATTGACATGCAAAAAACATTTAGGTGTTCCATTACTTACAAAAAATTAATATATGATAATTATGTGTAAATATTATCTGTGAGAGGATCACTCAACAAGGATCATAATAAACCAAAAAGAACACTTCAAAGGGGCACATGGAAATAATTCATACATTGCATGTAAATCACAACATATATAATGAGCATCACGGCATTTCATACATATTTTATCCAGGTCCCTATAAATAGATAATAACATAATTGCTGCAGAGTTTTAAAAAAAAACTGCTCGCACAGAATTAAGGTACATGAAATTTGTTCTTTATTGTGTGCACTTTGTGTATTGTTATTGATTTTATCAGTAAATTAATATAGAATTGTTATGTATTTAAAATGTGTCAGATAATATCATAGGCCATGAACATCTGTTACATTAAAATATGCAATTAATGCTTTTACAGGACTATTACAATAATCTTGATTTATGTACATGTGGAAAAAAAAGGCCAGTTATTTCAATTTACACTTTAGTTTGTATTTTTTTTTTGTATGGTTCCTCATTATAGTGCTACTGTGATTTTAACGTTTATGTTCTAATCTAAATTGTGTTGTACTAATGCTTTAATGAGTTATTGCACCAAAAATACAAAATAAAAAAACTAATTGTATTCTTTAATTTCCGAAATCATTCAGTCACATATTATTGAAACAATTCCAACAAACACAATCTTAAGCATTATGGGAAAAGATTGAGGCAAAAGAAAAGCCAACACCATATTAAACCCTATAGATTAAGAATGGAAAGTCACTTAAGTTCATACATGCAATTGAAGGCACATGAGCGAAAACATTTGGCAAATGTGTCCATTAAATATATAGAGACATATTAATATTTTACTGCATAATTTAGATTATGTTCGTAGGTAGAAATAATGTGAGGTGTGAAGGGTAAGCTAGCTTTGCTTGAGCCATCGTTGATCGGCATAGCCATGCTGAATCCTACACTGAGGTTATCAACTTGAGCCACACTCTTGTTCATTCATGAAACGCTCTTAAAAGAAAGTAATCACTCACGCTTTCATTCATTCAATCATTCGAAAACTGAACAAGCAAATTTATTACTCTCTTCAAAACTCCAGCTGATGAGAGAAGCAAGATCTGCATGTAAAACAGCGATAGCTAAAGTGTCATGATACGAGTCTGCAAAGGTCAGGGTCCGCTTCAGGAGGGGAAAAAAGGCACTGGCTGGATTCCCTCATTGAGTCATTAACCTTTACCCAGCATGCCATGGGTTCTGCTCTTATTGTTCCTAATCTAATGAATATTTTCTGCATATTCATGAGCGCTGATGAGCAACTTCATTTTATGGTGTGCTCTTTGACAGTTGTGTCTGGCTCTCATTCCTTGACCCAATGTCAGTGTCTCCAGAGAAGAGCGTTAGGGGTCTTCTGAAAGTGTGAAATAGTTTGCGGATGCAAATAAATCTCATTTAAAACTTATAAACACTCATTTAAGACTTACAAAATCTTTAAAGCGTCTCCTGGAATAGATTTGTTTTAACATGAACGGAATCCATAACTGTGATGGATGGCTTGCTATGGTAACTGCTAAAGTAACACCATGTGGGCTTTAATTTGCACTAAGTGTCATCACAAAAAAATGATCAGAGTTGAGATTACCCCACATCTTTCCTAGGGCTCAGTCAATAGAGCATTGCACTAGTAACCCAAAGGTCGCTGGTTCAAACCCCAGGGAAAGCAAGAACTGACAAAATGTGTTTATTTCTTTAAATGCAATAAAAGCATTTGCTAAATACATACTGCGAGATACCCATGGGTTACTGAGATGTATGACTAAGGTTAAATTTAGAGATTAGAGTTTTCTCTATATATCGCGCTATGCAAAAGTATCAACATGTTTATCCAGATGCCATAGCCGTTTTTTCTAAATCACCAGGAATGGATATTTGTAATTAGAAATACACAAAAATAGCTCTTAACCCTTAGAAGTTACTACTTAAAAATGTGTTCGAATTGATTACGTTTTTTTTAGGCTTGATTTCATAATTTTCCCCAACGTGATTTTTTAACAAATGTTTTTAAATTACATTACACAATCATTCCAGAAAAATTACAACTCAGAGAAATTCATTTTATAATTGTTTTACTGCAAAAATAAAACGTTTTATGTTTTATAACACAAATCAAAACAAAATAAAAATTAATAAATCCCCAGAAAAAGCAAAGACAAAGTCAAAATAATGTCAACCACGCATCAAAAAAACATCCTAAACTTTATGCACTGCTCCACACAATGTTTTGTGGTGTTGTGCTTTTTTTATGCCAGAACTTTGAAAAAAACACAAGCCACATCACAGGTAATGTACTTCCAAGTGTTATCCCTTCTTTTTATCACTAGATGGCACTGATTTGGGGTCTGTAAAATGAAACTGTCATAACTCTTGTAAAATGTTCGTTCAAAACAAAAAAAAATATCAAAACTAAATTTTGAAACTTACACACTGCATTTAAAATCAAAATTAAACAGCAATTGGGTTGCATCATTCCTACTTATTTCAAAATAGCAGGTGTGATTGGTAAATTCCCCAGAGCATGTAGAGACTTCTAAGGGTTAAGATGCAAGTCTGCTGACTGCTGCGTTTAAGTTTGCTGTGTTCAAACGGGCAATGCTGGCCACTTTAAATGTTAAAGTTTTTCTACAGTAACAGTTGGTCTATTGACTAGTGGGCATGCATTAGGAAGTGCCATTAATCTTCAGGTGTTTTATAGCAGTGGGGGAAAGGGGGGGAGGGGTTAACCAACAACCCACCTCTGCTTCTCACTACAGAAGTGTTTGCAATCTCAGCACACACTCTCACTCAACAAAGAGGTGCTGACTCCAACATCATCTCTGTCCATTAACTGGTAGCAGGGGGGAGGGTGGGGCATATCCTTGAGAAAAACAGATTTGACTTTGAAATTACAACCATTAACAAGGACGCTGCAACGGTGAATGGCCCTGTATACAATTAATTATTAAACAATAATTAAACATCCAATCCTGTTTGCAAACTAATGCTGGTCCGAATGTCATTGGGAACTTCTGAAGTTTCATTCAAAAGTTGTCAATTTTAATCAGTTTTGGTTCAATTTAAAATTAGATAAAGTCTAAATAATAATATTTTTCAGCATCCATAGCCTTTCTAGACTAGGTGAATTTTATCTTCAGTAAACAAGATTAAGTATTGTGTACCCCATTGATTTACTCTCATATGCAGATAGGAGACAACTTGCTTGATTTATGAGCTTTACACCACAAGGCTCAAATATGAATTTCTCATTATGTCAGAAAATCCAGATGGAACAAACTGTTGGCAACTGTATTGAAAGGTTTGCTTGCACAAGTTATTGTAATCCCATCTATCACAAAAAAAAACACCAAAGAAGTGTGCACTGCGTGATGGCTTCTCTTAGAGAAATTAGAATAAACAATAGTTAAGCTGAAGGGAGCAACTGTGAAGATTTTCAACAGCATGCGTATAATCCTACAGATGCTCTAAACCAGTTGGTTAGTTTAGCAATCTGTCTTAAAAACTCAACACGATGAACTTATTTTAGGAAAAAAACATTAAAACATAAGACAAGCTGTTGAATTAGTACATAACAGATGTGAAAATAGGAAAAGAAACAAGGGAAAATGTTCTACATTGTCTAATTTTAATTATATGTGTACATGCTTGTTATTCCAAAATGCAGACACCGCAACATTAAAAAAAATTTTTTCTTTATAATATCAATATCATCAATCTCCTCACCATCACATTATATTGGAGTGATATCTTTTGTGATATGAAATATGAACAATATGCAAACAATATTATATTAAATAGCTCATTTCCAGAGCTTGAACATCATTCTGAATGGGCAATTCATATGGGTCAATAGGTACTTCATCAAAGCAACAAATTAGGTTTTTTAACTCCATTTTGATGAATTTGAGCAAAAAAGTTCTTTCTTTAGACAAAAGTGGTTTGAGGAAAATTCTCAATCATTCAAATATAAAAATTTCAAATCCAGACTTGAATAATTAAAGATTTATTTAAAAATATTTTCCCCCCAAAATGCAATAACTCCATGACACTTTTTTTTCACAAAACACTATAAATCCAAGGCATCGATATACATGTCTTTTTCTAAAACAATAATTCAAAATACAATAACAAACAACATCAATATTGACTTAAGAAAACTGGTTGCACAATAGATCAGTTAAACCGTGTTCAAAGCATGGGGTTCTGCTGCCTGGTATAGTGAGTCAGCGTCCTGCAGTCTCTCCTTTCGCCTCCCAGTGACTTTGGGATGTTTCTGCTGGACTTTATTGACTGTGATCAGCTGGAAAATGGTCTGATTCTGTTCGGTCTTCATTGACCAATTATAAAGCGATTCAAAACTTTTACTGCAGGTGACAGCTGACATTTCCACCTCTTCAGCACCTCATCTTTTTGAGCTGTGCTTGGTTTAGTGAACTTATGGCTTTTAGGAAAAAAACTCAAATGGCGTTTATCATGGTTTGGAAAACCAGGACTAAATTGCACGACAAGTATTGTGTTTTTCTGGAAAATTGATTATGGACTTCTCAAATGTGAAAAAAAAAAACTTCAGATTTGCCAACTCGTCCTTTTTATGTAGTTTATCACGCTTTGGAACCAAAATCTTCAAGTTATTTCCAACAAAATTGGCCTTTGCGATAAGTTTATACATATCTTATTATTTCCAACAAAACATGACGATCGCACCTACTCGTTTGAATAGAGTTGATCATGTAAATGCTGTTATCGAAAAAAAGAATGCTTTGAAATACATGTTGATTTTTTTTTTCCAGCATGTTTTCAGAATGACCAAATCATCTCACACTACAACCGCCAAACTTCAGAGCATCACTCTGCATGTTTATCTGCTTAATAATTAGCAATATGACATTTGCAATTAACATGGGCCAGTTTAGACGGAACCCGGAGTAACTGACTCAGATCCGATGAAATGAGTCAGTGACAAGTTAATTCACTTTGCAGATGATCACACAAATCAGTGGTCATGATACCCAGAGTCTGAATCCATGAAAATCTTTCAGCTCAACATAAATGATGTGAATGTGAGCAGACTAGCCTCCGGAGCTTAGTAAACAACCATCCCTGAGGACATTATTCACTGTATGTGTACACAATCAAATTCATGCTGAGGATCATCCACTCTCCGACATGAGCCATCTACAGTAAGTGGACAGCCAGACAAGCATTTCCAGATTAGTCTTTCATACAAGCCTTTCATTAAGTGCTTCCTCATAGTAGCCGAGGAGGGCTGATGTCCATCTCCATGACCGTCTGAGGCTAATCAAATCTCGCAGACAGCGAGAGTCATTCCAGGCCTGCCATTATCATTAATCTGCACCACTATCTCTTTGGTGCGGTGGTTAACGAACAATATGAGGACTCAAAATCCAATTTACTGCAGTTAGCAATTGGACCAGTGATCAATTGAGGAAACATAGAGATGAGGGATTTTGTGGTCCACCCACTACACTATTCCATCACCAGAATTCACAGAAACCAAATTGTACTGAAAGTTTGGAACAGGAATGATAGACTCTGCCTTAACGAGAAAAGCCCAATATCCTGCACACAAGTAGGTGCAACTCCTTTTGGCGCCCATAGTTTTCGATCGAGGAACTTTGTCGCTCGAAACTTTGGACCGGAAATTCATTTTAATAACCACCTGGTTTAATCAATGTATTCCACAGCTTTCAAACATACTCTGGCATAGTAATTAATTAATGCAAACAAATATAAATTAAGTGATCAAATACTGCCAACATTTTATTTCTTAGTAGTTTAATTTCCTTGGTTCTTCAAACAAAATGTTTCATCGTACCGAGCCTCAAAGCATTTTCGATCTTGTTCTGACTGACATGTATATCATACACCACAACTAAAATTTGAATTGAATAAAATAATTAATAATAAATGGCAAATGCTAGTTCTATTCATGGACACAATGACCAGTAAGATCAGCCAAAAAGATATACTTCCTGAACAATGCACAGACCTTTACAAGTAGAGAAATGACTTGCACACCCTCTGTGTTTACAGCCCTGCTGTTGCCTACTCGGCCAGGTTTATATTATCATCATGCATTGTGCAAAAAGAAAAGCCTGCAAAACTCATTTCCACATGTTTCTCCGGGGTTTGTCTAGTTAGCATAATAGACAGCTATAGAATTAGAAGAACAGATGTGAATCTTTCCATCTGGTCTCTGTCTTTTCCAACTTTAAAGTAAAGAATCTAATTCTTGGTCACATCAAGGAGTCCACACCAGTCAGGAAGAGAGAGAACAATTCACACAGGATATACGATTCTATTTGAAGAGAACTGAGAACCAAAGGTTTTCTCAACTATCAGTGAAGTACAAAACAAAATTTACCGTAGTTTAGATGGTCAATTGCATTAAATGAATGGAGCGCATAAAATAGGCTTACAACACTAATAAACCCCAATTAGTTAAGGCTCTAATTACATTACTTCAAATAAAAAGCCTTTTTGCAACAATTTGTAAAAATGTTTATTTTTATTAAAGAAATACCTAAAATGCAACATATTTACAGTGACTGGTTCAATCCGGATATCAAATCAGTTAGAGGGCTTAATAATCAGAAAAGTTGGTTTAATGTCCCTAATTTAAATAAAAATGTGGTTGATGGTAGATCTAGAAGAAAATAAACAAAAAAAATCAATGATTGTGTCTATATGTAATTCAAGCTACACATTTGTTCCATAAAATCCAATGTCATCAAGATGGCACACAGATAACTTAAATTTTTTTCTTCGTATGTTCTTCTCTCCTCCGCAGCTAATGTGTATGATGGGGCATGTGCCTTCTTTCTCTCTCTCTATGAATCAGAACACGTTTGCCTGAGCATGTTCGCCTTCAAACAGCCAGTGTAATATCCACAATATAGAGCTGTTCTCTTTTTTTGTAATGGAGATCAGAGATGTGCAGGGAAAGATGAGCAGCCATATATTCATTTTCAGCGAACTAAGTTTCTAAGACAGAGCATCTAGCAATAAAAATAAGCCACACCTTCCTTATTCTAATCCAGGGGTCACCAACCTTTTTGAAACCAAGAGCTACTTCCTGGGTACTGATTAATGCAAAGGGCTACCACTTTGATGCCCTCTTCTAAATTTATTAATAATTAAGGATATTTATCTCTGCAAAGACACTGATCATGTGAATTACTTCTCACACTGAATATGAATTAAATTAACTAACAAGGTAGTAAACAAATAAATATTTATATGCAACACTTTATATTTAGGATTTGTCTTAGTGCAAGTGTTATTTAAATTAAAAAAATATAAATAAAAGGTCAAAACACTTCAAAATGATCACTTCTACAAGAGTCCAAGGAAATCAATGTCCAATGTACAACTAATAAATCATATAAATACAAAAAGTGAGCTAAGATATTTTTTTTTTTCCATTGTTAACATTTTAACATACACAATTTTTACATTTTACAAACGCATTGAACTAAACATGAACTGGAAACCAAATCTGGTATCGGTTTCTTTCAGTTATTGGGAAGCCTGACATTGCGTGCGGTTTACCAGTATGTTGTACTCTGAGTGAGTTTTGAGATGGTGTGGTGAAATGCTTGGCCACCACCGCCACAGTCATCGCACAAACACAAGAGGTAACCAAACACACTCCTTCCACAGAGGTAAAAAAACCCTTTACCTCGCATTCGTCGCGAATATTAAATCATCTTTCTATGAGTCAGTCATCTCATTTTCGCTGCGCTGCTTAATTGTTTCGTCATAGCGCGTCATACTGACCTTTCAACTCTCCCTGGTCGTAGTTCATAAATATATAAAAAAAAATATTTATATACTGTCACATCAAGCTTACGTGCAAGTGTAATTTAAAAAAGAATAGCAATCATATTAAATTAGATTCAGCTCACTGGAAAGTGGCGCTATTTGAGCTATTTTTAGAACAGGTGGCGGGCGACTCATGTGGTCCTTGTGGGCGACAAGATGCCCACGGGCACTGGGTTGGAGACCCATGTTCTAATCAATGGCGCAATTAATGACACTAATTATTGTTATAGTTGGACAAAGCTCAATTGTTTTCTTTTAATATATACAAAAAATTTATTTCACCATGATAATCTTAAGTGGAGGAAGCACTTTCGAAACCCATGATTGCTTCTCTCTGATCATTAAAAATGTGTGATGCAGGAGTTCAACCCAGAGTCTGACCCAGAACCAAAACAACATGTTTTCCACATTATAATTTTTATGCAGTGCTGCTGTTGTGAGTTCACACCAGATGCAAATCAAGCAAATAAACAGCTATTTGCATATAGTTGGATGGTTCAACATTTTGAGATTACACGCTTCATTTGCTTGATTATTTCTTTAGTAAATTCACTTCATAAACTATACATTTTTGCATAAACTATCCAAAAACTAGTAAAATTTTCAAACTAACCACTGAAGACACACTAAATCACAACCTCCCTCTGTTTCTCTAGACAGTTGAGCGTGGCCTCCTCCTGGGAAGTATGAACTGATCCTGAGATTACTCTCTGAGAGACTAATCCTCTGAGGCCCCTGCAGTCACCCTCCCTTTTTTAGATGCACTCCACTGGACACACAATTCTCAACTACTCAGGCCCAGAACTGGGAAAACTTTAACAATAGACACAGAGAAATCCCACCCTCACAAAAAAAAAAAAAAAATCATCTGTCTCAACATCTTCAGTCACACCTCAACAGGCAAAAGAGCGGAAAGCGGCACATCCCAGGAATCCCGCTTAATATCCGCGGATTAAGGGCCAGGCCCCTCACTGTGCCCTTCTCCTGAAATCCTAACACTCTGCAACCCCACAAGTAAAACAACAATAAAATAAATAAAAGTTTAATCTTTTATGAGCTCATCGTCTTTGACTACCCTGCCAAGTCAAAGCAGTCAACCGAAAAAATAAAGCAGACTTAAAGAAAAGCTTAAAACAGAAATTATACTAAATACACGATAAAATCTCACTAGTTCAATTTGGAGCAACAGTGTCTTTTAAGACTGGTTCCCAAAAGAAATGGTTTCCATGCAACAACAGAGAATGGCAGAGCAAAATGTGTGAAGTTAATTTTCGCATTTAAAAGTGATGTAATAACATCCAGTTCAAAAGCTCAGGGTGTTTTTGCTATTGTTTGTTTCACAGTTTTTATGAAGCGACATGCTAAATCATCTCACCTTGAAACGATTCTTGGAGAAAATCAAGATGCAAACCAGGAAACTGTATGGAAAAATCTAGACAGCTGAAATCCTCAAAAGGTTTGCATTCCAAAAGAAATAGTGATTGAGGTTTCAAGGGAAGAAAAAAAATGTGCACATCCCAAAATACTGAATGCTACACTGATAAGGACACTGTGTCTTGGGAAACCACTCATAACAATGTCCACTATTATGATCAATCTATTTGTGTGGTTCCTATTTTTACCATTCTCCAGGGTAATGTACTTAGAATGTCGAATCTTGGGCTAGCAGAAAAAAACAGCATGGATAGAGCTGTTTATCTAGTAGAGGGGCAGATGAACAGACTGTGAAGGACTTGTTTGCTAGCCCCAGAGGACCACTGGGTGATGGTGGACTCTCCTGAGGGAGAGAGCATTTCTACGTGCATGGCCTGGTGAAGGTTACAAGCTCTCCCTTGTTAGGCCTGCTGAGTCCTGCAAGACCCTGTTTTCAGCTTCAGGGTAACTCCGCCGTATGGCTGGTTTCAGCGTGTACGGCCAGCTGTGAATACAAGCACCAGCCATATTGAGCTGAGAACCACTAGCAACTCCCTCCCGTGTGTTCTGTTCCTTTACTTCATTCAACAGGATACCATTTTGTTCACTTTGTGCTGTTACTGCAAATACTGTTTGATTTTGAGGAAAAACTCTAAATCAGAACATTTTGTGCAGAACATTTGCTCTGAAGTATTGAACATTTCAATTCCATTTTGCTTTGCTTATCACTTCACTAATGTTTGTGTGAATTTACAAATTTCATGGCAAGAATAAATAAAATATGCATTTGCATAAAGATTGCAGCGTTTAATAGAAAAAGTGCCAAATCCCAAAGTTATTTTGATGAATACACACTTCAGTTAAAAAGAATTGGAATTTCCTGTGATCTTACCAGATTTCTATGGACAATTGGTGAGAAGTTGGATTTCCTGACATTTATATGTTACTGATGAAAACACCCGGAAAGTACTCAAAACAAAGTTATGAGTATATGAGCACGATATAAGCATATGTGGAAAACTATTTTTTTTTTTAGAGAAGCTGTTAGCTAGAGAGGCAAATTGCCCTGCGATGGTGTACCCCCACCTCTCACCCAATGTGCACCGGGAGACCCCCATGACCCCAAAATGGAATAAGCGGGTTGGAAAATGAATAAATGAATGAAAAACATGGCAACCACCAATGGTTTCAGTTTCTTGATTTTTGTTATAACCTAGAATTTGCTTTTCCCTTCTTTGAACTTCGGCTATATGTACAAAGTGTCCCTGAAGTTTTTTAAAACCAGTTTGAGCAGTCGATCTCACAACAGCTTTTCTCTATTGTTAGCATTTATGGGGGTCTTTTTTACCACTCACTCTGTGACTTTATTTATTGTGTACAATGACGTCATGTACATACCCTCCACTGTTATATAGTAAAGAATTAGTCTATGCTCAAGCATTTTTCTTAAAATCATTTTCTTTAAAAAAAAAAAAAAAATATATATATATATATATATATATATATATATATATATATATATATACATATATATATATATATATATATATATATATATATATATATATATATATATGTATATATATATATACCACTTTTTAAAATGAACAATAAAGTTTACACATGTATGTTGTGTTTTTTAAAAGCTGTAAACAAGTTTGATTTTAAGTTTTGATACAACAAATATGGTTTGGCCATTTTAGGCTCTTTTGGGATCACACCTTTCTGTTTAATTAAGGTCTTTGTTAGGCACTCTGTAATCTCCATTCATCCACATCACCTGCACATATTGTTTAGGCTTACGGGGTAACATCCTGTTTATAAACTGTGGTTCACTTCTCTGCATCCTGGTGGGAAGAATAACTTTGAGATAGATGATGGTAAACATGAGTTGAGCTGGTCAGATCAAACGCTACAGCTACAATGACTGGATTTGTGTCGGTTGGTCAAGTATTGGTACACTAAAGAAATGACTTGGCAGCTTGTGGAATTATAAGCTTATTTCATTTTACGTCTTTAATGTGTATATAACATGTTTAAAACCATTATGGTTTATATGAATTGATCAGATGCACAACAGGTGACATTTACTCAAGATTTATTCAACTTTTTTGTAGTCTACTGTACGTTTTATTTATCTTTATTTAACATTTGCAAAAAATATTCTGTTTCGTCTCAAGATCAGGATTGCAAGTGAAGACACAGAGACCAGCACACTCACATTTCTGAAAAATACACTAGCACCAAAATCTCACAGTTGGTGTGACTGCAAAGGCCCATATTTGTCCACTTGTGAAGAAGATTAGCTCACCAGAAAAGCTATCCTGGTTTGCATCGCTGTCTCATTGTCAAAAAAATGGACTTCCTCTCTCATGGTAACTCTAGATCAGCCTGAAATTCAAGCTACAATACTGAGATGCATTTCAACAGTTTTCTATGATTCTATCAAGTGTTGTTTTACAAATCTTCAAGTCTATGAGTAGTTCCTAGGTGGTTTCTTTCTTGCCACCTACTTCACCCATTGTCTGTTTCATCCTGGACATACATGCAATTGTTCTTTTCAAAAAATACTTGAAGAAATAATGAGAAAGGATTTATTCGTAATAACTAACTTATTTACAAAAGGTGCTAACCTGAAAGCACAATGGACTATATCTATAGAAGTAAATTCAGCTAACAGAGGAACATGGTAGAAGCTTAGGCTCATGAAGTCATTGTTCGGAAATTCACTCAAGCAAAATAATCTTGTATGTAAAGCTGACCACAGGGAATAATGGATTTCTTCTTCCATAGACCCCACTGATAAAATAAATAATGAAAGAGAGAGAGTGGAAAGAAAGATCGAGGTTTGGCAGTGCGGTTCACAGCTATAGCCCTCAGGAGATGAAGGACATTCAAGTCACCAGGATGGATAAACAGACATCTACAGAGCTAGAGCAAAAGTTCAAAGTTGGAATGCATAAAGTAGATCAGAATCAACGGTATTTCAGTAAAAAGTGCTAAACACTGGTGTAAAATGATGCTGCATAATTTAAATCGAGAGATTATTTTTGCGATATAGGAAGGAACTAAGCTACACTTTCTCAATGAAGAATTGAAGGGTCTGTTTAGCAACTATAACTAAAGGAAAGGCTAAACCTTATGATACAATGAAATATATCAGTGCAAATACAAAAAAAATTATTAATATTATTACAACAATTTTCAACAAATTCAAACTTCTCATATTGTACTCATAAACAGTAAACATATTGGTGAATGGTGAACTAGAAAATCCAAACTGTAATATTATTTATTGTTTTATGATTTTGTTTTTCCTTCAAATTTGTCTGTGCTTGTTTTTTTCCCATATAGCAGATAATAAGTCATAAAAAAAAAAAATTATAAAACAGTTTTGCGAAAATTCAGCTGAGGAGCACATTCACTTTGTTGAATTTGCTATACCTTTGAGATTAGTCTGATTACAATACTTAAATTAAGTGTCTTATGTGCAATGGACAGTTGTGAAAAGGACATGTTATAAAATATGTAAAAAGTTAATTTTCCTGAAAGTCTTTAAGTGAAACCTTCTGAAAGTCGCGCACCTACTATAAAGTAGCTTAAGTTAGGTCTCGACCCAAATATATAGAGTGACTAATCTGCACATACTGAGAAATAAAAGAACTTGAGGGGTGACTCAAACCTGGAAGAGCTAGAAAAAAAGACAAATATGTGATATTTCATGACAGACGGTTAACTTTGGAGAGCTTAGCACTGGACCCAGCACTTGATTCTTGAGCCAAGGCTATTTTCTTATTCACTGATTTGACTCACCACCACGCAACCTCAACACTTTGGCAAGAGCCACCAATGGTGGCTGAAAAAAGCCACACTATGAAGAAGGAACGCTGTCTCTATTACAGGAAACCTGGCCAAATTTTGACAGAAACATACTTAGGCAATCTGTTTTCATCACACTAGCTCTGAAACTCAGTAACTGAGCAGTGGAAAGTAATAACTTGATATCTGAATGAACCACGCAGCATTTAAATCTATTTATAAGAAGCCTTGAACCTAAATCAACTTATTAATAATGAATACCACACGGCCAACAAAGATGAGATCTACCACAAGTCTGTAAAGGCTCAATATGAGAATATAAATTTACTTCAAACATCATCCGAACAGTCTGTATTTTTCAAAGCAATCACCTAAAGTCTTCATTTATAAAGATATGACATAAAATGAGTTCTTTTAAGAGTGGAGAGCTGAGTGCAGGGCAGAGAGTCCATCAAAGCTGTTCCATCATGCATGGCATACTCGACTCTAATCCTATTCGCATCTCATTGGATGGTTGGGCATAGAGAGGACAAGCTGAGAGCGTTATAAGACTCTGGGCTGAAATTCTGGCTGAAGAGATTGCGTACCAGGCTGGTGGACTGAGGAGAACTTTGTAATGCCGCCTGCTCTCACTATATGTGGAAAATTAATCACATACACCGATTTTAAAAGTTGGAGACATGATTCATTAGATCTTGTACTTTTTTCGACAATAAGAACTGAACGTTTCCAGCGACTGTGTTCCATAATCGTGTATATGCCCCATTTTAGCTTCTCAGTTCCCAGAACCTTTAAAAAAATATGAACCACAAATAGATGCATCTTCTAGCAAAGAACATCATTTTCAGTTTGGTTCCTTCAAAAGTCAAAACTGTCTGATTTTTACCCAAACAACAATTGTTTCCATTATCTGCAGATCTCTTATCAAAAAGATAAAAGGTGAATACCATAAAAGCCCCGTCTCAAAACAAACAGCAACAAAGAACCATTTCCATTTTGAAAGTATCTGTTACCATTCGCAGGAGATTACTTTGAAAGTTTCTGACTTTGTTTCTGATACCAGAGATGGTGTAAGAATGGATTTATGGCAGATAACAGATCTGTATCCGCACTTGTATTTGATCTTTTCAACTGTTTGACTCAAATGGTGTGAAACACCAGGCAACATGTATGGGGGTACTTTTACATGCCCCTAGTACATTCCAGCAAACTGCTGTAGGTGTAACTCAACTGGGTGAGTAGTAGATACAGTAAAAAGAATCCCTGCGAGATGGAATGAATTCCTGAAAATACAGTTCTTTGTTGGGAAAAGAAAAAAAATTAGGCAGCATAGTTTCTCATTTTTCTATTCTCTAACACCACGGAGAATATGCTCTGACAATGAGCGGAGAGGCACATCGAGAGCCAAATTAAGCACTTCCAGTACCATGGAGTATTATATGACAGACTCGCGCAGCACAATATCGTTATTGATTCCTCCCTAGTTCTCCAATTCCCTGTTTCAGCTTGCTGGAAAAATAACATAATTACAGTTCTGATGAAGCTCTGCCTGTATACAGACAGGCAACTCATGCAAGGAAAACCATTTCCAAGAGAACCTAGCAGGGAAATATATTCAATAACAAAGATCAAAACCTTTGTCAAAGTTAAGTATTCCATCTCTCAGATCCAATAGTTAGGACATGCAAAGAAATAAAATGGCTGAAAAGGGAGATTTTGATAAAAGACAAGCTAATATAAGCTTTTTGTTTCCTCCTATACCATGGGTTTAAAGAGAAAGAATAAGAAACCTTACCAAAAGCAGTCACATTTATCAATATAGTGAAGTGATATATTTGCAAGCTCAGGGGCTAAACCTACAGTATTGGAAACAAACATCTAACTGTACCAAAAACCAGCCAAGTGAATCTCACCTTCAAAATGAGAATGCTAGAAATGGCATTTACAGCTAGAATGGGGGGGGGGTGTACTCTAACTACCACTGTCCAGACGCACTGCAGATTAATCCTTCCATCAGAGCAAGCCGAATGTAACTACTGGTCCCTCTTTCAGAATAGTGTTGTCTCAATAAGCTGTCTCAAACCATACAGATGCTAACAATACTGAACCTCCATACAAACTACTAAAACATGAGGTTTTTTTCCAAGTTTGACTTAACAAAATTCATCTATGGCTCAACAGAACAATGATTGCTGTAACGACAAAAGTCACTGAAGCTTGAGTTTTCTTTTCTCCCCAATACATGAAAAGTTCTAGAGTTTTATATGGCACTACTACATAAATAAATAGTAATTATTTATGGAATTTGTATAAGATTATAAGAAAAACACTTTAAAAAGCAAAAATAAGGATTGTGATGAAAGCAGTGGTGTTTTTTTGGAGAACAAACAAAAGCTTGAAATCTGACCCTATAGGTATGGGTGCTTCTTCGTCCTCCTTCACAGTCTTAGCAACATTAAACCATTTATGCAAAAATGCAAGTGTGCTCAAGAATGAAGCAGTTTTAGAGGGAGAACCGAAAACTTTAGGGAGAGATGCTGGGGTCAAATGTGCTCAACAATTCCTTTCCTGTTGCTAGTTAGCAGTCGGGTGGGTATGCATAAAAGGAGAGCGATAGGTGGCTGACAACCAGACAATTTGAGTTTCAAGTGCACTAAATGTAGGGGGAAAGAATCTGAGACAAAATATAAAGAAATGGTGACAAACTTGAAAGGTAGGAGGCACAGCATCTCACTAAACGTAGTGATTGAAGCAGATTTTGAAGCACTGTCAGATAATAGGATCAGATTGCAGAGGCGTGTGAGGTGCTTGCAATTTTGTCCCCCTCCCTCCCTGAAGACCACATACAGAGGCTCTCTGCAATTACTTTAAACAGGCTCTGATGAGAGGGGGGTAGATTCATTAACAAATCAACTATCCTACTTTCCTTTGATTATTGCGTGTCACCACAGAGCATGGATATATAGAGAGAACTAAAACATAACAATTATGGAAAATTACAAGTCTAAGTTCATAAGATCAATAATTTAGTTTTTCTGAGTTGAATGGATGTCCAAAAAGCAGAATCTTCTTCACTATTGGGGGGGGGGGTATTTTTCATTCAAAAATATGTTTTTCAGATAGAATTACCTTGGACAAGGTTTTCAGGTAATAATAAGGGAAGATATTTTTTTTTTTACCAAACTGATGTCTGAATTAACGCAAGTAAAAGAAAGAACATGCAGTCTTTCACTCAATAGCAGGGACACCAAGATCTAAGGATGCCTTCATACAGGCCTCATTTAGTTTGAATCACACCAGAATTCACTTTCTCTTCTGGTTTGGGCAGGTGAGAATGCAGCAACCAAACTCGAGTATATACACCAAAAGCAGGATTTAAAAAAAAAAAAAGTGTACTGAGAGCTGCTCGAAGAGATGGTCTTGGTAAGCTAACAAGAAAACATTGGAGAAACTAATTGGTGGGGAGAACCTTTTCAATGCAATAAAAAAACAGCTTTTCAGCCGAATCTATACTTCAACTATACAAGTACTATGTTGGTCTTTTAAGAGTCACAACAAAACTCTTGAGATAATAACATGTACACATTTGGTCTCTGTCTGCCAGGGGCCTGCAACCTGAAAAATTTACTTTTTGTTTCAACAAACAAAATAAAGTGGAGAGTCAATTTGACAATCACTGTTTTAAATGGAACCTTGCGTTGCAGCATGTACATCACTTTCTTATAGGTCACAAAATCCGGTTCCTCACTAGCTCAAAGGAGCAGAGCTATTTTGTTTCAACTGACTTGTTGCTAACCGAACAGCCAAATGAAGGAACCCTTCTCAATTGAAAAGGTCAATATTTTCTATCTGAGACCATTACTCAAACTGGACTGGATGCACAGCTCTGAAATGGGTAACAGATTCATCAGCAGCCATGAGAGGGTTAAAACAATTAGGGAAAAAAATATTTGTTTCAAAGAAATGGCATGTGCTGTTCCTTTTTAAATGAGCTAAACATGTAGGCGAAATATACAGCTATTTAGGAAAACATCGTTGGTGCAATTCAGCAAATTATTTTATAAATACAAGAAAAGACAGAAAAATTAATCACCAAATATTATTATTTTTCAATCAAATGTAATATTATGATTTTAAAATCAACGTTTATTCACTTAATATTGAGTGTTTTACAGACATTTTAGATAACACCTACTTGTTTAAACAAAGGCCACGGTGGTGCAGTGGGCAGCACTGTGGCCTTCAATTCGAGTGACCTTTATGCACGGAGTTTGCATGTTCTCCCAGTCCTTACGTGAGTTTCCGCTGGGTACTCTGGTTTCCCGCACAATCCCAAAAACATGCGGTTAGGTTAATTGAATAATCTAAATTCCCCTTAGGTGTGAATGTGTGAGTGTGTGTTGCCCTGCGATGGACTGGCAACCTGTCCAGGGTGTGCCTTCCGTCCAATGTGCACTGGAGATCCCGGTGACCCCGAAAGGGATTAAGCGGGCTGGAAAATGAATGTATGAATGAATGAATGAATCTACAAACTTCTCTTTGTCAAGCAGTTGACAAAAGTACTCTTTTATAACAAGATGACAGTAGTTATACAGTGTTTCCCTTAACACTGATTATATGAGCTTAAACTTAGTTGTGAAGGTCACTATATTGTTGCATCCTCTTGAATCAATGTGAGTAATAGGGAGCCTAGAAATCCACTACTAAAGCACTTGACTGTGGAATGCAATAAAACTATAAAAATATCATACAGTCAACTCAAATCTAAACCTGTTATCTTCATCTTCAAGTGAGGAGTAATCTCTGCTTCAATGAGCAAAGAGTTCAAATACGAGTTTAGAACTATTTCAAACAGACAGTAAAAATGTTTGGGTGATGTTAGTGGCTTTGAAGCATTAACATCAGCACAAAACATTTATTCAGACATGGAAGCTTTGAGTCTTTGTGTGCATTATCCATCCTGACAGTTGTAGAGGAAGGCAGTAAATAAATGCTGTTTTTCACCAATTCTTGTTTAGTTTTAAAACCATTAATCTTCAAATACTGTAGGCAGGCAGCATCACAAAGCTCCACATTCAAGAAACACGGCTGATTCAGAGCTGCCCTTTCCAAGAAACCCTTCACTTTCGCTCCAGTAGCCTCAGCTTTGGTTGCAGCTTGAAGAACTTGACATTTGTCACCCAGGTGTGTGTTTTACACTCTTTCACTGGAGATTATTCCACTGTCAGTCACAGTGGCACTATGCCATAATCCACTGCTGGCTACTGCCAACAACATTCTTCAACTGTTAATGGATTGCATGATTGCACCCAACAAATGCATGATGGATCAGATGTAAGGAAAAGGATTGCAGTGTCTCTTTAACAAAAGATGAAAGGTTCCTTTTTCTATAATCCCTCAGGGATGGTCACAAAGGTCAGATCCTTAGTGGCCTCTGGGCTAAAGGGTCAAGAAAGTAATCATGATTATTGATGACAAATTACTACTTGGGGTAAAGAGGATGCCTCTATCCTTATCTCCTGATGTCCATCAATGCCACCTCCCATCGCTCCATCGGTTTTGGCCCTATTCCCACCACTAAACTTACAGCTGTTCTACCCTGTGATTGACAAGTTGCAAAAGAGAGTTGGGAGTGACTGAGAAAAGAAATGAATGTGAGCACTAGCCCGTGTATATGAAACCCACTCACTGAGCTCAGGCAGCATGAAGGCCCATACATCCCTAAAGCCCAATCCTGCAGCTAATAACCAGCCCTTCTGTGTTAAGCTTACACCATACCTGCTGAGAACATTGCACCTTTCTTACAAAGTAAGTGATTGTCTAGTATTTACAAAAGAGCCCCACATTTTCCTCTTTTGTTCAACTCTTTGAAAAGACCCACTCTCAAGCATATGGTCCAAACCCCAAGAGTTGCGCCAAACTAAGTCAGGACAAAAAGCTGGGTTAGTGCCTCACTTGCTGTACTGAATCTTAACAAAAGAAGTCAAAGAAAACAAAGCACATATCTGTGAAACCAAATGAGATGCTTCAATCCTTAATCTAAACAGTAGATTCGTAACATCTGCAGCACACAAGACCTACAATAAAGAGCAGTTTGTGTAGGAGAGGATTCAGTTCAGGGATCAAGATAAAGCTGAAGCACATGTGTTGGGGATGTGAAAAAAGGAGTGGATGCGAATTTTTCAAGTTAGTCAACTGTGCCCGAGGTAGACAAAAAGAATTCATGCTGAAACCATGGTCACATACAAGTATGAGTACAAGTATACTGGAGTTCAACTGATATTTTTTTTTATTTATACGGCGAAAAAAAAGTCCAGTATGTTTATCACCATATTCAAAGGACAAAAAAACTGCAGTTTGAATAGAAAAGGATATAATCGACTGTCTATCAAAAGAATAACATGTATAAAATATCTAGATTGTCAAACAAACATGTTCTGGATTCAAACAAAGTCCATTAAATTTTGTTAGAAATTCAATTAAAGAATTAAAAAATAGGTGAGGAGTTATGTTCCAAAATGTGATAATGACCTGTCCAAGGTGTACCCTGCCTCTCGCCCAATGTCCACCCGCAGACCCCCGTGACTCCAAAAAGTGAATAAGCAGGTTGGAAAATGAACAAAAGAATGAATGAAAAACATTTGAAAAGCCCATTATCAATTTTCAGAAAAAAAAATAAAAATGCACAATACTTGTCATGGTTTACACAAAACTTATCCGTTTTTTTTTTTTTTTCAAACCATGATAAACGCCAGTTTTTTCACAAACTGCATTAAACAAGGCAAAGCACAAAGAAGATGAGGCGGTGAGGAAGTGGAAAATGGCAGTTATCTTCTGCAGCAAAAGGTTTGAATCATTTTATAATCATTCCATGGAGACGGCACAGAAGCAGGCCATTTTCCAGCCGATCACAATCAATAGTCCCGGGCAGACATCAAAAGTCACTGGCAGACGATAGGAGAGACTGCGGGCTCAGTTGACAGGGCAGCGGATAACTCCGCGATTTGAAGCAGTGAGTCCAATATCTGTAATCGATCTATTCTAGAACCAGCCACTTGATTCAATATTAAACTTACAAAAAAAAATGTTTTTACTTTATTTTGATTTATAACATTAACACAAAAAAAAAGGGCCAAGGAAACAAAAATAATTTGAAAAAAAAAAATCTGGATTTGAAAAATTATGTTTGTATGACTAACATGCAACAAATCATGTATATACTGAGGCATGCCAGAGAAAAAGGGAGACAACTCTGGTGGTGTGTCCTGTTTTAATAATTTGGACAAAAATATATAGGCCACAATTACAATTTGTACAATTTTGAACCACCCGGCCAATATATTACACTTAGTGAACTTATTTTTAATCTCATCCATGAATGTTCCTGCAAATAAGAATAATTTCTATTGGCCAAGCTTGGCTGCTAAAATGACTACTCAGATGCTTCTGGGCAAAACACACCGACAATTTAAAGTTTTGACATGGCCTCTGCAGTAGTTCAAAATTTGTATACTTTTAAACATTCTGAAACTTAGTCAAACATAAAACACTAAAACTACATAAGAGATTAAACCGTTTCCTAAAAGCAGGTAGTAGTTAAAGCAGGGCGTAGAAAAAGAACAGATTGGGTGACATAATCTATGGCTCTAGCTTCCTCAAACCACAGACCATGTCCATCAAAAAATAGAAGTTAGCCCTCAGTGTCACGCTCGATCAGAGCCCTGAAATTTACCCATTCTCCTCAGATAATGAATCCAGCTCTCATCTACACCCCTCCCTGCATCAGACTTTCTCAGACAGAGTGGGGCAGGCATACAGGCTGCCGTGTTCATTACCAGAACACAGAAGTCGCCTCAAAGACCTCCATGCTGAGGACACAATGGGATGTGGAGGAAGTCAGGCTTGCCCAGAGTCAGACCCATGTGCAATTTTACTCTATTATCCCTGCACCCCTATCCACAGGGGCAATGCAGTCCTCCCTTTGATTCCTCCCCCCTCCTCCTTCAACTTTCCATCTCCTCCATTCTGCGAGAAAAACACAGCTGTCCCTTCTTTCTCTACCCTCAAATGCATTAACACCTACAGAGATAAGACGGATGAGGGACGGGGTGACACCACGGTGATCCAGGCATGCAGTGTGCCGCTCATGAACAACAAGCTGTTACCATAGAGAAATTTGAGACTGATGCCGTCTACGCCAAGAACAAATTAAGCTGAGCATTCAGGATAGAAGAGTAGATCTAAAATACCATCAGAGAGGGATTGATGTAACTGATTTGAAAACAATAACCCACACTGATCTCTTTATTGAAAAGTCTCATAGCAACCACTCCAGGAGGATATTTCATTGATTTGATTGATCATAAATGACAGGTGAGAGGGATTGGTGGAGAATTCAATGAATTTTTAATTAAGCCAAAAGCCTATAGTGTTTTGGCCTGGAGGACAGATTTGCAGTTAAGAAAATATCAATGCTCCTTCAAAAGTTAGATGAGCTAAACTGAGATTAGAACAATAGTTGTGGTCTACTGAATGTTTATGACCTTCAGCATACATTAAAAGTTCCTTCAATGAACATTTTCATTAACACCAAGCTCAGAATCAGTAGTATCTCTGCTGGCAAATGTCAATTATTTCCTTCACCCCACTGGGTGCAAAAAAAAGAGATTTGCTCTTTCATCATCAGGGGAGGATAAGTGCAGTAACACCCTTGCTTTAAGCTATGGTTTAACCCGAGGCCCAACAATAGGCTGAAGAGAAAGCAGAGACTTAATTCACAAAAAAGGAGATGACAAGGACAACAGGACAGATAAATCCATCTGCAGTATAACATTGGTAGACATGTTTGTCGACTAAATGAATTTTTATATTTTCCCAGGACTGGGGGTGCCTACATCTTTTTAGACCCAATAAATTATCTAATAAAGGTTTTTTCAGCTTATGTTTCCCGTAAAACTTTTCATTTTATTACTATTTAGAAATTATATGTTCTTTCACACGAGTAATTTAGTTGATTTGGTCCTGACCAATGGCAACAGCTGGTACATTGAAGAATTTGTTAGCCATTTCAATTCTTTATCACACCATGCCAATTGTCTGATGCAGAGTAGTTAAAATCAACCAAAATGGAATTATTGACAAGATCCATCATACTTTGGAACGATAATTCATCGAAAAAATGTCTCTTTGTTTCATTGGAATTAATGAGCAATAAAATTCAACAGAACCTACAAACATAAACAGCAGAAAATAATGTAATAAAAGAAAATAATAAACTTTCAAAATGGATAGTTGACCGCTGTCCTGGTTGATACCATTCTTTGTATCCTTTTACTATAATTATCCCTCAAAAACACCTCAGAAAGCAGAGTTGGGCCAACAACCAAAATACAGTTTGACAGCAGTCAAATTAGCAGTTAGGTCTTGCCCAATTTCTCCAGACATACAAACGTGGTTCAAATAACAAAATATCGTCATTTCCCACCCTCCCCTTCTCTCTACACACTTCTCTTCCTGCCTTGATTCTGCTCTATCGTGACTAAAGGCATACAGGCACAAAATAAATCTGCAGTAAAGTATTTGTTTTTCATGACTTTGAGATGGGAGGGTTATAATTTCATAATTTGAATTTCATAAACTTATACAAAGCAAATTGCCTATCACTACACGTTTTTGAACTGAAAAAGTATGCATGCTAGAGCTGAAGCAATTTGCCCGAATCTGACAGAGCACTTGGCGCAGTGGTTCTTTGGCCTCCGCGTTGCGACTGTTCATTAGAATAATTTCGGGCTCGGGCTCATAAATAACAAAGGTCAGGGTTTGGGTCAGGATAAATTCTGTCTGGCACGGGCCGGGTCTAACTTTTTAGGCATGAGAACAGCTCTACTGCATGCACCCCAAGACATCTTCTTTATGTTCTGACCTGCCTGTGATTTGATCATGTTAAAGGGCTGCATTACGGTTTCAGTGACATGCGTTGAGGTGCGAACAGGATTGGCCGCCTTGGTGTAGGGGCGGGTATTAATTTGTTCAATTTGAGTGTAAGCATTGGCTCTCTTGAAAATCACCCATGCTGCTTTTAGTAAATATAGTAATATATACCTCATAGATCTCAATATATCTTGAAAATGACGCATTGAGGTGGTTGAAAAATATTTTGCTGATTCTTGGGAACAAATTAGGGGTGTAACGGTACGCTATTCGGTTCGGCACAGTGTCTTGGAGAGCTCGGTTCGGTTAATTTTCGGTACAAAAATAAATAAGAACTTAAAAAATCTTTATTTTGAAAAGCTGTCAATACACAATAGAATTCTTGCATAAAATAAATAAAAGTGACACATTTGGGTGATATTTTAAATAAATTGCACTCTTTATAAAGAAATACACATTTTTAAAATAAAAAATTAAATACTGCACCTAGTTAGGACCTGAAAACTTTTAACACTAGCAACAGCTTCAGCTTGTACATCAACAAAACTAACTATTCAAGTTTTAGGCTAAAAAGATTAACCTATCCACATTTTCTGAAGAGAGCACAGATCTGGTTGCAGTGACAATATCTCCAGCAGTAGAAAATGTTAGATATGTTGCCTGCCACAAACCCGATCTCCGTGGAAAAATGTCGGCATACAACTTTAAATTTATCCACTCGTCTATCCCCGTTATGTATTTTAACAGAGAAGCCAAAGTGTTCCCAAACAGGAGACCGTGGTGAGGTGGGAGGGTCTTCAAGCTCTGGCTTCTCTTTTGCTGTTGTCATGATGCCATTTCTCACAGCTACTCGTCTCGTACACTCTACTGTGCGTCACTCAATAGCGTCTGTGCGGAAACTCTGGTTCAAATTGGGTGTGTATTCTAGTATGATTGCTGCATTCTCACCAACCCAAACGAAATCGGGCAGGTGTGACACAATAAAATGAATTCTTCTGAATTCCTCTTAAAAATATAGTGAAGAAATAACATAATCTAATTTCAGCAGAAAGAGAATATTCAATATAAGAAATATGCACAAACAGATAAATAAAGGCTAAAGGTTTGAGCAAACTTGTTGTCAATGATGAGCTTCTCTACTCAAACACTGCTTGAGACATCACTTAGATTGCATCACCGATATCCATTTTCAGAGGGGCTACAGGGACAGTGAGACGACAGTGCAGGGCCCAAGAAGCAGAGATACGGATCGCTTTTGTCTAGGAGTGATGACCTTAGTCTGTGGGTCAGCTTGAAGGGGAAAGACTGGAGAGAGTGATTTCTCAAGTGAGGAACATGCTGTGAAGAGAGCTGTACTGTTCTGGGGAAGGGTTTCAGGTTACCACTGGCGATAGAAAAAGTGGGTGTTAATTGGAAACTTGAAGGTCCTTTGTAAAAGCATTTCTTTTGGCAACGCCAGGTTTATCCACCCTTGACGATGGGAGGGCAACACCTGGGCCACATAACAGTTCCCTGAGACGCTAATCGAGATTGGAGCACTCAGCATGCTGTCTGTAGGCTCAAGTAATCCTGTATGTAGAACCTGAAAAGAGGAAAATATGAGGAAGTGGCTCTCCAAATCTAAGACTGAAAGAGCGCACTCATAGTACCCTAATATAGACTGTGATATTCTGAAAGGTACTAAAAAACTTATCTCGTATGGAGTATAGTTATAAATGTTGCTACTGCAAATGTAAACACACGGCGTTCTCCACTTGGAGGCTCACTGACAGCTATAATTAAGGTTGGAATAAAATTGAAGGTCAGGGAAGAACTAGCACAGAAATAGTTATTACTGCCTGCCAATCTTTCTTACGTCTAGAAGTGCAAGAGTTGAGGAAATATTCCTCCATCTCCAAAAACCAACACAGAGTTGGCCTTGACAGTTAAAACTCAAATAAATGCACATTCTTTGTCTTGTTGAGACTACATTCAAACAGTTTCTGGATGTTTTTGAAGAGCAGGAGCCTACGTATGGCTATAAAAATGAAATGGACAGGATTATGCTCCATTTTGAGACAGATGGGATATTCCTGCACCTGGGACTGCTCATTTGATGTAAAAATAAAAATATGCAGCCTTGGCCATGCAATGCTGTAAACTGCCCGTTTGCTCCTTTAACAATGTCTGGGGAAAGAAACTATCAGGTATTCATCTTCTGCCTCGCACCCTTTTCGCAGGGCCCGAGCTCCAAAGACAAGCCTAGCAGTCATTAATACATATTTGAATGGATAAAATATCCAGTCAGTCAACGGCAGCTCCTGCAAATGGCAATTTATCCCTGAGAAATGTCTTTTGAAGTCAGGGCTGCTCTGTAAGGCAGACACACTTGGTGGCAGTGAGCGCTGGTATAAATCAACTCAATTTCAGGCACAATCGAAAACATGTATTCGGGTGCAGAAAGGTTTACAGACAAGTCTACAGGCATGACAAATAAGGCTAAGCCATCAGCAATCCAGAAAAATAGATTAGATCCGGAAAAAGAACACAAAACATTGTTAGAATTGTGTATTTCCCCATTTTTGAGGCAAATATAAAAATATATAGAATAGATGAAAATATCCATGAATGATTGATTGAAAACATATTACCTAAAGAAGATGGGGACATATTTACTTTTATGCATTTTTAAATCTCGTATTCAATGTCAAAACGCTTGTTTCTTTGGTAATGAGGTAAACACAAACATTTAAAAATTTTGAAAATTTAAAACCTTAAAGGGGCCATATTATGGAACTTTTAGTATTGTTCCCTCATCAAAACATCCCTCAAGTTGTGTTCAGATAACTTCATGCATATTTGCGCAATCCTATATTACGTTCTTGTGAGATGAAAATGGCTCGATGTACCTGGCAAGGATGTGCACTTTGACCCAGAAGTGTGAGAAAAACTATGCTGAAGAAGTGCATTTTGTCAAGAGTATAATGTTTTATTTGCTTTACCAAAGAATGAGCTTATTCATCAGAAATGGTTCAATTCTGTTGTCTTCCCAGCAGAGAAAACTTACATCACATCAAACTGGTTTGTCAAAGAATAGTTTGTACATAACAAAGCTGGATCTAAAACCGGACACTTTACCAACTGTCCGGTGTGTTGATGTAGAGCCCCAAAAGTAAGTACATCCTATTTACCACGTGAACACATCCTGGAGGATATTTCTGCTTCATCTGTGAATTCCAGGTCAGACACTGGGTCATACATACAAGGTATTTTTACATCACACATATCAATTTTCTGTCGATTATAATGTTTTAAAACAATAAGACATTTTAAAAGCAACATTCTATGTTGTGTTTTTGCTGAAATCAGACAGTCGGTCAGTAGGGGCGTGGCGAAAGTATGTCTGTGGGGGGATTTAAAGACATTTATTATAATAAACATTGTTAATAACGGTGCAGTGCTAGTATAGAGGACTCAAATAATTATACTAAATATATAAAAAGGGCATAATATGACATCTTTAAGTTACCATGCTTCATAATTACTGGTATGAGCAGCAACAAAGGCTGCCTTTTTTTAGGGTGCCTTCACACATGACTAAGTTTACAGCTGCCTATTAATTTGAACAAGAATTCATTTTCCCTTTTTAGTTCTGTTTGTTTGAGAAGGTGGTTTACGAATACAGACAAACAACAGAGCAATTCGTATGTGGTGAGAACGTGATCGAACTCTGATCCGAACTAACTGTGTGGGGCATTATTTGTCGTGTGTCTACTTACATTTATCACCACAAATGATTTTCCAGTTTAACTATTGACATTACACATTTCTGAATAAACAGCTACAACATCCTCTCAAAAGAAATGTATACATGTGGTCACATGTTTAGACTATTAAGAAAAGCTCTCATGGGTGTTTCGCATCAAGTGGGATACTTGAAGGATTTGTTTCAAATCACGAACCACTTCATTAAACCTCAAAACATTTAATCAACAGCCACTCCAGCTCAGATCGTCACCGCACCTAGGCTCCCGTGAATCAAGGCATATCAAGACACATCTCAGCTCAGTTGAAAGGGTGCATTTTGGCTTTTATAAAGTCAACAGTGAATGTGCTCTGGAAATGTGCCACAACATGTGCAAGTTGTATAACACTAAATTAAAAACATCAGCCGCACAATGAACATGAGGAACCACATCAGCCATTTTCATCCAAATGAATGGAAACAGGCGACAGCTGCTGCTTCTACGAGCTTCTGGCACCAGAAAACAGTTGAAGAAGGGATCCTGGATCTACCACCCTTTCGGAAAAAGGCAAAACAAATAAAAAATCTGGTTACATTTTTTTACTGTGAAAGAATTTCACTGAGAATGTGGGCTTTTGAGAACTACTACTCACATTGGTTGATAAAAGTTTGGTGAATAATTTTTTACATTTGGAAACCACTTATATTCTGCCCCTTGATAAAGAACTTTTTATGTATGTATATTTTTAACCGATAATTTACAGATGGACATTTTACCATGTAAAAATGACATAATTTTTTTTTTTATATTTATTAATATGAAAAGGTTTAAGTTTCCTATCTCTCCCTTTGTTTAATAAAAGAAGGTAAATTAAAACCAGCAAATTTACATGTACAGCCCAACTGGCAGCATAGTATTGTAGTGTAGGTATTAGGCACTACGTGGAGGACACTGTAAAATCTCAACCATTTTGATCTACTTGCCAGACAGGATGTAATCTCTATGCCGAACACGATCTTGTTCACTTTTTATGAAGATTAATACCTTCACAACTTTCTTTTTTTTTCTGCATCCTTCTACTATTTCTTTGAAAACCCATTACCGAAGAGCTAAAAGCACATCCTTCAAACCCCCTCCAACTCCACCCAAAACAAGAGTCATGAAACCAGACAGACAACATTTCTCAAGTAAAAAAAAGCACATGAAAAAGGCTGCATTGATTAAGGCTTGACAAGAATACATGAATAGATAAGAGGATATCGAGTCTTCATCTTTTAAAACAGGAGCTCGAAGGGGGGCATGTTGATTTTGCAGCATTACCTGTCTTAGCCGTCAAAAGACTTTGATGATGATAACCTTGTGAAAGGAGAGAAGAAAAGGCTGCTTGATGAATTACTAGACTGATGTTAATCCAAGTAAGCTGAATGCATAATCACAGTGAAATGACCTGTGTTCACTGGTGGATAAGGGCTCCCATGTTCGATACGGTCAATACTGTACACTATACTGACTTTTATGCTGTGTTCAGCCAAAATAGTCACATAACACAAATATCAATCCATCTATATAAACAATGCTGTCCAAAAATATATACAGTTAAAATAATAAATTACTTATAAGTTTCTAATCAATCTTAAAGTGAAGAAAATATCTCGTGAAAATGCATATTTAGATTAAGATGCACAGTTTCAGTCAAAAGTAAATTGCTTTGGTTATTTAGTTAAAATTAAATATATTTAAATTAAACATATTTGGATAACACAAATAACTTTCACGGATACCATTAAACACTTTTTTAATAAGAAAGTTCTTCAGAGGGCATTTTTGCAACACATTCATTTATATATTAGGGAAAGCCCACGTTTGGTACATAATGCCGTTTTTAACCACTGTTTTCGATAATGTTCTGATAGCTTTGCAAATTGTAATTTGACGTAAACTTTAGCATGAAAAGGATTAAGCCTTAAGAGGTGCATCAAAACACATGCATTTATTAGCTGTATATACTACCTTGAAATGGAAAAAAATACAAAAATATTATAAATTTAATGAGATACTGGGAAAAATCAAAACATAAAAAACAAACTGACATCTGAAAATCTCTTTGCAAAGTAATAGCAGTTTAACGCTGTAATTGAAAGCAGTTGGTGCTTTGAGTCATTTTCGATTCATAATACTAAAAGACTGATTGGGAGCTAAGTGTTGGACCTCATAACCCATTTTTGTTAGTTTTACCAACATCTCCATTCACCCACACGGTACTCGAGTGCCCGATCTATAAGCAAATGACAGCTTCGATAAATCAGAGCAGACAGGTATATTTGCTGCTGTGCCTGACATTGATGAGACTCTGGAGACATCCACAGCGTGGTTCTGCCTGTCAATTCCATTCAAAAAACCTTACTCCAAAGAGTTCATCATCACAAAAAGTTTATATTTGATGTGTTTCTCTTCCTGATAGACTCCAGCTCCCAAACTGCCTGATTTGACCAAGTTTACGGCAGCACCGTTTCAATTGGTTTTGAATAGGGGATTCATGTGGAAAATATGAAAAGGAAAGCCTGATATAATCTGGGGATGAAATGCAGAATAAGAAATAAGTTTATAAAGCCTCACAATAAGTTTATAAAGCATAAAGTATTTAAAGCAGCCCTCGCAGGTCATTCTTGAGCAGTGGTTACTGTTTTTTTTTTTTCAGCCATGTACCCCTTTAAGGCATTAACCTCGGATTTGTACTACCATAGATTTGAAGAACCTCAAATTTGTAGATCACATTATGGCATACATAAAACAATAAATAAATACTGAACAATTAGAGGTCATATATATTTTTAATTTGTTCATTTTGTTTTTTTCAAAACACCATAAATCCATTTTGATAAATTTGAGTAAAAATATGTTTTCTTGGCAAAAACGTTGTTTGAGTAAAATGTAAATTTTCTGTTCCAAACTTTCAAAAGGCACCTGAAAGTCATACAAACTTAACATTTTCAAATCCAGATTTTAACATTTATTACATTTTTTTACCTCAAAACTCCATGGCCCAAAACACTATAAAACCAAGGCATCAGTATAAATACATGCACGCAGGCGCGAAGGAAGTGGAGCGGGGTCATGCAACTCCAGGCAGTCAAGGAAAACTAATTTAAAAGATCAAATTTTACCTTAAAATTTGAAAAAGTATAGCTTCTGAATGTTGATTTCAATTATTTTTTGTTTAATTGTCCACTAACAAAAACTACAACTACATGCTGTAAAAGATCAGTGGTGAGGCAGTGTAACGTCGTACCAATAATACGCAATATGTCTACCAATAATACCAATATTACAATGCCACGGTGATGTAAAAATAATAGTTTGCTCACTTTCACGCAATCGTTACATTTCCATGGCATTCCATACATAGACTATGAGTAATAGATTGCAAGATTAGAAGAGCGAGGACAAATCAAACTGCATTACTGCAAAATACCTCTAGCCTATATAGAAAGCACTTTTCTTGAGAAATCAGACAACTTTATAACTAAGATGACTTCCCAGGTTTAGTTTGTAGAACTATGGCCCAACAGCTAATTCCGCTGAATCTGACCATATAAGAAAGAAAATAGTTGTATAAAAATGAATCCTTGTTGGCAACAGAAGGTAGTCGCGATTTTAGAACACAAAGTTGGTCAAAGCATAACAAGCCCTGGTTTTAACCCTGCATTCAAGCTACCTTAAAGCATAGTGTAGCATTTAAAAGCAGACATGACCTCAAGCAATTATTCCATGTTTACCCTTCACTGCACAGAGATGCTTCAAAAATGGCAACGTTAAAAGAGGCTACCCACCATAGGCCTGCTCTTATAAATTACTCAAGTGGAATTTTCCATATTGCTTCTTGATCTCATGTTACTTTCTATTCACAACCAATGCATCACAGCTTCGCTTTCAATTAAACAGTCCACTCGGCAGCCCTTTGGCCACTGTCATCACTTAGACGCTCACATTCTGGCATAGTTGTTGCTGCATTGAAGTGAGCAGTGAGTGCTCCGAGCAAAGCTCCTTGTAAAGAGCAACACAAAATTGAATGAATGGACTAATGCCACAGAACCAAAATAATACTGGACAAATACTGCTTCGTTGAAGGGTCAAGACGGCTGTGCAGCCTTGTCACTTTATGTTAAACCATCCAGTTGTGAAAACCTATTCATTCTCCATTTGTTTTGGCTGCTGGTATTACGCTGAGAATTGTAAAATTCTGCCCTCACAATAAATTAAATAACATTCTTTCAAATCAATCAACACACACTTGCTGAAAGAATTGACGAGAAAGCAAGGAAGACAAGTGGGAGAGAGAGCATGCGTTAAGGAATGTGAAAGTCTTCTTGCTGTTTCATTAAGAGACATTTGAGAGTATCTGTTGGGTTGTTAAGAATGAAGTGTCTGATGTTTCACGACATGTTTACCTCAAGAGATAGACAGAGAGAGTTAGCACAACGCCTTCACTCTGGAGTTTCAGGTTATAAATGCTGGTTGGTACCTAGAAATGCCTTTTTTTCCCTTTTGTTGAAGATATCGGATTATGAGAATGTCTTCAGAAACAATGGCCTGAACCTGCCTGTATTTCAAAGTCAAGATAACAAGTTATTTCAAATGTAGGTGGGCACATCTGTGTAATCCAAGACATTTTCCACTAAACGTTCATTCACATATTTTTCAGAACTTTTTAGCACTACAACCTTCACCCCCTGTTGTTAGATGGTGTTTAATCCTCAACCAGATCCTGCTGATGCTACCTTGATCCAGATTAAAATGTGATTGAGCTTTTGGTGCTATAGCTCAGTGATTGTGGAACACTGTTGAGGACCGCTGATCCTGAGGACATTAAAAAAAAGTTTCCCAAAAACAAACATTTATGAAAATGGCTTTCCTTGCATTTAAGGGTACTTTTTCCAAGTACTTGGCTGTACTTTTAAGTACCCATTTTGACAGTATCCCATAACCAAGACAAAATATGCTGAGCTGCCAGAGTAAGTGTGGTGTAAGTTCTGAAAAATCCCTGTTAGGCCTGAGAAAATGGTCTCTGCCTTTGTATTTGAGTGGAGTATGAATAGAACACACAACACACACACACACACACACAAGTAAACACAACAGCAGTGGGTCCCTTACAAACAGCAAGAGCCATTGATCACTAGCTTATTCATTGTTTCAATGCAAAATGGTTTATTAATGCTAAAAATATTATCATGTTGTAAAAGTGTAACAATAGGAGCCATTCAGTTCATTTCCACCCTGTCCTCTAGGGGCAGTTGTGCACCCTATAAATACTTTCTTTCAGAGAGCAAGTAAGGTTGGTAATGGTTTTGACCACTTGGTTGAATTAATGTTGTTTACTTCCATTTCGTTGTACATTTAATGTACTTGGAGCACAATATTTAAGTTTGTTGGACTTTTTCAAGTTTTGCTCAAGCATGAATTGGAATGTGAATTTATTTTTGAACAGACAATAAATCTGCTTTGATTGTAGGTGCTTTGTTTGTCAGCTGGTAGAAAATTTCTGAAGATCGTCAGTGTGTGTATTCCAGTAAACGGTGGTAAGGGAATTTTTAGGATGACCAAAATCTAAGAGTAACATCCTTTCCCTCTTTTATAATTGTCTGATTTGCCTGTTTGGCAAAAATTTGGACCACAGCACCCAACTTTTTTTTCATCCGGCCATTAACTCAATTGTGAGGTCAGGTTAAATTTTGTTCAATTAATTTGGAAATTGATTATATTTTAAAAAATATATATATAGAATAACACAATAAAAAATTTTTTATTGATAATTATAATTTTGTTCAGTTTAGATTTTTGTCAGCATAGATTGTAAGAATATAAATAAATCATCATAATGGGTTGTCTGCACTTGTATTTGTTTGTTCATTTGTCTGTTTTAGTGTGAAGGGATTTGCCAGCTTCCTCTGAATTTTTTTTTTTACTTAATGAAAACAAGTAAATCTTTATGTTGCTCAGCTTTATTCACCCATCAATCTCTTTTTTACAGAACAGTTTGTTAAAAAAAAATTCACAATCTATTAACACTTAATGTTTAATACAATACAAAATGTGAATTTACCCATTTAACTGTACTCCAAGAAATTGACTGCTTCCTGTACATGGACTAAGTGAATCCAGATGAAACATATGCTGCAAGAACAAAAAAACTGTGATTTAAGCTTTAGCCAAAAAGGTTTAAATACCCATCTTCATAACCAAAATTTAATGAAGAATATGAATAAAAGCAGACTGTGTGTGATTAATTCCTGCATGCTTTTTTTTTTTTTTTACATTTTACTCACCGATGACACTTTGACATTTTCGTCTGATTGTTATAATTTCTCATTTGACCCAAAAAAATCTCTGAAAAGCCCTGTCAAGGTAAATGATTACCCAACTGTCAGCCATCCTCCTAAAACAAATAGGCCAATTAGTTTGGCTTATGTTGAAACTAGCCAGGATGTGAGGAGTTTGAATTTTTTTTTCACATAACATCCATTTTCATTTGTACACTCAAAAATTCATCTTTTCTGTGTAAAATTTATCCTTTTCATTACCATTTTCCATTTATAATTGCATTATCCTATAGGCCCACAAGTTAAGAACAAACATGTCAGTCTTGATGTGCAAATATAGGTCTGTAGCACAAAAATCTAGATCCTCAAATATTGTTTTTAAATTGAAGCATATCTGCCAGGTGTACTTGCCAACCATGTCATCAAAAGGCAACATAGCACACTGACAAGATTTGTCGCTTAAGAGGTTACACTTAAGTGACTTATTTGGCCATTTCATCATGATAATGGCCACAACCTTCATCCCATTATGGACAAAACCCCAGAGGAGGAAGAAAACAATTGTAGTTTGTGTAAGGTCACAGCTTCTGAAATGAGACTCTGACAAACCCATCAAGTAAGTAGCCCAAAACAAGCCGTCATTTCCAATCTCCTCTATATAGTTTATAATGTGACACTGCCCTCTGTGAGCTTTAAACATTTAATCGTATTGTAAAACAGAGCCAATTAATGAAATAAATCTAACCAGTTCACAAAGATTAGGTGATTAACATTTATTTTTAAACACCAAATCAACCAAAGAGATAAAATAAGGGAATACAAATTTGAGATGGAACCAGTTTGCAGAATAATTGCAAACACTCTCCTGAAAAATCGTCCAATTACCACAGGAGACGATATTAGGCTTGTGTTATCAGTGGGTTCAGAAAAGGGCCAGACAAGAAAGCCAATAAACGGCAGTACAGTGTTTTGTTCATTGTAGCCAAGGTAACCATGGTTCTTCCGGTAGCTTTTTCTGCCTGGTCTACTGTAAAAAGCATGTGGGTGAGTGTGCATGTATGAACTGTTTATGTTTGAAGTTATATAATAAAGAACATTAAAGCTAACGCTTTCATAATTCAGGAATCCATTAGAATTGTGTGATCTAGAACTCTCAAGAATATGCAATTGAATATATTAAAAGTTTAAGATTTTGTGAAATTAGAGAAAGTTAGGTGTTCTTATTTAAATACATACTACTTCTTTTTGTAGCATTCTGGCCATGTGACTGTTGTTAAGGTGTACAGGCACCCATTGAGTTTGCCCATGAACTACTGAATGATTCAAAGGAGAACTGGGTGAAAGTGGTGTGATCAGAAAGAGAGAGAGAGAATAATTTAAACTGAACTCAGTTGGATTAGAAATCGTGCCTTCATAACCATATGTATAAAAAATAAAATAAATGAAAATGAAAAAAAAAAACAACCTCCAATCGTGTAAACAATAACCAATACAAAAAGAAATTTTGTCCTGTATTGCATCCCCCAGGAAAAATGGGTAGTGGATAAATATTCCAACATAACAATGGCCCAGCCAAGGCAATAAAGGAGTGGCTCAAACCTTAATCCATTAGAAAATCTGTGAAAAGCCTCAAAACCTTAATAACTTGACAGGGATCAGCAAAGAAGAGTAGGACACAATCCCTCCTGACATGTGGGCAAACCTTGTGGACAATTATTTGAAAAGTCTGACCTCAAACTTCCAACAAGGGTCATACCAAAATGATTCAATACTAATTTGTCTGCTTCTTTCATTTTCTATTGAAATAAAGGAACAATTAAAAATGTGTAGGGGACACAAACTTCTTTCCCTCATTCTACCTCAAACACGGATAACATTAAAGTATTTTAAATACAAATTTAAAATTCAAGCATTTTAACATTTTTGACCATACAATAAACAATAATTTAGGAAATTTTGTTTTTAAAATATTTTATAGGCTCTACTAAACTTGATCCAACCGTTCAAGTAATATAAAACAATTTCAAGGTGTGTAATGGATTACAAGTTGGCAATATTTACATCCAAACACCTCTGCTGTAAAAAGCCTGTCATCATGTGCCTAAACAGGGCTTCCATGCAGGCGCTCACGGAACACTTCCTGGATATCATTACAGAGAATTATTAGTCAGAAATCACATGAAGGCTTTTGAAATGCTATCTGCCCATAACAGCATTAAACTTCATTGTGCTAAGCTGAAAAGTGGGGTTGGCTTATGAGCTTATGCAATGAGAACAATAATATAACTCCTGTCAAGTCAATTGAAACTCATTTCCTAACAAACGCCATTCGTCTGGCATTAGCATACAGATGAAGGAGAACGAGAGAACAGCCATGAAGCATTAACTTCATTCAATTCCATCTGTTAAAGTGCAGGACATCTACACCACCATCAAAATCAATTTCCTCATACCACCATTTGATCTACAATAACACACAGAAGCGCAGATAAAGTTACAGGCTAACTCTGTAAAAGTGCAGCTGTGTTTCAATTTAAACATCAAGCACAAACTCAACTCATACACGCTGCTTAGCATTGAGAGATTTATAATTATGTGCTATTAATTATAGCCCAATTCAAATGTATTCATCTAAAAATTCACAGCAGGCACGTCAAGGGGCTTCTACAAAAACAGCTCACTTTCATATCAGCATATATATTGGGGGAAAAAAGCATCACAAGTAATGTCAAATATTCTCAGGCTAAATTCAAAGCAAAGAAGACTGAAAGAAGGAATGACTTCTGAAATGAGGTATTTTTGAAGAATGCAGAGAGAAAGTCCAAAAGTATGCTATTTCCAAGCTCAAGTGTGACTGATAAGCCCATAGGTCACCTACATTACACACATCTGTGATTTTTCCAAAGATGATGCAGGAGCAATCCACTGTGCTCAGCAAACAAGGTTCTTCAAAAGCAGCACGGCCTCTGATATCTGTGTTTGAGGAGCGCTGAATGGCCTATTATGAAAATGTTCAGAGGGGCCATTACTGCAAATATTCCCACCGTGGGCATGTAACCGAGCACCTAATAAGCATTTCTGCTAAGGCACACAGTTTCCAGAGTCTTAGTGTCTGCACAGAGGACGGATTTCAATAAACGTCTGAAGTAATCACAGCTTAGTCGTGACAACAGAAGACGGCCAAAAATCAGAAGACACCAGCATACCCTAGAGCTGTAGTATCAGGAGTCAAAACTATGTTAAGGAAATTTGGCTTGAACATTAGTGCGCTGAAATTGTGTCTTTTGAGAAAAGACCTAACGTTAATGACACCAAAGAGCACAAAATATGATTAATAAGAGCGTAAATTGTGTTTCACACAATAGCAGTATACATTTTTTTAAACCATTCAGACTACGCCCACAAACACTGCTTCATGTACTTACAGGCAAACAAAAGTGGCAAAATGTGAGCAGTTTTGGCCATTGGACTGTGTTTTTGCCGTTATTACTCAGACATTTTCTCGAAATTCAGTTGTAAGCAATTATTTAAGATAAAAGCTGCATGAACCATTACATCATGTATTAGACATTTAAAGAGATACAATTACGGAACACTTTTTTTGAGTTGCAAGAACCTTAAGGAAATATGATTCAACAATCACCCGATAACCAACTCTATGTCTGCAAGTGCCCTCATGTACAAATATACAGAACTGACAAGCAACATCCCCTCATCACAGTAACCTGATCCTAAACTGAGACGAGAGCCATCCGTCACAACCGCGACATCCCTGGAATACAAGCAGCTATCCAAACAAGTGCTGTGGATTTGCTCAAAACAAGAGATGAGCACTGGCAGTTTGAATTAAAGCTATGAGCCATTTCCCAGGCTTTATTCAAATTCAGTTCTATGATGGATGCACAGTGCCCCCTTTAGGACACAGTTTCCTACTGCAGTAGTAAAGACTGAAAGGACTTTGATTGTTGAATGCATTGTGTTTTGGAAAAATCTTGACAAGCCAAATAAAAACACTGCACTTCTAAAAAAATAAATAAATAAATAAAAATCAAACTGCATTAATTAAAAACAGATGTTTTGCCACAATATAACCATTACTGCGTAATGGGAAGCACTCAAAATATTACAAAAAATGAGGATACCCACATCTACAATCACTTTTAAATGACATGCCTTGCTTCAAGTTTTGTTAAATGTATTCTATTCTATTTATATACAGATGAAACAAGACTCTTGGAATTACAATTATAAAACTTTTTACATTCACAGTTTAATTACTGAAATAGTTTCAGTGGTTGTTAATAGAATAGTTTTGTAAATATTATGTTTTTATTTCAGTTTCTTCTTTTCAATTTGGATTAATATTGTGTGTTTTGGGTCATAATCAGAGTGCATCATTACACCCCTACTAAAAAGTTGCTCCAATTTGTGTTTAAAGATAAATAATTGAAAGGGTTCAAGAGTGCTTATTCTCATTGTTTGATGACTGCTAGCCATGCACGTACTAGACAAGGAATGAAAATTAATTACAGCATTTTAGTGTTCTACGTTTGATAATTGTGCTGTTTTCTATATTCTGTGAACTTAAAAAAACTTATTTCTCAATAATTCAGAACCTTTAGACCCTGCTTTAATCCCTTTTTCATATTCACCAACACTTTGTCAGTGACTTAGATAGAAGAGTAATTTGTAGTGATACAATTTTTTTTTTTTTTCACTTTTTATAGGTCAGCGAAGACAAGAAAGGGTAAAATGGAGTTGAAGGTGGAACACTTTTGGCCAGAACACACCCCCAGGTTGCCAGAGTACATGATGTCGCACTTCACTAGACCATCAGCGCTGAGGTTGATGACAGTTTTTAACTCCACAAACAAATAATAGCATTTAGGATTCCAAATAGACTGACCATGTATCTGCTAGAGGGACCACAGCCACCCTATCGAACTTTGGGGTGCTTGTTTGGTCACTATTTCATTTGGCCATCCAAGGAAGGTTCATTTCAAAACATCTCCAAATGTATTCTGAACATAGACTTTCTGGAGATGTGTGAACCTTATAAAGCTCTGGGCAATCAAAGAGAAGTGCTGAACTGCTTCTAAAAAGCAGCTTAATTTTCATCTTTCAGTCTCCGATAAAGTTCAATAAAGTCTTCAAAAAACAGCAAAATCCTGTACTGAGGTCTCTGAAACATAAACCTTTAAACCATTTTTTACAGAAACAGCAACTAAACTGAACATTTCCCATATTTAAATCTCACTTCATTACCAGGACTAGATTTTAGCAAGCAATCTGAAATTCCCACTAGCTGGTCAAACAGGTTCTTCTTGTAATCATGCCTTGTGAAATACTGTTTTCTATTTCCAAGCTCTTTTATTTTCAGAGTTCAAGTGAAGCCTCAAAACTTCAAGAGTGCAAGCTTGTTTCAGAATTGAGGTCAGTTTCATTTTCCATTAGTAATCAGCAATGCAAATCTGGAGGAAAGAGGGAAGAAAAAGAAAGCGAGTGTAGCATTACAGAAATCCTTGAGCCTGAATCCAATCATACTGACAGCATTAACAGGCCGCTTTGGAAAGGAATTCAGTTATCTGCTCTCACACGCACACACCAGTTATTTCACTGTTCATTAGAGCAGCAAGGACCACGGGCAACGGCCATTGATTTTCATTCCTGATGCAACGCTGCAACAATCACAAGTTTGAACATCAACTCACTGTCCAGCCTAAACCGCAACACCACGATACTTCAAATCACTCAGTGGAGATGTGCCTTGTAGAAGGCCTCTAATGAGAGGCTGAAGTCTGCAACAGCAAAGCATTATTTTCAAACTGATTTTAAGAGCTAAATCCTTGAACACTCCAGGGCTTCTTTAACCAGAGAATAACATTCCCACTCAAATGGAGCATTCTCCTTCTCTTGCTCACAACACTGCAGAATCAATACTGCTGAAAATGACTATGCCTTGAAGTCTTCAAATTGCCCTGGCTATCTTGCCCTAAAATAATCACAGACATCAAAGAAAAACATCCTTGAAAAAAAAAAACTTGTTACGGACCTGCAAAACATGTCTTACTCCCTCGAGAAGACGATTCCCTCTTAGACTGTAGTACACATTTTGGAACTTTGCTCTTATTCTTTTCACAACAGCAGTTATCACAGCTATTGCTCAAACCTGGTAAAAATACATACAACTTAACCAAAAACCAAACAACAGTTCTAAATAATATTTAAATAGCTTGGTCAGGAGTTTGCATAACCATTTGAACAGGATTTCAGATTCCACACACGGGTGCTTTGTCAAATAAGTATAAAAATCATGTAAAGGTTTAACTACTTTCAGATGCTGTTTACACAGCTGTGTCCGAGCCCATTAATAGTGCGGACAAGCAATGGTAAAAATGTGGTAGAAAATGTGTGCAAAAAGTAAGAATAACCATACCCTGGAGAGGATTGTGAAACAAAAATCATTGAAAAATGAGGCAGAGATTCACAAACAGTGGACTGCAGCTGGATTCAGTGTTTCAAGAACCACAGTCGTATACAAGACATGTAGCATTCCTTATGTCAAGCCACTCTTGAACAAGAGCATCTTTTCTGGACTAAAGACAAAAATGACTGGACTGCTGCCGAATTTCCAAAGTTTTGTTCTCTGAAATTAAGGTCCCAGAGTAAGAGATGCATATAACCCTCGTTGCTTGAGGTGCAGCATAAAGTTACCACAGTCAGAGATGGTTTGGGGTGCCATGTCATCTGCTGGTGTTGGTCCACTGTGTTTTCTGTGGTCAAAGGTCAACGTCAGTTTTAGACCACTTCTGGTTTCAACTGAAAGCTACTATAAGAGAAATCTGACCTCTCATAAAAAGAGCCATAGATTAATTGACAACATGCCACGACGCATTGCTGCAGTAACTCTGGCAAAGGGAGCGCCAACTAACTATTGATGACCGTACACACTAAATTTAAATACCATTAGGCTGATCATTCAGAATCCTGTAGCTATATGGTTTCGAAAAGGTATATTATAGCCCTTAGTTTTAAGGGCTAAGGGGTAGACATAGGGGTAAGGGGTAAATGAGAAATAGAAATCCGCTTAACAGACCCTTTGTTGCAAATTGCCTGTTCTGTAAGCCGCTTTTATGGTAAATAAATTATCAAGCATTAAGATATGTGCAACACATGAATATAAATATAAAATTTAAGTGACATTAAACTGCTATTTCAGTCATATTCTGTATGTTATTTACAAAAAGCTCATAAAAATACACAATAATGTTTCATAACAACAATTTTTTGTTAATCAGTCCAATTTAAAATCAAATTTCGGTCTTTTAAATAATATGAATTACTTGTATAGCACATAGCTGTAGTAGTGTGCCATGAGAGATTTGTTGTGGGAAACTATTCAATTCTACTGAATTGGTCAATGAAACATTTTTGACAATTAAGTAATTATTGTCTGAAGATAAAACAGCATTTCGAAGGTCAGTGCTGCCCAGTGACAGGCAGAGTAATCTTAATTTCCATATCAGTAGGTGCCACCAGGTAGCTAACTGCATTGTACATTGAGACAAAAGAACGAGTGAATAAGGTGGATGGGAAAGGTGGGAGTGACTTTTAGCTCAGAAGAATACTGCTTACAGTGACTGAGATTAGGGATGTCCCGATAAGCCATTTCTGCCTTTGAGTCATCATGTGATTTTGAGTATCTGCCATTACAGATCCCTGATCCAATACTTTTATAATACATCAACAAAATAAAGAACAGTGAAGTAACAGATTTTCAGCAGTGTACTTTTGTGGGGTACTTTCCATGTGTTTCTGTACTGTTGGGCATTCAAACAATAGCACTGGGGTGTCAAACTCATTTCAGATCTTTGAGCTTCCATTGGCCGGATCAGACAAATCATAGTAGAATAAACCATTGATTCATTCATTAATAGATTTTCTGTTTTGTTTTTTAGCAAAGAATCAGATTCTGTAAGTTCACATTTTAAAGAACAATAATTTCCACAAAACGTTCTGAAAAACCAATAGCAGTTAAATTTAAACATTTAAAATCTGGAACTGGGTGCTAAAGAAAGCAAGTCTCAAGGTGAAGCAGAGAAAGTGAGATATAAAAGATCATAAAATATATTTGTTTGTGGGATTTCTATGATAGAAAAAAAATGTTTCTGAAATCTCGGGTCAAAATAAAGCAAATTACCAGAAGTAATTTAAAGCTGCCTTCTTTAGGAGACTAGGAACAATAAAACAAAGTAAGTTTTTTTCCAAAATACCGTAACTCCATTGTTACGATGAATGATGAATTTGAGTAAAAAATTGTTTTCTTTAGCACAAAAAGTGGTTGCACAAAGTAGCACAAAAAAAAAGTAAAAAAATAATTTTAAATGTTCTGTTCCAAACTTTCAAAAAGCATCTCAGCCATACAAACAAATATTTCAAATCCAGATTTATTTGTAAATAGGAATTTTTCCCCAAAATGAGATAACCCCACGGCCCTTATTTCACAAAACACAATAAATCCATTTATATAAATGTTTTTTGGAAAATTGATCATGATCATGAGATTGTCAAATGTGAAAAATAAGCATAATGATCTTTTTTTTTTTTTAAATGGCACATTTTGGAACCAAACTCCTCAAATATAAAGCAAGAAATAAAAGGCAAAAGATTACTGACAATAAATAGATTTTATTCAAATTGAGAATTTGACAATAAAATAAAGTTAACCATTAATTCACTTGATTGGAGAGATTGGAACTGATGGGAACACAAAACATGGAGAGATTGGAACTGTTAACTGGTATAGAGTGCGTACCCTGTCATTCAGACATTCAGAGTGTTTTTAGCAACATAAGTTTCAGTTTAACTTTTTAAACTCACATCTTTTTCATTGACCAAATACAATGTGGACTTTTTGCTAAGGTGTTAAGGTGATAGAGAGTCCCCCTTTTGCACTTTCAAATGCCAATTACAGAAGAGTCTCTTCTTTGGTTTAACATGCAATTGTTCTCTGTTAAGCTTTGTGACTCGTATAATGTGCCAAGTTCAGTAGACTGAATTCATGTCACCATGCTGCAGGGCAAAAGACACAGCTTTCAGTTTCTTTCAGACCTCGTCTCTCTCTCTCTCAGCATGGACCATTGAATTCCATTACATGGAGTGCTCAATCACATACATTTCACAGCTCGAATTTGTGTTTTATATATTCATTTTTTAATTGCTGTTAAATCAATCCTTGCTTTTAGCTAGTGCTTCAATTTTGAAGTCTGTCAAACTTTTTCCTTTTATTGCAGTGTTTGTTTTGCTTGCTTATCGAAGTCATGCTTTTAATGAAAACAAGAAAAGGGGGTAATTAGACTTTCCACACCCATCATGACCCTGATGTCAGCTGTTATTTCAATTAGCAGCTCTGGCAGAGTTTTACTTCAATGAAAAAAAAATAATTGGTCATCCTCAGAGTGATTTAAAAATCCATTTACCATCCCAACAGCCTCACCTCTCTCAGCATGTGCATGAAGCCGTCCAGAATTAATTACTGTTGCCATTTAATTTCATGCTGCCTGGCATTTCCGATGCAAACTCTACCCAGCCTTTACAGCACACCAGCAGAAATTATTAACTTCCATCATTGGTTTAAAACTTTATTGATAACACAAAATGATGTGAAGACAAAACAACAGTTGTTCTAAATCGATTTAGACTTGTTTTTTAGAAACATCTGCCACACAAGCCTTATAACAATTTTGCTGGATTGATCAATTTAATTTATAATGATATAAAAGTAACAAGTTCCTTATTTGAAAATATTCTGGGTACAACACTTCTACAAGTACGTTCATGTACGTTTTCTTCTTCTCTACATGTATTAACCAGATGAACATCAATCACTATAGCGCCCTCTACTGGTTGTCAATGAACGACAATCTCAAAACACAGTATTGTTCTATGCAGAAATGAATATTGGGTATTGGTATTGACAATTTAAAAAGGTTCAAGTACAATAATTATTTACTCTAAAAAGGTGCCTATTGAGGTCCACAGTTTTAATCACAAGGAACACGTTCATATTATAGAAGTCAACCACACGATAGATTAAGGGAAAAGACTACAGCACAATATTTTGAACATTTATTTTAATCTGAACACTTTTAAAGTTTGGTGTCCACACTGTGCTTCAGGAATGGATGAAGTCACGTGTCGTGGGCTATCCAATAGACTGCCAGTCAGAACTTGGGAAACTTTGCTAGGGAAAGACTGTAGCTAGACACTCTTGACAAGAGGGCCTATTCCCATGTTGTGATTTTCAAAAGAAAAAGAGCATTCAACCCAAACAACTCTATGAAATAGGCTGCATTACTTTGACCCTTAAAAGTCTGCATGCACCCATACATGTGTCAATTCCAGCGGCTGTTCTGAATCAAGTGAGAATGACGTAACCCACCTATTGTTTAGTTTTGGTTTCTAATATAATGTGCAGGTTTGGCGGGACTGTGGCCTTCCAGTTAGAAGGTTGGCGGTTCAAGGCTTGCTGGTGACCTTCCTGGGAGGAGTTTGCACGTGCTTGCGTGAGTTTCCACCTGGTTCTCCAGTTTCCTCACAATCCCAAAAACATGCGGTTAGGTTATTAATCTAACTTGCCCCAAGGTGAGAATATGTGTGTTGCCCTGAGATGGACTAACGATGTCTTTTTAAAGTTCTGGGACAAAAAAAGCACAAGGAAACAAAAAGTGCTTTGATCACAGTGTAAGGTTTAGGAGAGGTTCACCCGTTTTCATATTGTTTTGACCTTGTCTTTGCTTTTTTAGGAATAATTTGTATTTTGTCTTTCGATTTTTGTTATGAATCATGAAAACTGTTTTCATTTTTTGGGATTTTTGCTGCAAAATACTCGGAATTGCATTTTTTTAAATCAATTTCAGGGTTTCTTGGAAATATTGTTTAATGTAATGAAAGAATTTTTGTAAAATTATGTTAAAAAATTATATCAAGCTTTGCCACAAAAGAGGGAAAAAGGGGGAAATTAAAAAGGGAGTTATTTTTTTAATAAAATAGGAAGTATCATCAAAAGTGTCCCAGAATTCTAAGGGTTAATCATCCACTTGAATAGAGAAAACTTAACCACAATTGAACACAATCTGATGGTTTGTCTGTACGTCTCTGAAAAACTGAGTAACAAAATCGTTTCAAAATTAAATAAACATTGATATGACTAACTGCTCAGGATCCAAGCTATGCACATCTATGATTCATTATGAAATATCAGTTGTTGTGTGAAACTTTTTTGCATAAATTTGAGGGAAACCATAAAAGCAGCTGTTCTGTTACTACAAGGGAACAATTTCTCCATAGTCAAGCAAAACCAACCCTTTGACCCAACACTCCATTTGAGACACAATTAATAACCAGGAACTCAACATAAAAAAATTATCAATAAAAGAAGAAATCAAAATCACCAGCTTAAAAAAATACAAGTGTAATTAATATATAAAAACATAATTAAAACCTACATTTATAACTAGTCCATCAACTCATCTTTAACATAAAGTTCACTTAAATGTCTTGAATAAAAAAAAATGTAAGTAGGAGCCCATTTAAACCAGTAGTGTAGCCCATTTAAACACTAGAGGTCCTGCAAGTACAACAAAGCCAATAGGAATCATTCAGTGACAGCTGCTTGGCAAGCAACAATTTAAAGCTACAGCAATAGTGAGAACGCTAATGTGAACTCACCAGCATTCACAATGGCGTCCAGCTCCAGAATAGTGATGTCACCTTTGTACAGAGACACTTTGTCAGCCAAAGAAAAGCTCTTATGTTCTTCTTTCACAGAAGCTGTGAGAATAAAAAAAATGCATAAGCCGAAGACAGGATAAAGCTGACTATTATTTAAAACAAACACGGTTTTACAATAAATATTGCAATCGTACAATGTTAAACTAAAAAATGACAAAAAAAGAAATTAAAAAATATATATATTTCTCCAGGTCATTGGTTAATTTTCTTCTAAAATCTGGAATCTCTTCTGACTGATCATGGTACTGATCAGTGCACATTCATCAGGATGCAAACTGAAGAAAAGCATTTCCCAGATCAGTAAAAATGCATTTCATTCTCACTATTTTCTGGTTAAAAAAGGGTTACATTGAACCTAAGTGTCTGAAGTAGTCTGAAGATTTTAAAAGACGGATAGAGGCTACGCACAGGACGTCATGGTAGCCAGACATGTTGGAATAATGCTGAAAATGAAGAAAAACTGTAGTGTGATCAACTGCTCGAACTGATTTTCAAAGACTTCAGGGACACCACTCTACAGACTCAAATGTTTTGCTGGAATTCAAAGAAACAAGTGGAATCCAGGAACGAAAACCTGGATATGTGATTGCCGTTTTGTGTCTTGTAAGTTGGACTTTTAACTAAATAACCATATTCCCTATCGTTAATAATAAGTTACTTACAAATAAAATCTTTCTGCCATTAAAGAGATGTTTCAAACTCTTTTTGACAGTAATACTACAAGGTAGTATTAAGGGTCACAGTCGATTCTAATTATTTTTAACTTAAAGTGTATTAATAAGAATAACTTATTAATTTTGTAATTCTGTCTCAGTGAAGGGGACTTCAAATAATACCCTGAATAGAAATATTTTATGAAATGTCAAAAACAAATAAACATTGAAAAAATATTATTTTTAAATGCAATGGATCTCTATATGAAGTCCTAGATTTCTGCTCAACCAACTAACGTGGATTTATTAGGCACCTTTGCATGTAATTAAATGTATCACATGTATTTTTTTACATTTCTTAGAAATGATTACTCGATAAATAAATAATTTTAGTGTTATAAGCCTAACACCTTAAATTCAAGATCAGGAGAGAGAACAGTTAAAGTTTCATTGGGCAGATAATCACTTTTCCATTGTGTTTGGCTGCAAGAATATAAAAAGCATTCTGTTTTCCTTCAAAGTGTTGTGATTATTGCAGAGCAAGCATTGTCAAAATGATGAGTTATTTCTTAATTAGCAGGATGTTTGACCTCTCTTGATGACCCTAAAAATACCGTCTCATTGATTGTTTTCTAGTTAAAAAAAAAAAGATGTGAATCCCTTGTAGATTGGCTGCTAGGCACTTAGTGCATGGAGCAGTTCTTTCAGCTCCCTAAAAATTGTTCTTTCTGCACTTCTGGTTCCCATGGCAGAAATGAACGCATAAAAATAACACAAGTATTTCACAATGGAGGTCCAACTCAGCTGTGGCTAATATGTGAAACAACTTTAAAACAAACAAACAGTTTCAGTGACACAGTTGGAAAATAATGTTTTAATGTCCTGCAAATAGTGATGGCCTTCCAGTTAGAAGGTTGTCGTTTCGAGGCTCGCTGGTGACCTTCCTGGAAGGAGTTTGCATGTTCTCCCCGTGCTTTTGTGGATTTCCTCCGGGTTTCCCCCACAATCCCAAAAACATGCGGTTAGTTTAATTGAATAAACTTAATTCCCCTTAGGTGTGAATGTGTGAGTGAATGTTGGCCTGCGATAGACTGGCAACTAGTGTGTGCACTAGAGGCACCGGCAGACCTCTGTGCCCCCAAAAGGGAATAAACGGGTAGAACAATATTTTTAATTTTAGTTGATGTCACATTTAGTTGAATCCAATCAGTGTGAAAGCGAACATCTCAACTGTTTAGACAGGAATTTTGCCATTATCTGACATTATTCTACTGATCACCTTGAAAGTTTTCTTAAAGTTCTTGTAAGTTTAAGAAAGTTGGTAGCTAATACGATCAGATTTGAATAAGGCTCTGTACTTCCAAATACAAAAAGTAACCTCTACACAAATGACCTATGCCATAACGAGACTACAAAAAAAGATATTAATTTCTAAAACAACCTTTTTACAGTGTTTTGCTCTATTTTAGCTTGTTTCAGTTCAGATGTTCTCACCAAATTAGTTACTCCAGAGTTCACTTGAAAGCGTATCATGACAACCTTTTTGAGAAGGTCACCACACACTTTTTGGTCCACTTTTGGTGCAAAGCCAGGTTCAATTGTTAAACTTTTGCATGCCCAAAAGAACTGTACCAGAAGAGAAAAATGAACTCAAATTTCAAAAAACTAAATGAGGCAGGGGTGAATGTGTGGATTATTTAAAGAGGTCATGAACTGAGAAAGCAGAAAAAATGAGAAAAAATTTTATTCTACTTTCTTTGAATTTCAAAAATCTGTGTCCCTGAAGTCCTTGAAAATCAGTTTGGAGCAGTCGATCACAGGTTTTCCCCATTTTCAGCATTAATGTTGGTCAAACGTTTGACTGTCGTTTAACATTGGGTCAAACTCACATTCACTGCTAGCGAATGAATAGGCTCTTTCCCACTTGGAGACTTCTGTGTTCTGTGACATAACATGCATACCTTCGATTGGGAGATCTTGGTAGCAAAAACTGCAAATACTATCCGTTGATGTTTATTCTTCAGTGAATCCTTGAACATAGATGATGTTGTTTTGTAATTGTAGTCACTAGGGATTAAAGATTTAAATCGAACCCCTATGAGCCCGTAACTTTTCCTGCCTTAAATCCCTCTCCTCCTGCGCTAATCTATGCACTGCTGAAGAAGCTCATGTCCACCTTGCTATGATAGTTTATTTTCATTTAAAGTGATTTTTTTTATAGATGTGTCTTAATGTTTGATTTAGTCAATTCTAAGAATGCCCATTATTTATCTGTACATCCCTACTCGGGATGCCACAGTACACAAAGCTCACGGTTCAGTACGTACCTCAGTTTTCAATCAAGGTTTTTGGTTCAGTTCTGATGGCTTAGCAAATTTGTATTTTTAAATCATCATTTGTATACATCCCATGTAGAGATTAAAAAGGTGTTTGGAAGAATTCACTTTATTTTCTAAATCAAACATCAATAGACGTCTTTAACAATGAATACTTTAAATTAATATTAGCATTTGTAATACAGGTATTGCAGCAATGTATTCCGTATTGTGTGACTCTGAATTAGTTGAATGATTTACCGTGGGTCTCTCTCTAGCTGTATGGGTGACATGCTCGACTCCGGGGTAGAAATTGACACAAATGTTGTGTTTCATGTGCTGCCTATTGTATAATTACATCTGATAAAACCGTGCAAGCACATTGTGACATTGTTTACGGTTTGTTTTCTTACTTTAGCGCTCAGTGATTGGATATTTTCACTAGGAGCAGTTCATTGATTGGATATATGCTTGTAGAAATATAATAATTATATTATATTATAATTATAATTTGCTTGTAGAAATTACAATACACACTGGAGTTATTTTAAATGAGGAACCAAAAAAAAGCACGGGTCACAAGAGTGACCGAGTACAAAACTTTCATATTTATATATAATAAAATAATATAAACCTCCTAACTTCACTATTTAACATATATAAAAATGTATTTTCTCCATAGATTTCAACTTGATGGCTAAGCAGATATTATTAGTCAGACAAATCAGTCGATACTTTGGTGTTTGAACAGGCTATCATTTTTGCACCTCATCCACCACAGATCAACAAAACACAGTCTGAAAGACGCTGGTATTGAGGGGTTTACCTGTATTATTGTCATGATTACGCCAGGTGGGGATCTTTTCCAGGGCCACATATTTTCCCTCATTCCTTGAGCGTCTGTCTTTTAAACTAAGACCGAGCAAGCGATCTGCGGAACAGAAGAAATAATACTCGTCATACAGGCTGAGAGGAGCAAGTCTTGAGAAGCAGAGCTAATCGGTTTGAATCAGTGGTTCATAAAGGAACATCTGCAACATGTCAGAGTGGTACTCTTTGGTGTGATAATTGTAACAGCAATGCAGCCTTCGGCACACAGCTGCAAGTTTCACATTGAACCAGAGTCTGTCAATCACTTTGATCAAAAGTAGTAGCCAAAGATAGAATTCAATAATTTCAAAACTAGCACACAGCAATCAGATAAACAGATGTAGTGTAACCTCTGCTTTCTATGTTCCAATGAAATAACTTTCATTTTTGTTTCTGTGGCAAATCGCAACCTTCCTGTTACCAAAAAGCGAAATCCCTAGTACATTCCCAAAGTTAGTTCCAATGCATCTACATTTGTATATAACACCACACGGTCATGAGACTGTTGTTGGCAGGACACTTACAAAATCAACAATCATCTCCTTTTTTCAGTGCATTTTGCAATTTGAGGTCAGAAAAAAAATCTTTCCAGTTCAATAAATAAATGAAAAGAAGTTTCTAAAAGGTGAAACTATAAAGGTATAACCAAATTGTCTTCCAAAGTGCTTGTCCATTTACCCATGCACAAAAAACAGAGCTTTATAGATTACCAAAAAGTTTGTTCATTATCACAACTGGAGATTCTAAAACCATTTTAGTATATAGAGGTCTAAAGAGGGCGGCACGATGGCGAAGTGGGTAGCGCTGTGGCCTTTTACTTAAAACGTTGCCGGTTCGAGGCTCGCCAGTGACCCCTGTGTGGGTTTCCTCCGGGTACTCTGGTTTCCCCAAGAATCCCAAAAAACAGGTTAGGTTAATTGAATAATTCCCCCTTAGGTGTGAATGTATGAGTGACTGCTCACTGGATGAACTAGCGACCTGTCCAGGGTATGCCCCTGCCTCTCGCCCAATGTGCGCTCGAGATAGGCAGACCCCTGTGACCCCGAAAAGGGAATAAGCGGGTTGGAAAATGAATATGTCTAAAGAAAAGTCATTTCAGAATCAACACAAACCATCAACTGACATGTAAAACATTACTAAACTATTAGTTTAATTGTCCATAATATTGTATTATTATGATAATGCACAAATCCAGAGGTTGTAGATTGTAGTTCCATTCTAATGTAGATTGCTCATTCCATACCCTCAAGACACCAGTCTAAACTTATTTGATTAGTAAAAACTAAGCATGGAGGGTTTTGTATCAAAAATAAGCTAGAACAGAAACTCAAATCATTCTGTTAGCATAGTTTATCCTATTCCACATTCATGTGCATGGTAATAACTAAATATCCCTTCTAAACATTTTATCCCTGTTGGCAACTACAGCATTTACTCTTTGGAGACCTGTCAAAACTCACTCAGAATATAGCGAATTACATTTCAAGCTAAGATAGACAAGACACTTAGGCGTATTCAGTAGTATTTCAAGTGAAAGAGAAACTGTTGCAACTTCCAGTGCATCAGTTAATGGTTTACATATGAGCTAGACATATAGTGATGTATATAGTGAATCGCGTTATCATTAAACTGGACCTTGTTTCGGTTGTACCAATGAAAGCACGTGTTTATCTCAAATGAAAACACTGAGTTATTCACACGGCTGTTCGTGTATCACATCAGGGCCTCGATAACTGAATCATGATATTGACACTCCACCTGTTTATGGAGGTGTACTTCTGTCCATACACGCTGTTTGTTTCTCGAAGGGGTAGACATTTCTCCTCTACACTCACGACCTGACCCCAGGTTCGCCCCGAGCGATGTCACGCCAAAGACTGACACAATGCCATCTGTAAATGGTAAAGACACAACCTAAAGGAGTCTAAAAGACTTACCTTTCTCCACGCTCCAATCGTTTTTCTTTTTGCTCATGGTGCCGTGGTGTGAGGGCTTCCTATAAATGGGTTTTGCGTTAAGCAACCCCAGGCTCACAGCGAAGTGCGCGCTGAAACTCAAAAGAAAGTGAAATTGCTCCTGCAGCGTGACGCCTCACCTGAGTAACTGTCAAAATGTAGTTGGTGAGGAGGCTGTCCGCTAACACAACCTAGCTTGATTGTTGATTTGGAGGCTGCGTTGAAATAACGCTGCGTGATTGGTTGGTTGGTGAACGGATATTGAGTTATGATTGGATGGTTTCATGCGATAGTCAGAAAGGAAACACAGACGCTGGACGTGCGCTATGTAGGCTGCGCGTCAAAGCGTTGTAGCGTTGGTAGGGTAGCAACCAGAGAGATTTAGAGGGAGCTCTGTCCAGGATGGTGATGAGAGGATGGAGGGCAGATTTGATAGGATGTTTTATGATGCTGTAAATATTCAGCCTTTCTAAATTTAAAATCAGGACTAATTGGGTGGATCAAGCCTAAAATCAGCTACAAATGAAAAGGAGTGTGCTTGTTTCACGCTTAAAAATATTTTCAATAACGCTCCTTCCTTTATGTAAACCGTTTTCACCAAAAAGGTTAACATTTTACAATACGCTGTTCTGTGTAGCATTTTACCTACAACAACAACTCTTAATCTGTCCAAAAGTTTATTAAGGCATACAAGTCTATTGGAAAAAGTCGAACTTTAAAAATTATTTCCTTATTTCCCACATTATTTAACGCAGCTCTGAGCTCTGAAACCGTGGCTGTCGGAAAGTCGCGTGTGCGCATGTGCACCCTCTCTCTGATTTGCAATGTGTCAGCTGTACATTTACTATTTTACATTGTAGCAAAGTTTAATTTCATTGGTGTTTTCACATGCAAAAAAATACAATATAAACATTTACAAAAATACTAGGGGTTCTGGGAAATACAATACGTACATAATTACTAGTTTAAAGTTCGTTTTGTAAACTGTATATGAAACAAAACTGACTTTCATTGTGAATGTATTTTAGTTAAAATATGTTACGCTTCTTTGTTGTGGTCCTTTGAGGAGGAGTGTCTTGTATTTGTAATAAATAGTATGAAAACTCTCTTGCATTTCAAATTTATGTCAAAATAAATACATTTTGTAGTATATATTTTTTTAAGTAAAAAAAAAAAGATGGAACAAGAAACAAGATGCAACAACTAATATGAAGTTTACATTGGGTCGGTCTTTCATTTTTTTGTACTACTTTATGGAAAAATCAATATATTCCAAACAAAAAATATGCAGCTAATATATAGCACGCATGTGATGTTGACTTAAGTTACACATGTTCAAACGAAAAGATCAAGCCAACGTAATTTCACAAATACTTGTCTTGTTTCAATACGCTGCCGTTACGTGTCGGAAGTAGTTAAATATGAATGCTGTTATAGCAACTGAGGACTGTTGTTTCTTTTGGAAATAATGGTGAAAAGAAAACACTAGATTAGAAAGTGAAAGAGAGACTCTTATGAACTATTGCAGCTACTTCCGGTTCTGGTGTTTCCCATGATGCTTTGCATTGTGGGAAATTCAAACCTCAATCATTAGAAAATGGAAGATAGTCTAAATAGAAGAGAATTTGATTGTGTAAAAATGACCGTCATCAAATTCAACAACTCCAACGAAATATCTAACAGCGACTGCAAGAACAAGCCTCTTCACACGAACCAGTGCGTGTGTCTTGACGGAAAAATAAGTATTTCGTTAGAGGAGGAAACCGAAGAGAACATTTTGTGCTCCGTTGATGAACCTCATCAGTCCAGCGAGTCTGGGGTGGAAAGTGTTTGTTACGGAGACGATTACAGAGAGCGTGAAGGAAACAGGCTCTGTTTACAGTATCTAGACATATCACTGGACCAAGAAAATAAAGATAGATCTACAGATACTAGTATCGACACCAGAGGTGATGAAAGTGAAGAAGGTAAGTCTGGATTAGCTGTATGATGCTTTTCATTTGAAAATTGAAACTGAACAAACGCGAATAAAAGTCTGGGCCAATTAAAGGTGTTAAAGCGTTTATTAATATTTCTATATCTAGTCAAAACAAACGATTTGTAAATGCCTTTTATGAAATATTGTGAACTATGCTTGGGTTTATCTATTATTCTAACAGTTCAAAATAGTACAACACATTTTTTCAAAGACATTGTTTTAGGTAATTGTTATCTATTGATAAAGTACACTGAATGCTGAATAAAATATACAAATGGTCATATTTTATAGTCATTTTGAACTGTAGTTGGATCGGAAAAAGAAAACCTGAAAATGTAGATTTAACTTTTTAAATGTTCAATTTGAAGGATGCCAAGAATCTGATGCTTTGGCCAGTTCCTCTGGAGCTCCAGCTCGACATGTTGATGATGAGGAGGTTTACAGGAGGGCAAGAGAAGAAGGACGAGTGAATGTAACCTTCCCTGGATGGATCACCCAAGACGGTTGCTGTAGATTTGTCTGTGAGCTTCTGAAATGTATCCTTTACCAACGACAGCAGATGCCCATGACCTATGACCAAATGGTGTTTCTCCAGAAACAGCAACACAATGCCACTCAGGTATAACATAAAAGCTAATAGGCTATATGATGAATATAGCAAAAAATTATTTGTTCTTTATCTTTTAGGACTGCACTGTCAACTGCAAAGAATAATTTATAACATCGTCAATGGCCGTATACAGATTTTAAAAATGAAAGATGTCAATTTAAAGCCACTTTTAATAGTTAAAATGCTTCCTTTCACACAGAATCATCGATCATCAAAGTCTTCACAAGATTTGGATTGGTGTCGAGCCCAGCGGATGTTGCAGGACCTAGATGAGCTCTTGGCCCACCTCGAAGACCTATTCTCTCTTAGCTATGTTCCTCGTGTGCTTTTTCTCCTGGGTGGCTCTACGTTGCTTCCCACAGAGCAATACGAAGTCAACATGGAAGGGGTTATAATCGGAGCAGGAGAAAAGAGTTTGAGGACCTCAACATGTCTTAGACAGCTTTTCCGAATACTGTTTGTGGCTGACCTGTTGTCAGATGCCAAATCCGTGCGTCTTATGACTACCACAGTAATGGCTTTGGCTCATCGAAATTGTGGCGTTTCTGGATTTAAACCCAAACAGAATTTTAAGGTTCCCACAAAACCGAGGAGGCAAGTCATCTCTATAGGCAGTGACTTGTCACATACTGAGGAAATTAAAAAAAGAGACCTGGAAGATTATATATGGTATCAGGCCCCTGTCACTGTGAAAGGCTTCTGTAAATGACAAGGGAATAAAGTTACAAATAACAGGTTATGCTGGAATAGAGTTCACTCCATTCTCAGGGATTTTAGAATAAATGAGCCATTATTATAATGTAAACTTACATTTTTAAGTGTGTGTGTTTCTATTGATGATTTGGTTGTCATCAATATTTATATATGTTCAAGGTCTCTTTCACACTTGTAGACGTAGAAATTGAAAGTACAGCTGGGTACAGATGAATTATCAATTTTATATTGTTTGACATTAATTGTTTTCTTTTTTTTCATTATGTTCAAGTCTGTGACTGTATATTTTGAAGAAACTGACGCAATACAAAGTTTTCATTTGGTGCTACGTGTTTCTAACGTTTGCTTTTTCAATTTTCAAAGTTTATTAGTTTTATAATTAATTTAACTTGAACAAAAATTATTTTAAGCACAAAACAGACCAAAAAAAAGAAAAACATTTGGTTGATTGAGATTTTATTCCAGAACTGTATAGATGAATTAACGGGAGCATTAATTTTATTTCTGTAAATACATTTGTTCTTAGTGGGCTTTCCTCTCCACTTTCTTGGCAAACTGAATGATGTCTTGAGCAAGTAGGTGGGGTTCTTCAAACGCAGCGAAGTGCCCTCCTCGACTCATGTAGGAGAAAGAACGCACATCTGTAAAGCGTGAGCTCGCCCAGGCTCTTGGGCAATGGAGAAGCTCATCGGGAAATGCAGCCAAGCCAGTAGGAACATAGATTTTTGTCCTTTGATGTAAAGAAGAAACAATTTGGCTTTACATTTTAAGGAGAGTTTTGTTTAATTGGAAATACTAATGGACTTACACTCTGTCTACTCTTGTCTTGATGTCTTTCTTTATATTCTCCTTGTAAAAGCGCATTGAGGGAATGATGGAACATGTGGTCCAGTAAATCATGACATTTGTTAGAAGATCATCTAGATTGAACTTTCTACAAAAGAAACGCACACACATCATTGCAGTCTACGTGAATCTATAATATATTTTCAAATAGAAAGCAGCATTGCATTGTAAACCTTTCAAAATAGCACAAATTTCAAAAAAAGTATTTCACAGATTGCAACATCAATATAATTTCTGGAAATCGTACGACTCACTTCTCCAAACCTCCATCCACCAAGTCTCTGTTTTCCAGGTTTGTCCAAGAGGAGAATTTCTCCAGGATGTAGGCAGCCAACCCTACTGGTGAATCATTCAGTCCACACCCTGGAAGGATTATGAAATCTACCAATTACGCCCAAATAAACTTCATAGTCAAGGTGCAATACCTTACCTGCTGTGTCTGGTTTCGTGGCTTGAATGTGCAAATACCCGGTTTCTCTCATAATATCAAATACATTCTTCTCCATGTACGGGTAGAGTCGTCTAACATCTTCTTTTGTGAAGCCAACCAAAAATGGCAGATAACGCCCAATGACTAAAGAGAGGAGCTGTGGGGTGCTGTCAGTCCTTGCGATGACCATGTTCAAGTGCAGGCCACGAACACACCTTGTTTAAAATACACCAAAAATAATACATGCATTTTTGTCATAAAAGGAACTACTGAAAAAAAGTTACTGGTATTTACTCTGGTTTCATCTGGGCCATGTTACTGGTAATGAAGGCTCCCCAGTCTCCTCCTTGCACATAAAATTCTCTGAACCCCAGTCTTTCCATCAGCTTAAGGAAAATGCGGGCAGCCTCCAAAGTGTTAAACCCTTCATAAGAAACAAATACTGCAAATAAAGGGCTATCTGTTCACCAATTATTCAGACATTCTACAATGTTTCCTTTAGAAGTTAACCATTCAGCTCATAAAACTGAGCCATCTATGTTTGAATGTCTTCTCGCTACACTGTCACAATCCACATAAACAATGAACCTTTTTTATGTGGTGCTTCAGAATAGCCATAGCCTGGAATGGAGGGACAGATGACCTCAAAGACTACATCTTCATCCGTCTTTGTCAGCAAGGGCAGAATTCCATAAAACTCATAGAAGGAGCCAGGCCATCCATGAACCATCATAAGAGGGAGAACTGTCTGTCCTGGCTTCTGAGTTGGCCTCGCGTGAACAAAATGCACATCAATTCCTAAGAAGCATTTCAGAATTTCACAAAAGTGGAAATTGTCTACAAGAAAATTGCATGGTCTAGATATACATGAAAGGTGTTTGATGCTTACCCTCAATTTTGGTTTTGAAGTGAGGATACTGGTTAATCACATCCACTTGCTTTTCCCAGTTAAACTGGTGCCGCCAATAAGACACCACCGTCCTAAGATAAGCCGAGTTGAACCCATAGTTGAAGCGACTATCCTCCAGTGGATCTGTGAAGCGAGTTTGATCAATGCGTCTGTGCAGATCCTAAGAAACACAGGCATTAATCATATACTGATCAAAGAAGCTCTGAACCTTTCATTTTCACACCAATTTCATCCAAAGGTCCGGTCTTCTATCATGGACTATACCTCAACTGTGGCTGTTCACAAACCTCTATTTCTTCTGCTGAGGTCTTCACCACAAATCTGCGAATGGAATTGTCTTCTGTCATAAGCCTTTCGCCTTTGCCCCACCAGCCATCTCCAGTTGGTATGGTTTTAATGGTTTTCATGCATTTCAAATAACACAAAAGAGCTCCAGCTCCGAAAGAAGAAAGTGCAAATAGTTGTAGCTTGGAACGATCAAGGGTGACAAATGACCCTCTAAATGTTGAAAAGTAAGCAGAGAAAAACATTTGCCATTACAGCCGAAGGATTACTCCATAAAACACACATCAGATTCATTTCAACACAATGAAAGGCCATCAGTCACATGACAATTCCACATTAATGTGCTAGAAAATTAATACAAGTTATACATGTTGAAAACCAATCAATGGGAGGGTACGATACATAAAACTGACACATATTGTTTTTTTTTTATTATTATTATTAGTACATGTCACTGCAAACGGAGGAGGGGGTAGTGAACGCCAAGGTAAACAGCGCGGTCAAGGCCAAAATACGGATTTTAAAATTAAGATTTAATAAAGTTTGTCAAAACTTTTACAATTTATATGTTTCCGTATAAAAATGTTCATACAAATAAATAAAGTTACCCAATTTCTCACTAAAATTAAACAATATTCTTCGAATTAATAGTTTTGCAGACGTAAGGAAACCTTTGTGGATTTAAGTTACAGCAAAAATGGTTACACGACAGTATTTAATCTTACGCCACATTTACGACCTAAGGTAACGTTACGCTAACTTTGTAGCGTTTAACAATATCTGTTTCCCAGATAAAAACTCACTTGATGCTTTCAACTGTCTGCAACACAGCGTCCTGAAGACCCATCCTACAGAATATAAGCGTTATTATTATATTCCGGGCAAATATTTGTTGATCGACGTAATGGCAAACAACCTGCCTTTCAAAGTACACTTTGCAGTACGCCTTTACTTTGGTGACACAAGCAAGAGTTGCAAGGAGGCGTGTCCGTTCCTGCCTGGTCCGCTGCAAAATCCGTTACGCCTCTCGCCCCTACGTCGATTTCAAAAGCGTCGAATTCCATTGGTCACCGGAGCATTCGCTATTGTTTTAAAAGGTATTAAGTACAATCATACAATCTATTATTCAGATTTTTGAATCAAAGAGGGACTATCTTATATACTGGTATGTGCCAAAAAATTATTATCTATGTAAGGAAGTCAATTTATTTAAATATTTTTTAAAATAAAAATTATACTTGTATGTTATCAGTTCACTACTCAGAAAGATAAATATTTCAAGGCTATTTTTAACCAATATATTTAAAAAGGACTTTAACCACATTGGCATTTTGAATAGTGTGTTAATGTGTTGTATTACGTCATTTGCACACCATTGACACAAATTAAGTGATATTGCAGCCCTTGATGTTACCCTTCAACTCACTTGCATTCATGACCTCGAGACTAGATTATTGTAATGCATTACTAGGCGGTTGTTCAGTATCATTAATAAATAAGTTACAGTTAGTGCAGAATGCAGCAGCTAGAGTTCTAACTAGAACAAAGAAATATGACCATATAACCCCAGTTTTATCGTCTTTACCCGTCAAATTTCGCATTGATTACAAAATAATGCTATTGATTTACAAAGCCCTAAATGGATTAGCGCCTAGTTATCTATCAAACCTCCTAACACGGTACAACCAGTGCTTAATTTGTAAATTTGAAGTTACTGGAACACAACAGGACTGGGGTGACGGACAGGGGGGCTGGCCCAAAACAGTTGCTGGAACACAAACAGAACGCAATGGTTCAGTGTCTAACATGCCTACTTTTAAGCAGCAGGACTTACATACATCATTTACAACATAATTTAAGACATATACACACAAAAAACCTTTAGATTACTTTCAACACAATTTATCTTAATCTTCAATATCATGTTAAATGGCCGTTTAACATGATAGACTTGAGTCTTCGTTTCTTTTAAAAAACGAAAGCAAACCTGATTGTCTTTTAGACATGTTAGCACGAAGGAGTCAGGACACTTTTTGTTTTGGCCAAATGCCGCCTAAAAATAAGTTACGTACAGGACGTAAATTACCCAGCAGCAGCCTTTTCAGACTTGCTAGTAGTGCATTTTATTTATTATTATTTTTTTACATTATACAATGCACAATAAAGAAAACACACTAACACAATAATTATTAATTATTTTATTTTATAATATTTTTATCTAATCGCTAATTTCCACATAATACGGGCCGGCCTGCCGACTGCAGGGGACAGCACCAGCCTACGACGAAGGCAGCCTGGCACACCATAGGCGAGTGCTCTGTATATTCTTGAGTCGGGGGAATGCATTGTAGTACAGTAGAGTGAAAAAGGTGGGCAGGAATTGGGCAGATAAAGACAAATGGGGTCAGATAATTACCGGATCCCAGAATAAAATTTTCCGGATCCTTGGAAGCTAGAAATTGAGAGAAAACGGATTGCGTTCCGGCAAACGGCGGAACAAATTAAGCACTGGGTACAACCCCACACGCACTTTAAGATCCCAAAACTCTGGACTTATAGTAGTTCCTAGAATAAAGGTGCACTAAAGGTGGCAGAGCGTTCTCGCATTTAGCCCCTAAACTCTGGAATAGCCTCCCTGACAGCGTCCGTGGCTCAGACTCACTCGCCCAGTTTAAGTGTAGATTAAAGGCGTATCTTTTCAGCAAGGCCTATACTTAACTCCATGAAAAACTGCGATCTTACATTAAACTATATTAATATAATGAACAGCAGCTACGCTAATTCCGCTCCACTCTTCTTTTCTTCTTTTCCATACTCATCCTGAGACTCGCGGAGGCTCCGCCCACCAGCACCTCACCCTAACAACCAGATCCACCTGGAGATGTTCCGGCGCCTTGGAGGCTCCGCCCACCAGCCCTCAATCTAACAACAAGATTCACCTGGAGATGTTCCGGCGCCCTGGACCTACACCTAACACAGTCATCATCTGTTTATACTATATTATCTGTTTATGTTTATATTATTATATCATCTGTTTATACTATATTATCTGTTCATACTACTATATCATCTGTTTATACCATAGTTTATATAAATCACACTGCTGTTGTTGCCCAAATGAGGATGGGTTTCCCTTTTGAGTCCGGTTCCTCTCAAGGTTTCTTCCAAAAAACCTTTTTCCTTGTTTTTCCTTGCCACAGTCGCCCCAGGCTTGCTCAGCAGGGACATATACACCACTTATTAATTAATTTTTTCTCTTTATTGAGTTTAAACTTGTTGGTTTACTGTAAAGCTGCTTTGAGACAATGTCTGTTGTGAAAAGCGCTATATCAATTAAACGAACTTGAACTTGAACTTGCATTACTGTTCCCCAATCTTCCTCTTCAAAATACCCCTGTTCTATTGGGTTAATGCCTGTAGAATTATGCCGACCAATCAAATACAGTTAATCTGTGTCTTTTAAACCAGATACTTCTGGAGGGTAATGACTTGTGGAATTCTGCAACTGTAGCCATGCCATAAAGATATGTGGGGGTGCTTTAAACACTGACACCAACATCAGTCAACTCCTAATGAAGCTCCTCCAGATTTTTGATTCACCCTTGCTTGACAATCCTCTCAGGACTGCACTTATGCCTGTCACTGGTACACCTTTTCTGGATACTCTTTTATTTCTTCTGCAACTGCTTTTTGAACCTTTCTCTCCTTGTGGAGAGTGTTGGTGATAGTCTTTTACACAACTATCAACTATCCTTTTCCCTTATGATTTATGGTGTTGATTAGCTGACTAGGGACACATGGAGCCACAATATAGAGCTGTGGTATGTTCTGTTATGAATATTTTAACTTTGTAAAATGCTGCTTTTCTACCCTTAATCCATATTGATTAAATGCAAACAAGTAAAGGTTTGAAATATTTACTTTGTGTGTAGTGAGCTAATATAACATACAAGTTTCACTTTCCCTAATTACTCTCAATTTAGAACTTACTGGCCTAAAGTTGGCAGTACTGAAATAGTAAAAAAAAACAGTTTATACTTCAGTTGAATGACTGAAATAGAACTTTTACATCAAGTTCGGTCAAATATAATTACAACATAAATGCTTTACAATAAGAAAATTCGGCTTGTTTTACCATTTCAGCCACAGATTTTAGTTAACTGGTGGCTTTCCACTTTTCACACACAATTGTGCTCCCAAGGGTCTGAATGAACAAAAGTCTCTGACTTGTGTTAGTCATCTTTAGATGATTTTCTCATGTCAGTCACATTTTTGCAGGTCTCATGAACACTGAGTCTCTTATAAAAGTCTAGGCTAAAACCCAACAGACTGCTCTAAGTAACAAATAATCAGTAATTATGGACTTCCTGGAAAATCGGATTAAGCTGATTCTTAAATTTTCTCTTCGTGCCATATTCAGAGTATGGACTCAAATTCAGAGCATGGACTGACAGCCGCAGATGTGACAAATTCCTGTGGTTTCAATGGTTGTGCATTGTACACCCTTAGAACAGTGATTAGGTCACTCCCTTGATGCAATTACATTTGGGAGACAAAAGACTAGTTTTCCAAAATTCTGAAGTGAGAACAAAGGTGAAACTGAAAAATAATCTCAATAAAGGTTTCATAAAGAACATTATAGACTTGCACAATTCCCCTAATACCACAAGGAATTAAACTTTTGTTATCCCTCTTTACAAATGGAGGTTTTTAAAAACATTTAATAATGCTTATTAGGAAATGATTTGGTCATTCATTCATTCATTTATCGTCTTACCTGCTTGTTTCATTCTGGGGTCGTGAGGCTCCAGCTCACTTCGACGAGAGTTGGGGGTATACCCTGGACAGGACGCCAGTCCATCGCAGGTTACCCTGTCAAAATTTTCTTAACATGTTTTAAAAAAGACCTTGACACATCTTGATTTTTTGTTTGTTTCTTACACGTACACACTTTATACCATATATTTTGAAGATACTAGGAATCTATGGAGAGATTCAAAGGGAGATGTATCCATAATATTTTATATTATAAAATGTGTTATTTGGAGTTAAAAAATTATGGGTTAGACTTAGAAATTATGTTATTTAATTATTCTACAGTCCAAGTATTACTTACACGAATGCAAAACGTTAAAACTTAAACCTAAGTTTTGTTTTTTCAAACAAGAAATGCAATTTTATACCTCAACCATCTCTACCTCAAACAAGAATGCTGTGAACTTCATACTCCCAGTTTAACATCGCTATGTAATATATAATAATATAGTATTTTCTCAATTTTTGTGCCTAAATTATTGTTTTTGTTTGTACGTTTATCATTAATAAAAATGTTTTTAAAATCTGTACTGGGCTCCCTGATGAGGTTTACGTAAAAAGACTCGTGCTAAATGGGTGGTACATTTGAAAAAAAAATTGATTGGTTAAAAAAGACAATAATGTAAATAATGTATTTCTTCCGGAACTGTCATTGGTGGAAAATTGGCTCCACCCTCATGCGCAGGGCATCGGAGCATCAGGGAGTGACGTGTGTTGTTTATAATATCACGCAGTCAGTTTTGGTCCCATTTTCGGTTCGTACAAGGAACACGGCAGTGACAACAGGCCGACGCTAACAAACACAAGCTGATAATGTATCTGAAGGTGACTGTGGCCTTTCTGGCCGTGATTTTAGCAGTGGCGAGCGCTAGTCTGGTCGGAGCTCCGGTGGATGCAGAAATGGACGACGGAGTACAGAACGCGTTACAGTTCGCCATGGCCCAGTACAACAGAGCAACCAACGATGCTTACGTGCGCACGGTTTCCGAAGTCGTCAAAGTACAAAAACAAGTAAGAAACCCTTCTTTTTACCTACGTTTTTCCGTGACAATATTAAATCACACCCTGATTTGTGATATGGCAGCAATCTTGATACAACCGGTATAACGGGACTTGTTTGTTTTGCACGATACCAGGACTGACCTACAGAGGGTGCTGCCTGCTTATGTTAAATCGTCAAATACGTTTGATTCTGTGTTTATTTGTGGTTAATACTATAGGTGCTTCAGCACTAAATCCAGCTACGTTCACTAACTCCAGACGCCCAGTGCAAACAACATTTGAAACAATTGAGTAAAGAGTCAAAGCAATACACCGAAAGGGAATTTACATTAGCTAAAACAAAACTAAAAATAAAATAAAGATGGAAGACATTTGACTGAGGTAATGAAACTTTATTTATTGTTTATCTACACTCAAATTGTGTTTACAAATAGAAATCAGTAAGATTTGTTAACAAAGACACTGATTGTTTTTTTTTTATACAGGTACAACAGTTTTTGTCTTAAATAGTTTTCTTGAATGATATCGTATATTTCTTCTGCTCTAGTGTTATCTTTGCCTAATTATGTAGCAACTTTGAGTTAGTTTTGAGTGCTATTTTATTGTAGGCAACATTGTAGCTAAAGTTAAACGAATAAAAATTGCCTGTGGTAGAATTATTTGTTAAGTATTAAATAAGTTTAAAATCGAACTAAAATTGGACTAAATTATGTTTCACGCAGTACTTCCTTGTGATTATACTTTCACTGTATAATCGGCATTTTTACTTTTAAGCATATTTGTATTATTTACTTCTATATTTCTATTCATATTTACAATTGTTCATCGTTTCAGCATCACAGCAGGTCTGAACATGTTTCTGTGGTCAATTCTAGGTTGTCTCGGGCCTGAAATACATCTTCACTGTCAACGTGGCTAGAACCAACTGCAGAAAGGGTGGAGTTGAGACTGTCTGTGCCATTCATGAGGATCCTGCTGTTGCACAGGTATCACATCCTCATTCCTGCGTTTGATTTACGGGCTCGTGATGATCAGACCTTATGTATTTTTTGTTTCTGTTTTTTTTAGGTGACTGAATGCCAAATAGTTGTCTGGAGCCAGCCATGGTTAAGCTCCATCAAAGTCATGAAAAACACCTGTCTGTAGTTCGTGCCGCATTTACATTCTGCTGTTTTTTAACATTCATAGAGCAATAAAATGGTTACTTTTTAACAATATAATACACGTGGTTTTAAATGTCACCATTAACCGCTAAAATTATGTAGGATTTACAGAATCATGGACAGTTTGAATTGTTAGCTATTTATCATTGATAAGTATACATCTAAATTAAGCATCACATTTTGTAACAAGCAAAACACGGAGTAGCGTTTAAATGAGAAAATGTACTTGATTTGATTAACTGTGAAAACAGAATTATGTTCCCATGTAAACTGCAAAGCTTTCAAAGTCTAACAGTTGTTAGAATTACAAAAAGTTAGTTCTTACTCTCTTATTTCTCTATTCTTTGCTCAATAAAGCATGGTTTAAATTATGTGAGTGTGCTGTGTTTACTTTGCCATAGCTTGTTCATTTTTTTTGGGAAGAATAATTGTGCTTTTTATGGTTTCTCTCTTTTATCCATCCATCCATTATATGTATTGTTTATTTTTAACTGTTGCCATGGGTGACTTCTGAAGCTTGTCTCTCGTTGAAGTAATGGATGCACACTAGACTGTTCACGAATTCATTAAATGACCATTTACACTTCAGTTTGTAGTATACAATAATCAATCAATCAGACTAAAGCCATTCAGTCTAAACCATGCAAACTCATGTCTGGGACTTTGTAAAGGGATTAGATATGCAACAAGTGAACACTGTTTCACAAATTGTGAACTACACTATACTGTAATTCTCCCAAGGTTTGATCTCTTGCCCAGAATGTATTTATTTTTGTAAATTCCAAAAAACTAGGAGGGGCTATGTGATTGACAGGTAATTGATCGTAACCACCTGCATGAAAGGAGAGGCTCAAAGAGGTGGTCCCAGTCCATGCACTATCCACTTGAAGCAGTGTGCGAAATGACAAGTGTCTTAAATTGTTTTAATGGTACTCAGATGGCTTCTATTTCCAGATGCAGATAAAAGTCTTGATCTTAAGTTTTAAAAACTGTTTCATTGTGATCTGTGTGCTTCTTTCCAAGTGTTATGAGATATACTGGTTGGCACTGTGGCCTTTCAGTATGAAGATCTCTGATTCAAGGTCAGCCAGTGGACCCTGAAAAGAAAAAAGTGGGTAAAGAATGATATTTCGTCAATGTGGCCCACTGGATAAGGATCAGAAGGTCGCTGGTTTGAAGGTGGAGTGAATGATAAAACCTTACTCTCTCGCCTGTGACAATCACAACTGTGGTGCACTTGAGCAAGGCACCAGTTTCCACCACTGCTCCCCAGGCACGGCAGCTATGGATGCTTACTGCTCCAGGTGTTTGTTCCCGATGTGTCTATTCACTGATTTGTGTATGAACTTGGATGGGTTAAATGCAGAGCACAAATGGATAGTGTCAGTAACATCACCCATTGGTTTCTGGCAGAGTCAAATGAGTCTCAGAATGGGCGTTGCCAGTCATTGACTTCGTGGAAGTGCGTCACTTCTCGGGAATCCAAAATGGGCCAAAGATCCACAGGGGTGGGACGTTATCCAAGTAAACAGGGGCGGGGCAGGAATAGAAACCACACACACAACAGCCTAGTAAATTCTTGGAGTAGTCAAGACCATCAGATGAAATTAGCTTGAATGATTGACACAAGAGGATGACACGTGACGAGACGGGGTGAATGAACTGTCAATCATCTGCCCGTCAAAAGAAACCACGCTCTTAATTATAGATAAATTTAAGGCTTAATAAATCGTAAACAAATAAAAAAAAAAATCACCTCCCTCAGATTGTTCATGAAGGTGAAATCTAGAGATCTACATCAACAAAACTGTTATAAAAAAGTTTTAGCTCTAAAGTTGGGCAATTTAACATTGGAGAGAACAAGAACCTGCTCACTTCTGGAGCCAGTCTCAAGCGGCCGGTTGAGGAACTGCAGTTCAGACATTTCTTATTACGCATCGAGAGGAAAAAAACTTTGATCTTGGTTCTTCACCAAGTAGTCTGTTCCAGATCCTGCTCACGTTCCTTCTGAACAATCAAAAGTTCTAACTTTAACTGCAAAAAAGTGCATATTTTGAGGTAAATATAAGCGCTCGATTTCAGACGGAGGACACCCTCTTTCTCTGAAATAATGAAGCAAATGTGGTTTCAATCAGGAGATGGCGACAAAAAAAAGTCACAAATGCCTAATGGCAATGATTTACCAAAAGACTTCATTATTCTCTGAAACGTTCAAAGGGTTATTCTGAATCATGCGGGTTTTGAGTTCAGACGAGTTACAAACAGCAGAAACCGCTTTGTTTGGGCGATTGCCTAAATGCGCAATGGTGAGTAGACTTCACAACAGAATATCGTTAAGCGGTTTGCTGTCGTTTTTAATAAAACATCCGTGTTTTAGGTGTATGGATATGTTTTCGCTGTAAATAGAGGGAAGCCTCACCGCCTGCAGGTGCTGGTAGACACCTGGCCAACTTTCACCACTGTGATTGTTCGTTCCTCACTAGCTGTAAGAATACATTTCCATTCAGTGCGCAAAAGCAATAGTTTTATGTCAACTAATGTCTACTGAATTAATCAGGACTGTGTGGGGAAAGTGGCCATATACAGTACAAACGAAAAAGCCTTGAGGAGAATCTTGACTGAGGAGAATGGAGTTGACTGGAGAACAAACTTATTGATACGAGGTTTTCTTCCAATACATGTTTTTTTTAACATATTACAAAATATATATGAATGATTTATTTCAATAACATTAACCCTAGGATGTGATGTACAGCATTCTCCAATACTGAAAGAAATTTCTGCTTCTATGGGGTTTAGTATGAAAGTCTACAGCATGGTTCATCTTATGACTTTGTCTGACTCCAGTCATTTACATGACCACAGTACCAGGTAGGTTGCTCAGATTTACCTTTCTATGTTTTTCTTTAATGAACTTTAAAGAACAGAGAGATCAAATTGTTTAAAATATTATATAATGTTATCTATTAAACAAGTTAATATTTTCCTCAGTGATCTTGAGTCCAAAGTGTCTGTCCTCAATGAGTCACATGCTGATTTAGTTAACAAGACTTGGAAATTCGGTGGAGATGACAAAGGATACAGTTACATTCTCAACCTCATCCAACATTTCCCCACATGCTGCATTACAGATGATAACCACCAGATTGTGTCCTGGGTGCTGTTGTATGATTATTGTGCCATAGGAATGTTGTATACTCTCCCAGAGTATCGCGGTAAAGGCTATGCCAAATCCCTTGTAGCTAGGATGGCTACACATCTGCATTCTCAGGGCTATCCTGTGTACTGTTTCATTGAGGAATTCAATCATCCGTCCTACAACCTTTTTACAAGCCTTGGTTTTACTGAGGACCCATCTTACAGAGCTGGCTGGTATGAATGTGCAAAGGGGTAATCTCACCAGTAAATCTGTTTTTAGATCAACCTTTCTGTCTATGATACAAATGTAAATCTTTTAAATGATGAATTACTGTATGTGATCTCAGAAAGTTTATAAGACTCATGTGAGAATGAAGCCTCGCACAGTTTAGCGCTTGGCTAAGCACACCTAAGCTATGTAGCTCCTTAAGCCCACCAGCGCTTTTGAATTTTTTTTATCAGAATCTTTATGCGTTTCTCCATTTATGCAAGTTGTACGATTTTTTCTAAATCTGCTATTAATTGCATTTAAATTTTATCAGCTGACTTTTGGCACGTGTTCTTTATGCTCATTTTCTACTGTCTCACTTTATGTAAAGCACTTTGAACTGCCAATGTGTACGAAATGTGCCATACAAATAAACTTGCCTTGCCATCAGAATTGAGTAAATGTTCAAGTTTTAAGATGTTGCTTCAAAACACAGAACAATCAGGATTTTAATAGAAACTTCTGAAACTAAATAAACAAGAAATGTTTGTTGAGTACACAAATATCTTTAGTAATCAAAGCTCATGTTAAATAAATGACAAATATGCATAAATTTGTTGTCTCATGCTCTGCATTGTAGAAGGAAAAGGTTTGTGACGTTTAGAGACGTTTTAAATTATAATTTTAAAAAACATTCATTTTATTAATTTACGTTTAAGTTTGAATTAACGAGTGATTAGTGTTTCTATTATAATACTTTATAATAGAGTGTTGTAGCGGCAAAAATGCGGTGTTCAATGTTAGCGAATGTAGGTAATTTTATAGGGTAGCAAAAAACAGAACTCTTGCCAGAACTTGTAAATAACTGGGTAAAATGTTGCCTGAACCTGCTCAAACATTCTCAAACCTTCTCAAACATTAACCCCCCACGCGTTGATACTGCAGTTAATTGTTTATTCCTTCGGTGGTTCCGCCGTCTATATAAGAGTTTTTAATGCTTTGCTGGCACATTTCTACCGTCAGACGTCGAGAGAGGAGTAGAGCACGTGACGAGGAAACATGCGGGAGCTCACCACGGAGGAGCTAAAGACTCTCGAAGTTGAGCTTAAAAACTACTTTCCTCAGTCGCTTCAGGTTTTATTTTCACTGTTATACTCGGTGTCCGCTTAAATGTTCAACTTGCATAAACATTTATTTTTAATTTAACAGGTGTTTGGATGTATATTTCAACTCAATAGAACGAGAGAAAGAGCTGATCCTGTTACTGTACTTGTTGACTTGTGGCCAGGGTTCAGGGTTTTGGTGATAAAACCAGAACTTCGTAAGGTATCGACTGGAATAGCTATTGTAAAATTAATAAATACATTTGACATACATTGATTTTTTTTCCTATTGCAGAAGGGCGATGTTTTTAAAGACTTGACTGTGTTTTCAAAAGATGAGGTTTATCTCAGGGACCTACTGGCACAGACAGATGTCATTGAGTGGAATAATTACATCTGTATGGGTACGTCCTATTTATTACAATTTCATAATCTGTAATAATGAAGGTCTCACATTTACGTCTTTGTTTTAAGCTGCTGAGCTTCACCATGAGAAAATGCTGGAAGTCGTGGCATTAAACAGAGGCATAGCCATGAAGAAAGAAGCAGTGTGCCACATGTTGGTTCTTCGAGAAACGACCAAACTTCTATCATGTGATCTGTGAGTCATATAAAAAATACTTTTAAAATGCACCGTTTGAACATGTTAAGACAGGTCGCAGTTGAAACCCTGCTGCAGTAATCGATCCATTGGTAGTACATGGACTGATTTTATTTTGTAGTGACACCCCCTGTACACAAATTTTCCATTTTACCTGTTGCTCTATGGTTTAACTTCTGATTTTAAGGGTCACACCATAGAACACTTTCATAGAAATATTGACGTGTACATTGGTCCCGGTCTGCTGAAGGCTGTAATCTATTTACTTTTTCAACAACAAAGCAAATAATTAATTTGTTTATTTCAGTGAAACGACAGTTTGTTACTGTGCATGAGAAACTATCCAATCACTGACTAGTTTCGCAAATATGTTAAATGGTACGAATGTGCATGAAAGCATTGTTTAGATTCCTACAAAATATCAAACAAAAAAAGGAATTTCACCATGTTTGTTTTACCTCTAGGACATCACTGAAGGTTTCATCTCTGAATGAGTCTCATCTTGACCTAGTCAATGGAAGCTGGAAGTTTGGCTGTGCAGAGAGCAGAATAATGATTAAGAACATGTTAACAAACTTCCCCTCTTGTTGCATCCTGGATTTGTATGATAAACCTGTAGCATGGATATTAACATATTCCTCCTGTGCTCTGGGAATGCTCTACACAGTTCCGGAATACAGAGGAAAAGGCATTGCAAAAGCATTGGTCAGCATTATGTCAAAGAGACTGCTCTCTCTGGGTTATCCAGTGTACTGCTACACAGAGGAGGAGAACAAAATATCCCACAGGCTCTTCACAAGCTTAGGTTTTACAGAGGAGCCAAATTTCAGGGCAGCCTGGTTTGGCTTTAATGATCTGTAAATAACTTTCATATGTGTTAAAATAATTTACACATGGCTGTCATTAACAAACAATGAGTTTATTAAAAAAATGCATTTTCCATGAATAAAACACAGGCATTAATTACTTTACCAAATGTAAAGCATTCACTTCAGATCTACACTGATATTTTTTCTGTGTACTCTTCTAGTCGAAGAAGCCATTTCTCCCAGAATGGCATGATTTGCGTCAGGTTCAGGAGATGGGCATGTGCCGGTGAGCCATCTTTGTAGGCCACTACAATTAGACCATTTTCTACCTGTGTAAAAACAATATGGATATTCTTTAGAGAAATCCTTATACAGTCCAGTAGAAAACTTGCACTTAAATATGTGTGTGCGTGTAATTTTATGAACCCCAGGTTAAAGATTTACTTTTGACTCCTAATGGCCATTAAAAATAAATGAGAAACGGCAACAGAAATATCCTCATTAAATAAATAAAAAACATAAAGAAAGGGGGTTTGTTCATGTTAATAATAGTAACAACTAACATTTAAAACGCACTGAGTGCTCCCTAGCAACCGAACTGCCTACTCTAGCAAGCACAATTTCTGAGCTCTATCTCAGCTATGTTAAGTAATAGACATAGGGAACATTACATCGTCACTGACTCCTCCATGGCAACCAAATTAACAGATTTTTTTCAACTTAAGTAAATGCTTGAGACAAACGGTTTGGTTTAATTTAGTCATATTTACACAGGGAACATAATATTATGTTATCAACTTCTCTGTAGCAACTAAACTTGTTTTACCAAAGAAACCAAATCAGTAGATCTATTTGTCAGCTTCAGAACACTTTTGGGGCATGAGACTTGGTATACAGTTAACCCTCCCCATATTGCAGCTCACATTTCATAGCTTAGCTGTTTCAAATATTTGTTTATGCTTTTTTTGCAGTTCTGAATTCTGATTGCCTAAGTGACTAAGTGCTCTAAAAGTGCCACTGATCACCCTAAAAGCACACCATCCAAGAGCAATGAAACATGTTCTCGTCAGAGCATGAGAGAGAGAGAGAATTACTAGTTGCTGGAGAAAGTGAGACACTTTATTCCTGTCCATATCCATTTGCGCCATATTAGAAAACACAGACTTTATTTAATTTGATGAGGTTCATTCAGAATAATGCTAAATACATATACATAATAACGTAACATTATCCTCGTCCCATCAGCTGTAGCTCCTTTAAATCCCCACTTAAACTTTCTTTTTACTCTTACCTGGTAGTTGTAATTAGCATCACTGTTCAAGGCCCCAACATATGCAGCTACTTGGAGTGGGTTGTCATATGTATGTTGAAGCAAGGGCTTAGGCTTCTCTGAGGTCTTCCAATCAATAACGCACAATGAATCTCTGAGAACAGACAAACTTTTTAGTGTGAGAAATACATCTTTGAATATCTGCAAAAATATTAAAACATGCAAGTAATAAATGTGTCGAGTGCTATAAAGTCCCCCTATAGATCTTGCAAAGAGAGATTCAACTCCGTCTTCTTCTTCAAAAAAAAAACAGCCCAAAAAGTGTCCTTCACGAACAACTCTTAATCGTATACCGTATTTTTCGGCTCATAAGACGCACCGGCACATAAGACGCACCCAATTTTTAAAGAGGAAAATCCAGAAAAAAAAGATTCTGAACCAAATACTGTTGTAAAATATTTTATATCAACTGTGTAAAAGTTAACAGCCAAACATGTAACATGAACAGACAGTAAACAGTAAAAGTAACAAAAAAAAGGCTGTAATGTTTTTCTTTGCCCCCACTCATCACTCTAAAGTCCACCATTCGTTATCACCATCACTGTTCCAGTACAACATTGTCACTACATTACTAATAATAGCTAGTAACATTGTCACCACATTACTAATAATAGCCAGTAACATTGTCGCTACATTACTAATAATAGCCAGTAACATTGTCGCTACATTACTAATAATAGCCAGTAACATAGTCGCTACATTACTAATAATAGCCAGTAACATTGTCACTACATTACTAATAATAGCCAGTAACATTGTCACTACATTACTAATAATAGCTAGTAACATTTGTCACTACATTACTAATAATAGCCAGTAACATTGTCACTACATTACTAATAATAGCTAGTAACATTGTCACTACATTACTAATAATAGCTAGTAACATTGTCACTACATTACTAATAATGGCTAGTAACATTGTCACTACATTACTAATAATAGCCAGTAACATTGTCACTACATTACTAATAATAGCCAGTAACACTGTCACTACATTACTAATAATAGCTAGTAACATTGTCACTACATTACTAATAATAGCTAGTAACATTGTCACTACATTACTAATAATAGCTAGTAAGATTGCCCCCACATTAGTAATAATACAGTGGTTCTCAAACTTTTTTAGTCGAGCCCCCCTTTAAACAAACACTCCCTAATTGCAGAGCACGTTACTTACGTTTGTTATCTCATATGTACATGTGTGAGATGTACCGTTGAGAGATGATTTGAGTTTATTAAAGAAGAGTTTCAGTCATTGAGAGCGTTTTGTTTACCTCACGCGAGCGCGCGCGAGAGAGAGAGAGAGAGATAGAGAGAGAGCGAGCGCTGGAAACAATCGTATGCTTTTTGTTCTAATATAAATCCTTTTGATTTTTGTCAGCTTATATAAACCCAAATAACTCCATTAATAAAGGATCAAACTGTCCAAGATTGTGAAACTGTCCAAGTGAATGTTTAGCGGAAATAAAACCCTCACAGACTGAAGACGATGCTTATCGATCATCATCTTATCGTCAGGCTCAAAAAACATAGCAGACAAACTATGAGCTGTGCCCATTTCACAACATGAAATGTATTTTAGCGTGAGAAAACGGGTTTGTAGCGTGAGAGATCACTCAAGTGCAAGAGACTTACGTTGTGAGACACAGCAGTTGATCTCTGTAGTTTCGCTCGTGACGTAAGTATGGATGCGGATGCCAAAGGCATGTGGGAAATGTAGTTTTTCCCGCCGTTTTCGTTACGTCCGCGCAATGGCAGAGATGGTCGATGACGTCAGCGCGCAGCGCTTGGTAAACAAATATGGCCGCGGCTTCGGCCTAGCTCCGGAGCTCTTACGCCTCTCATACGGCCGTGACCGGACTTCGCGGCGCTCTGCATTCGCTCGATAAGACGCACCAACTTTTCCCCCTCAGTTTTGGGGAAGAAAAAGTGCGTCTTATGAGCCGAAAAATACGGTAAATATTATTTTAGACTAGATCCGGGTTCTTTCCCAAATACTAAAAACCCTAAGGTACAGTCGTAGGTTTACGTACCTTTGCACAATATTAGATTTCTTGGCCAATTTTCAGAGAAAACGAATGATAATGCAAAAGTATTTTCCCACTCATAGTTAGTGGTTGGGTGAAGCCGTTTCTTGTCAAACAACTGCATTTACTCTTTTAAAATCAGAATGATCGAAACTTTGCAAATGACCCCAATCTAAAGTTTACATACCCCGGCTCTTAAAATTTTGTATTCCCCCTTAAACATCAATTATTGATTTGGCATTCCTATTGGCAAAACTCGGATGAAATATTGGACTATTTTGCATGAACAGTACATTTGAGTTCCCCCCAGAGTGGTTCAATGATATTGAAGGTCAGGAGACTAAGATGGCCACTCCAGAACCTTCACTTTGTTTTGGTGTAACTAATGACAAATGGACTTGGCTTTGTGTTGTGGGTCATTGTCGTGATGGAATGTTCCCATGCACAGCTTCCTCTATTATCCTTTGATAACATGCTGCATTTATGTTCTCATCAAGTTTGACCAAGTTTCCTGTGATGGCTCCAAAACATCTGTAGTTCAAATCTTGTTTCACAGTGGTGATGGTGTTCCATTTATCAAAGGCCTTGTTGACTCCTCTCTGAATACAGTATTTCAGTTGTGCCAAAAATGGTTACATATTTGTCTAATCACTCCAAATAACTTTGTTCCAGAAGTGAGCCATTTCATGTAGACAGCAGGCTACTTCATACTTTTCTTCAGGCAACTTCGATCGTGCAACCCATTTTTCTTCTAGTGTCCCCTTATTGTGCTCCCTGAAACATCCACGCCACATTAATTTATACACCCAGTTGTTTATGGCTTTTTCTGTGCATCTTTTACAATTCTCTGTCCGTTGTAGAAATTTGTTTGGTTTCCATTAAACCCCTCAATTTTGAATAATGGTGATTGGCATTCCCGGTTCCATGGATATCATTTTATTTCCTTTTCCTGTCTTGTGCAGTTCAAGTGCCTTTTCCCGTAGATCCTTGATCTTTTTTGTATTCCCATAGCTCAGATTTCGGAAATTTCCCATCACTGGATGACAGAGGCAAGACTATGAGGAGCCCAGAAACTCGGAATCCTTTCAATGCACTAACATTGATTGCAAGCAAACAGGTTGTAAGTGAGGATCAAGTCAGTTTGTTGTCATCATGATTTAAAAAGAGTAAATACCCTTGTTTGACTCTAAATGGATTCATCCAATCACTAACTAGGAGAAAAAATAGTTTGCATCATCATTTATATTTTCTGAAAATGGGCAAGAAATCAGAAAGTTTGCCAGGGTATGTAAAAAGTTGAGCACAACCGTACGGTCTAGTTCTCTGTTATGCTGTGACAAATGATTACAATAAACAACATTATAAATGTTAAGCTATTAACTTAAAATGTATGTAACTTTATTTAAATGAAGAAACCTCACCTGTATTGAGCAACACAATCTACAATGCCCAGGTACTTCAAAGTAGAATGAGTAACAGCACTTTCGATAGCTCTTACTCCTGTAATGTCGTCCAGGACGTGAGATACACTTTCTAGATATCCAGCCGCCTCTGTAGTGCTTTCTTGATCATCCTCTGAATGAGTTTCCTGGGTTAATATGTTCTCCAGTGCGTCATGGAAACGCTTCCCCTGCCTGAAAAGGTCTAAAAAAAGATTTGGGAGTTACGACTCATCTAAAGAGATGGGTAGAATACAATAAAAAGCCTACTTAGGCTGTATTCTTGAAATCCTTCTTCTCCGAGTTCGGCGATCATCCTTCTCTTCCACCTCTCCAGAAAAAACAATTGCTCAGGTGACATGGTCTTCTGGAGGATGCGGGTCACGCTGGGTATTGGAGTCTCAGTAGGGGGCCTCTCTAAAGGTATACGAGCCAACGTCTCAAAAACATAGTCCACCTGACTTTTGGACTCAGTTAACAGTGGGTGGAGGGTTTTAGGAACTCTCTTGCCATTTGAAGGTGGTCTGGATGCGATTATAGGTCCGAACATCCAACTGTCTTCGTCCTCCATACTTTCAGGAGTCTGAACGCAGGTTTTTGACAACACAGACCGCACTAGCGAGGAATACTTCTCAGTGTCCACTGTACTGTACTGGGTGTCTTTTTTCTGTGCTCGCCATTGACAGCATGTCGAAAAGTTCTCCAAGCTCGAGAACCCACCAGAAAGGACGACCGTTGGTCTCACAAACGTGAATGGTAAAAACAGCTTCAATCCTTGCGTCACACACTGCATTCTTTATTCTTATAAAACAGCAAGTTCAATAAAAATTATCAACTCAACCTTTACGGACTCCGTAAGACATTAACAAATGCTTTTCAGGACTCAAACAAGGCGCTATTTGAACCGGATATACTTTGGAGTTTTGGGATCTGTAGTTTAATAAGGCGGACGTAATCGGAACTTCCCCTCATAGAACACAATTTCCCATACTTCAGTATCTTTAATTTTTAAAAGTGAATATAATTTCTAAATACATGTACATCCAGAGAGAGAGAGAGAATTTTATGTGTCAACTATTTCTACATCATCAAACAAAAAGCTGTGAAAAATCGTTGTGCTTCAAAGATATTTTTATAATGCATATATTCTCAATTTTTCTTATGACATTGGTATTTCGTTTATCCCCTGGTGCTTTTATTTTTTTCTTCTTTTCTTTGTTCTTATTTGGTTCATACTTTTTTTTACCTCTTGTCTTTTGTACCTTTGTATTTTATCTTATGTACTGCTTGTGATTCTTACTGTAAATGAAAAGTTCTCAATAAAAAAAGGGTCTGCCTAAGTAAAACAAGGCTTTTATTTTGAAGTGTTGAATTGTCGAACCGGAAATCCACAGTGACAGGAGGTACTGGAAAGTGAGGAACGAGCTTCAGTCAGTTGCATTTCAAAGTTAAATGTCCAATTCGGTGTTCCGTCGAAAGACAATAAAATAAGCGAAACATCTCTGGAACATGACATCTATCTCAGGAGACAGTGACAAGGATAAGGTGAGAGTTGGCATAGTTGTCGTACAGAAGCAAAGCTTGTATTAATGTTAAAAATTTAGGAACCACCCATTACTTGTATCGATTTTTATAATAACTGTTAACGCAATTACACGCTTGTTGGTCGTTCTGGTCTTTTTATAATATCTAGCTACATTACAATTTCTGTTTATTTTTAGTTTCGTTTTTACACCACTTTAAAAAAATTGTTTGTTTCTATGTTTAACCTAGATAATTTAGACTAATTTCAAGATTTAAAATAAGTGTAATTAATTAAATGTAGCAAAAGTAGGTAAGTGATTGATTCTATTTTGCCCCAGAAACTTTGTTTCCAAACACATCAATATCAGTATTTAGATCAGTATTAATATGCTTATATTTTTAATTTGAATTATTTTTACAATAATTTAACCATTTTTTTGCAGGTGCGTTCTGTCTCAGTGGACTTAAACAATGATGCATCTCTCCTTATTGATATCCCTGATGCCCTATGTGAGCGTGACAAAGTAAAATTTACTGTTCGCACCAAGGTGAGCAAAGCAATCAATGATTTATATAAGTCTGTAATTGTTGATGTCAATAATATCCTGATCTGTAGCCAAAAATGTGTTTGTAATACTATATGAAGAAGCAAGAAGGTACTGACTCATATCCTCGTGTCACTATCCTCTTCAGACCACACGCAGTTCCTTTCAGAAACCAGAATTTTGCGTGCCAAGACAGCATGAAGATTTCATCTGGCTTCATGATGCGATTGTTGAGACTGAGGAATATGCTGGATTAATTGTGAGTTTGAATTCAAATTCATGTTGACTAGATTTCAGCGGCAAAAAACTTCTTTAATGAGTACATTCCCCCTCGATGACCAGTTTGTGAGTTTAATTCCACTTTTCGCTAGATCCCTCCCATCCCTCCTAAACCTGACTTTGAGGGTCCTCGGGAGAAGATGCACAAGCTAGGTGAGGGGGAATCCAGCATGACAAAGGAGGAATATGCTAAAATGAAACAGGAACTTGAAGCGTGAGTGTTCTTCCATCTTGCATGTAATTATGAAAGAATGCGTTTCTGAAATTTAGTTTTATTGATTTTCCTTTCAGGGAATATCTTGCTGTTTTTAAGAAGACTGTGCAGGTTCATGAAGTATTTCTTCAGAGACTCTCTTCTCACCCAGCCTTCAGCAAGGACAGAAACTTCCAGATATTCCTGGAATATGATCAGGATGTGAGTCTGCTGCTTTGTCTAAGCCATTGCTATACTTCCCAGACCAGGAAGTGAATGAAGTTGGTGTCACTGTTGGCTTTGCTTGTTTCCTGTGAAGCTGCAATGTTGGCAATTTGGGAGAAAAGTTATAGGATCATTCCAGAAGAAAAAAGAGGGAGCGGAAAGCCACTTCCTGCTTAGTTCAGCATTATATAAACACAAGTGTATGATCTCTTAAAACCAGGCACAACGTGTAGGTTTTGTTTCGCAATTCTAAGTGTTAATGTCACTGATAAGAAAGACAAGTGACCTTTTATAGACATAAGCCAGTGGTGACAGAGTTTTTGCTGTGCTACTGATAAGTTTATGTTGTTATTCACTCTTGAATTTTTCTCATTTGTTATTTAGCTCAGTGTACGGAGGAAAAATGCCAAGGAAATGTTTGGTGGGTTCTTTAAGAACATGGTAAAGACTGCTGATGAGGTTCTCATCTCAGGGGTCAAGGTCAGTGAGTCCTGTGTTTAGTCAAACTTGTCATTGTTTAGTCATCTTTTTAATGTTTTCATGTATGTATTCATTTCTTTCTTTTATTGAATACAAAATGTTTCCCCACAGAATTGAACTTCAGCGACCTACACTTAAAAACCTTTTTTTTCCTTTCTGAACATTTCGTTTCCATGTAATGTCTGGTAATAATTGCAATGGTGGAGCTAAAGCAAGTCGAGTTTATTTCTGCAGCACATTTCGTGCATGTTATTAATTCTAAGTTGTTTAAGGCCTCTATACACCAATCCGAATTGAGATTAATCTTCAGATGGCCTCTCAGCAGGGTGCTCTTTGTCTGGGTCATGGAAATATTGATGCAATCATGCGCTCTGCCTGAAGATGGCGTTTGCTGTACAACAGATGCACTCCGTGCCACAAGGGGAAACAGGAAAAAAGTCGATCAAATCAACACAGAAAAAAATCATGGACATCGAGTGGTTTATGCTGTTGGTGGTTAATCACAGGGAGCTATTTGACAAAAAATGTGGGCAAAAGAGAGGATTTATGGTGTACTATTTCTTTTCTTATACAAAGTCGCTATGAAATTGTGGGATGCACTCTACCAAGCAGCTCTTTTACGTCCTACTCATATTAGCTTTTTTTGGTTGTCCTCCTTGAGAAAATGAATCTGTTATGAATCTGTTAGTGTAAAGCTCTTTTTGTTGGCAACACTTCTTCGGTCAGGTGTGTGATGTCCTATTGGCGCCCATGGTTTGCGATTGAGGCGTGATGTCACACAAAACTTTGCAAGGAAAAGTCAGATCGATGTGTGGAGGCCATGATGTGATCAGTTTCAGTAGGAGCATGTTTTGTTAAATTTTAAAAATTTACATAAACAACTAAAACAGAAGTTAAAAGTTGTTTTGGTTCAAAGTCATGGTTGTGTTATTAAGTTATTTTTAATACCAAAGGAATCCTTGAAAACAACAATTGATGCCATTCATTGTGTTTTTGGAGCCAAAACAAATTTTTTTTTTGTTTTAACATGTGCTGTTTTAATACATACAGTGGTACCCTGAGAAATGAATGCTTCGAGTTATGAAATGTTCAATATGAAATGAACAGTTCTGCTTTATTATCCGCTTTTTAAGTCTGACATCGCGCTGCGCTTCCGGGTCCTTGAAACCGTGTTGGTGTTCGTAATTCGTAAAATATACAGTGAAAGTCAATTTTAATACATGGTGCCGTTATATTTCATCCGTTCCGCCTCCTCCGACACATCGCTTCACTCTCAGGGTAAGGTTTCACATTTTTGTACATATTACGTATTTTACCTTGCATTTTATTCTGTTTTATTATCATTGAATACAATAACAATGTGTAGATTTAAGGATTGAAGAAACGTTACTTGATTTTTCTCTGGTTTTCCATTTTTAGTCAACTTATACTGTTGGTTCTGAGAGCTGTTGCACGGATTAGGCGTTTTACATGTAAAATTTGCTTCGAGATACGAAAGCCACCCTGGAACGGATTAATTTTATATCTCGTGGTACCACTGTACTTTACTGAAATTAGATTCAAAAAGTTTAAACAACCTGTTTTCCACAGAAGAAATATTGTTTTAGAGTAAAAAATGACAGAATCTTTGCTTTGTGGTGTTCTAAATATGTTGTTTTATTTTTCTGCAGGAGGTAGATGAGTTTTTTGAGCAGGAAAAGACCTTTCTGTTGGATTACTCCATTAAGATCAAAGATGCAACTGCAAAGGCTGAAAAAATGACTCGTTCACAGAAAAGTAAGCGCACAAATTACACTTTCCACAAGTACACTCTAGGTCACTATTCATTAATGTTTTATTTATACAAATCCATATTTTGTTTCAAAGCCATTGCTGATGATTACAACCACATTTCTGGATGTGTGAACAACATTGCAGCCGACAACAACAATGCTGCATTTAAAAAGTGAGATCTGAATTTTAATTGATTTTGTTTTATTGATGTTAAATGCTGATGAAAGTGTGCTTTTTGTTCTTATTAGTTAAATTTGAGGAGAAAAAACATTTAAATATTGAATGTATAATTTAAAAAAAAAAACAATTTATAGCTCACCTTACAAAGTGTGTGTCATAAAAATAATTGTGTATATTTAAGTATAACAGGAAACAATATGTAAATGTGTAGCTGTTTTAATTCTGTTCTGTTATTGCTGCGTTTTGAGTTCGCCTGTTATTTATTTTCCTTCTAGACATTTGGAAACGTGTTCTGAAGTTTTCGAAAAACTTAGAGTGAGTATTTCTTCAGGAGATGTGTTGCAGATATCATTTATAAACTTTATCACGCGTAATGTAATGTTTTACTTGCAGAAAGTGGAGGATAGGGTGGCATCGGATCAGGAGCTCAAGCTGACAGAATTGTTAAGATACTACACAAGAGACATTCAGGCTGCTAAGGTACAGTTTTTTTTTTGTTTGTTTGTTTTTCATCAGGGATTAACATTTTTTTTATAATATTGTATCTAGAAGAAATACATTAACATATCATTTGCTACCGCTCCACTGTTTAAGGATGCTACGTTGTCATGGAAACGTATCTTTTAAAAACAAATAGGTATAACGCCTGTTTCACACTGTCTCTCTCTCTCTGTGTGTGTTGCATCACGCATGTTAATAAATGATAGCTGCTTCTGCGTCACAGCATGCCGTCCCAGATCTGTTATGTCTCTGGGGTGCAAAGAACGTTTACTTTTTGACGTGCTGCAATCGTGGCCAACCGCAAAATAATTCACATCAATTGTGCCAAAAATGTGTTCTTGAACCAAATGTGATTAAATAAAAATAAGACATTACTGTTTTAAATGGTCAGACGTGAGTGTAAACAAGTTTTAGTCTCATATCCTTTGAAAAAATTATTTCTGTTTACAGACAAAGAAATTAAAAGTATTTTATGTCATTACAGGAACAAACTTCTTCGAAGTTGAAAAGCGTGCAGCTAGTTATGATCCTCAAAACACTTTTATAAAGAGCTGCATTGAGGTTGTCTGCACTGCCAGCAATGACTATGTGTGTTCTATCTGTTAAAAAAAACAGAGATAACTCATAGAGATAAGCAAGTCTCGAGTATTTACATAAGTACGTCTCATGTAATTGCTAAAGGTCTATAATTGAACACATTTGAATTGAATGAGTAGCTGGATTCTTTCCATTACAGCTGCTCTGGAGATTGACTGCTGGTGACTAAATATTACGTAGAATTCCTTTAATTCAAGCCCATCGTGTTGTTTCTTAATACTGCTGTTCTAAATTGCTAAATTCCCTATCAAATTGTCTGTGAGCTTTGCATATTATGAATAGAAAAGTACCTGAAATATTTCCTTGGCAGTTCACTCTGCTCTCTTGCAGTGAGTGAGGGAGGGAGGGAGGGAGGGAGGGAGCACAGAAAGCCGAGTACAAAAGAAATGTAATTATTCACAGTGAGAAGACCACAAACACACTGTTTCTCAAAGGACCCAGTTTTTACCCTACAGACCACCTTCCAGTGCGTCAGTTATGATATCCACATATGATGCTAAACGTCAGAGTTGGTGCCTACATTACACAAGTTTGACGAGGCTCCTTGGACCGGAAGATAATCATATCTTAATATCATTTAACGCAGAAAGAGGATGCTCTAGTGCACAATAAGTGAAGGTCAAAGGCATTCAGATATGAATAAATGAAATGAGCAGAAATAGTGTAGACATGTAGAAATCCTATTACTCAACAGGCTTTTTTATGATTTCAGATTTAAAGTGGCAAAATAGAGATTTTGGGCATTCATCGAGCAATTTTTTGTCCTTAAATGGTTGATTCTCTTTTAATCAGAAGTCTTTTTCTCTTGCTTTCCTGCCCCAGTGTTTGCATAAAAATTAATGTGAGGTCATTTTTCAGTAAGCACTCCCTAATAAGTTGATTAAGATAAAATGAGCAGCATTATTGCATTCCATTCCTCAGGATCTCTTGTATAGACGTGCACGGGCACTTGCCGATTATGAAAATTCCAATAAAGCTCTTGACAAGGCTCGTCTCAAAGGTAAAGACGTCATGCAGGCTGAGGAAAACCAGAAGCAGTGTCTGGAGAAGTTTGACAAGCTCTCAGAGTCTGGCAAGAAAGGTCTGTGGCACTGAATTATACAAATTTCAACTATGAATAATTCTTTAATAACAACCAATACGCTACTAGAAATCCTCGCTTGTGTTTGTAGAGCTCACCAACTTCAAGGGAAGACGTGTGGTGGCGTTTCGTAAGAATTTGATCGAGATGACTGAGCTGGAAATAAAACATGCCAAGGTGAAGATTGTGTCTTAAAACGTAATATTCAAGTCACTGAACACTACTGAATTTAACTTTTTTTCTGTTCTCTTTCCCTGTTTCCCTGTTGTGTTTGCTGACTACAGCACAGCACGTCCATTCTGCAGAGCAGCATCGAGATGCTCAAAAGTAACTGACCCGCATGATGAGGACCGTCTTGAGCTCCTCGCATTATTACCCATCCTTTAAAGTGGAATCTGGATGCACAGGCTTCAAATGGTTCGCCAACCATTCCAAACCCTTCAAGAGAACCATATTCATCACCGTGTCTAAACTTTAAATCAGTTTTCTTGTTATTGTGCCAGTTTCTCTGCCAGACAATGCTTATAATACTTACTTTCATGAGTATGCACACAGTTATAAGTACCATGGTAACAAATAAACATAGTTCTGTGTCATTTGCACAAATGTGTGTTTAATCTTTTGCTCTTGAGCTAAAAAAAGCAATATAAACTTTAAATGTGTGTGTCTTTCACACATCAGGTGTCTTTTCTTCTGTTTGTTGGCCTTTTATCATTGAACTTAGAATGCCACCTTTGAATTCAACGTCATTTGCTCTTTGTTTTGCATGTGAAAACGACTTTGGAAAGACTGATTATTTGGTGTATCACAAGACTATAAAGTGCTTCCATTGATGAAGATCTGAAAAGTTTGCTGGTTATTTCAGAGATGAAAGTATGTCCAGAACTTTGTGTAAATTCTTCCAATTTGTGTTGAATTTAAAAAAAAAAAAAATCCCACAATGCATTGTTTTTGATGGTGATATGGACATTCCTTGTTAAAATGTATTTTTGTATCCTGAATATGTTTATATAAAAGTTTGTACAAATACAATTAAAAATTGGAGATTCTAGGAAAAGATTTGTTACCAATATTGATGTCAACGTAAATCAAGAAAGAACAGTTGTTTACGTTTGTTACTAGAGTGTTGTATTTTTGTGGACACTATATCTTTTAAGCTGGCTACATTCAGAGACCAAAATATGTGGAAATGTGTGATTTTGGGGTAGTCTTCGGTAATGAGAATGTTTTGTAAAAGCTCACCCAGAATTCAAAATTTATAAATGAGAGTGAGATTTCTTTTTTTTTTATGAAAGCCTGTTAAAAAATATAAATGAGTAAATATTTCCAGTTTTCCTATGTTGTGTCTTGTGGTTTGTAATTGAACATTGCATTTGTCTGGTATCTTCTAAGCATGTATTTGCCACTAGAGGGTGATCGTGCATTTGAACACTAATTTGATCTTCAGAAGTACTTGCTTGTTAATTCAGGGTAAAAGGAAAATTCAGGTCAGTGTTGCAGCACAAGGAAGCTTTATGATATTTCACAGCTTCGTCCAAAGTAATGAGATTAGTTGACAGATCAGCTGCACAGACTTCCTCATTCCATTTGGCCAAAAGCTTTTTGATGCGTCTTCCTTCCTCACAGTTAGAGACACGTGTTTATGGTTTTTAGACAGTATGTGGTTCATTGCATTATCTGGCCTTATGTTTTTACAATGGAAGAGTAGAGGAACTGGTTACTTCTCTATTATGGGATTGTTTCCCCCTCTCGGCCTCTAAATTCAGACCCCACGTGAATCAGTCTATTTAGATTTTGAGCAAAAATTCCCAGAGGCACTGAAAGCTCTCGTCGCTTAATGTGTCTCATATTCTTCAGTAACACACTGAGGGTCTCTGCAGACATTATTCACTAGATCATTGTTATTCGGTTATAAATCATGCCCATCATTCAAAGCTACCCATTTAAGAAAAAAAAAAACATTTGTTCAGCAAAATAACTTTGAAAAGATTGAATAGAAAGTGATTGAATAGTTCTTCACATTTACAGAACAAATCTGAGCAGCTGAAACAGAAATCTAAGATGCTAAGTGGGTCATCCCTACAATTCCACCCATTTTCCAGTCATCCTATACTGTCATTATACTCATTCAATGCCATTAAATCTTTATATTCTTCCGTCCCAGTTTCCTTTTTACTCCTGAAAATCATTTTACAAACTGTCTTTGGATCACACAATCGCTTGTCAGAATAGTAGGTCACAGTGCCCCTGTCCAGTTTCAAATGACTACTCCTGCTCCAAAATATGTGAGGAAGGTTAAAACAGGTCTGTTGGAAAAATAATAGTATTGCTGCTCAACACTAAATGTACATTAAATGTAAAACTGCATTGATTTTGATAAAGTTTGATGAAGCATATTTACTCAGAAAAAAAAACATCAAACTCTACTGCACCAGCTGAGATACTGACATGCTATCATGTATAATGCTGCTTATATAATATTCTGGAATCCATCTGTGTTCCAAAAAAGACATTTTTAAATGTATATTTGTGCCTAAGCTATTCTAAGTGAAATTTAGTGTTTCCAGTCAGATTTTTTAAGCCGTACCTGAATTGTTTAAACAATTTGCAAATAATATAATTTAATGTATTAAAGGCATGCTTTAACTGCAGCCATGTTTAAGGTTATGGGTATTCCAGCACTGAATCACATTTGTGAATACTCCAGTATGAATGACTTCTCAAGAGTCATGCCTTACTGGAGGTTTAACTTTCTCTCCCTTTAAGTAAACAGACCACGTTGACTTGACCTCGAATGGCTGACTGATAAATCTGAATCAGCAGTAAAACTGCACCCGCATGCCACTTTTCCTAACATTTTCCTGCTCATGAGACCTGCTGTAAATCTCAAGTCTGTCATGATTTATGAGCCAACTCTGTTTCATTTAGTTTTGGTGAATCAATATTTGAATAGATTGAATAATTCAGTCTTATTTTGTATGATTATGTATTTGTTCATTTCTACAACAATTAATGATCTGTTATACAATCATTGTATATATTAGCTTGTTATACAAGCTAATTATGTAATAAGGAATACAATTCTGCTTATTCATGAATCATTTCAATATTTAAACTGTCTAAATTAAATCTCAAAAGTTTTCAGACCTTGTACTCCAGGGTCCAGTTTGATTTGTATGTATCTTGTGAGATATTCCTGAACCACAGTCCTAAACCACACCTGGTGTTAAAATAATTACCTCCACTATGTACCTCCACACTCCTAAAACAACCACACCAAGAGTTTCTTGAAGACTACATTCAATATACATCATGTTGACTAAACGTCATAAGCCTCAGGCAAACACAGATAAAAACAGCAAATATTGACTATAGTGTACACCTTGAGTAGACACTTAATTATACAGTGCCCTTTCACTTTTTGATCGTTGAAGAATTTATTCTGAAATGCAGAACATTTTATTAAAATGTAGACATTAAAGAATTACAAAACATCAAAAAATAAATGTAGAAAAACTACGAGACTATGAGGATAATTGACCGTCACGTAGGCTAGTTTAATGATTTGTAATAATGATAATGTAACCATTTGGTCGAAATCAAGCCTTTAAAGGTCATTTTGTCAGATAACTTTTTTTGTAATAAAAACTACAACTCCCGAAGGAGTAACGAAGACCCACCTTCTTTTTACTATAACACATTTCAATTGGCTGACGCCACTTGAACTGACTTTTCCAACCAATCAGCTGCAGAAGGAATGAGGGCCACTGACCGGCATAATACCAAACGCGAGAAAGTGCCACGACTCCACACCAGACATCGACTTTCTGCTCGAGCTGGGGTCAAGTTTTTAGCTTTGTTTGCTGGTTTGGCTGTAGAGCTGGATTTTTTAAAAGCACCTCGGTGTGAACTCTCTTTGGAGTGATCCATCCAGCGGAAGTCTGCCTCGACGGAGGTGAGATTTAAAGCTTTTGTGTCGGCATTATTCCCCTTCAAAGATTTTCATTTTCTTTCTTCATTAGGATTAGTATTAAAGTGTCTAAAGTGTCTCATATTACACGTACAATGGCGAAGTTGTTCCTTATTTGAGTTAGAGCGATGCCATGTATGAGTTCATGCCTAGAGCTAACATTAGATTATCTTTTATAAAAGTTAAATCCCTTTCCTTTATTAAATCTCGCTTCAAATGCTATTTAAAGTGTTTGTAAGTTCAGAGAGGAGTTGTTAGATTTGTATGTAAATTATCACACTGTTTATGTTAAGTGAAATTTGTTTGTCATTTATGGATATGTGTCAAAAGCTTAAATTTAATAAACTGTTCGTCAAAATACACTCAAAATTAATTTTATATAGTTTAACTTTTGGTTCAAATGCCCCCAAAAGCCTGATTTTAACTACATTTGAATTTATAAGTAAACTTATTTTACAAAAATTTTACCCAATGTTCTATGCATATTTATATATAATATATGAAAGGTATTCCTGATTCCAAATTCAGATTAAATTCAAACGTATGTCTCTATTAATTGTATATTTTTATTAATAATTTTATTAGTTTTAATATTAACTAAAAATATTTAGTTTTCAGACAAAACCACAAGTCAAAAGTTCAGACAGCGTCAACTGCATCCTACATGATGACAAGGGTCCAACACATCCCTAAAAAGCTGAACCAGGGTGTCCTCAGCGTGGGTCTACCCTGCTAGAGTAGCCAACATTCAGGTCTGTTGTAGAACTAGCTTGAGTGTGGGTTTTTTGGAAAGAGAATGGCATTTTATCTAGTGCAAAATGGTTCAGGAGCAGGGTACTTCTGCAATTTATTTTTCACAAATCTTCTCTTAACAATCTATTTCTTTTCTTAAATTCAAAGTAATTGAAAGTGTTTTTTTGCATTGCATCATAACATTTGTATGATGCGTTGTCTACATTTTGGCTAACACTTGTAGTGTGCGTACAGTGGAAAGCAAGATGACCATCATTATTTAAAAAGAGTTGAATATACAAAATAGAACAGTTCATGTGTAAATGTTCACCCTGGATACGTTGCATTCCACTGTACAGATGGCTACCAAAAACCAGCTTTGTATACATTTACATTGTGACCCAAAGGCTGTCTGGATTTACCCTTTACGTAAGAGTTGTGAAAATCTCACAGCTTCTTTTGCCTGTAGAAATATGCCAAGAATTCAATGGAAGTAGCAGAGTACAAAACAATCGCTTAACCTCACATCAACACTTTGTGGAAAGTATTGTATAACAAAAGTCTTTTACATATAATACATATTTACTTTCAGCACAAATTTTAAAAGAGGGTCAAGTTCTAGTTCTCATAATCTCTTTGTTCGCACAGGAAATTTAACCTGTACAAATTTGAAGGGGGTACCTTAAGGAAGTTGATACATTTGTGGAAAGTAGTAGAAATATATAGGAATAATGACTTTGAATAAGTCTAATACTGTTTCCTTTTAATTAGGAAGTACACTAGCTGCAATCATGGACTTCTATGATCCTCAGACCATTGGACTTGTTGTGTTTGGCGGCTTTATGGTGTTTTCAGCCATTGGAATTGCTCTGGTCTCAACATTTTCAATGAAAGAGACCTCATATGAAGAAGCTTTAGCCAAGCAGCGCAAGGAGCAAGGAAAGAGTCAATCCAGCCAACGATTGGACAAGAAGAAAAAGGGTAAGGCATCTGAGAAGAAAAATCGTAATAAGAAAAAGGAAGACAAACCTAACGGCAAGCTTATCGAGTCAGAAACCCCTCCTGAGGTTTCTATTCCATCCGTGGAGCCAAGTCTTGAAGTTGTCACACTAGCACCCAAACAAGAGGCTCCAGCACAAAAGTCCTCTCCAGCTACCTCTACTCAAAAGCCTGCTTCATCTGCAGTTGTTCAGAAACCTGCTCCGCCCCCTGCTCAGAAATCTACTCAAGCTTCTCAATCACAGAAATCTGCTCCACCCCCTCCTGCAGAAAGGTCCACCCCAGCCCCCACTGTCCAGTTGTCTGCTGCCACTACCCAACAGTCTGTTCCAGCTGCTCCTGCACAGAAGTCTACATCATCGGTTCCATCTCAAAAGGCAATTTTAGATGGTCCAAAATCTTCTTCTGAAAAGAAGACTCCTTCCTCAAACCCTCCTCAAAGATCCTCTCATCCAGCCCCCATAGGAAAATCAGCAGATGCACAACAGGTTAATGCAATGGTGTCGCCACAGAAATCTTCCTCATCTGCATCCTCCCAGAAGCCTGTTTCAAATCCTCCTTTTAAGAAAGGCACTCATCCTGTACCTTCACAGAAAACATCTACAGGAGCTCCTGCCGAAAAAACTACCAAAGCCCAAATAGCCGCTGCTCCTGCTCCAGTTCAGAATTCCTCTCTAACCGATGGAATACCCAATCAAATAAAAGTGCCTCCTTCCCAAAAGCCTGCTATCAGTAGTGTTGCATCCAGCCCACCCCCTGAAGATTCTCCACTGGTTCCATCTCCTAAGCCTAGGAGAAAGAAAAAAGCCAAAGCCCAGTCTACTACTCCTGAGGTTCCAGCCAAATCAGTCGCTCCATTGGAGGTGGTGACCAAAAAAGTTCCTATAATGGCAGTGCCTCCTGTTGGCACTTCACTACCTGCTCCAGAAAATCATTTTCCTGTCAGTGCAGAGGAGCCTAAACAAGATGCTCCTTCCAAAAAGAAAGCAGCATCTAAGAGAAAGACAGAAACAGGTATGTGGTTGTTTCCAACTTTGGAGAGTTTAGAAAATTAAATTGAGATGGTTCAAAGGACAAAGAGAAATAGACGATGTGTTGGTCTTCCAACTCTATTAACAGTCATGGGCAGGATCCAAAAGTTTAGCTCATTTCTTTGGTTACCAACTGATTCAGTTCCAATAGTGCTTAAGAGTAGCAAATATATAATCCAAACCCTGCATTTTACAGTACAGAGTTAACAATATGTTTGTAGTGATCCACCGTGTTCGAAATTATCCAGATGATTGGAAGGATGTAAATCACTGACTTAATATAAATAACAAGGACGAAGTGCCAGTGACTTCACCTATTGGTTTCTTGCAAAGTGAAATTTGAGGGGTGGAAATATGAGGTTTTTTTTTTTCTTCAGCTCCTAAGTTTTCAATTTTAACATTCGAGCGAATGAGAACCTGCTCACTTCTGGAGCCAGTCTCAAGTGGCCGGTAGAGGAGTTGCACTTCAGTCACTTCCTATTTGGCTTTGAGACTGAGCCTTTTTTTAGACCTGAGGACTCCACACAGACTTTTGGTTGCCATGGTTGCTTATGTGCCAAATGATTGCCATGTTTAAGATGAGACTTGGAGCTGTTTACACAGAATTGGTGGGTAATAGTAACAGGTAGGGAGGGATCTCATGGCCTTTAATGCAATTACAAAACACGGTTTTAAAAATTGTAAATTTGATGTTCAATTTTGATCATTTTAGGGAGATTCTGAACAAACTAATGTCACATTTCTGTTAAAACTTAACACATAGAAAAGTTTGATTGTGAGGTCCACTGTAAAAGTGCAGTTGCAAACTAAAGGAATTGCAGTTGGAAAAAAAGCTGAAAACACATGAGCTTTTTACATATAGCAATGATTTCATTGTACATGAGTGATGCTCATTACGTTTCTTTAAGAATGGAGCATTTTATAGCTTATGATAAATGGCCCCAATGTTGTTTCCTTTGCGGGATGGATTACTAGAAGAGAATTTTCTTTTGTTGAATTTCATGCATGACCAAGCTCTTAAGCACATGCATGTTTCAAAAATACCCAATTTAAGTCATATTGAGCATTTTAATGTAAAATCAATTTCAATAATATTAAATATAATAATAATTCTAATCATAAAAATGGACCGAACTAAGATTGTTCGAGCTTAACTGTTAAGGTTAGTTCAGTGGTTTGGCATTGGGAAAATATAAAATTTATTTGGCAGTGTACAGGTGGGAATTCCAGCCGGCTCCATGAAGCTCTCCCCACTTGGTGCTGTTCAAACACTGCTTTTGCTCTGCTGCTCCATTTAGAGGAGCACACAATGGCCTTCAGTGACTGGACAATAGAAGTTTAACATCAGTTCTGGGTGCCATCTCACCCTGGAGCCATGCAAAAACTATGCCATGCTGGCACTGGGGTATAAATTACACATTGAGTACATAAAGAACATAAATAGTGCATGTAGACATCACTGTATAGACATCACATTTTCTTTTGAGAAAAATAAAACCAAAAGTCTCGCCGTTTTGTCCAAAGCACTACTGTACTTTTTAGTTTAGGATTCCTTTTTAAACGCAGAGCAATACATCTAAAGAGGAAGCGGTAGTTGTCTGTGGATTTTGTGATTATTAGAAATCTCTTAAAATACCTTGATAAAATATGTCACCCCTGTCTGATTCTAGCAGTTGCTGCAATCCCTGCAGAAAGTCCAACGTACCTCCCCTATAAAGCCTTGCATTCCATGGTGAGGAGTATGGAGTTCAGCGAAAAAGAGGCACATCAGCTCATGGAGATTCTTTCGGATAAATCTGGGATTATGCTGGACACTTGGCAAAAGGTATGGCTTGGATATTAGATGGGGTTGTATCTATATTTGTTCTAAAATCATTTAGCAAAATATACGGCAGATGGGCTCACATGTTCAGGTAGTGTTTAAGAGAGAAAAAGAATGATTGCTGGAAGCTGTCCATGTGTGTCTCACAGGAAAAAGGGGCGATTTGAGGATTTTTTTTGTTTCTAAATAAATAAAAATGCATACATCTCATCCCTCTTATTACTATTTTTTTTTCTTTTAATTAGGTACGGTAGTGTTTTTTTTATACATCACATTTGGAAGAAGATGCAGAAATTTACAGCTGGATTTAAAACTATTTTTTTTAAATTGTATTGTTAGAAGAAAAACTGCGCCGCTGCTTTTTTTTCTCAATTTAGAATTTTTTTTCCTGAGGATTGGCATTGAATAGTATAAATAGAAATGTCATCTCAGTCTCTATTTTAATGCTAATTGCAATAAAGAGCTTAATTAAAAGTTAAAATGCTACCAAACTGGTAGATGTATCGCAATAAAAAAGTATAAAATCATTATAAAGCAACAAAAACCATAGGCAAAATGATTGGATGAACAAATTTTTTTATTGTGTTGTTTTGAGTACAATGTTTAATTCCTTAGATGTGACTTGAAGGTACTTTTGGCTAAACTCATTTAACATAAAAAATCTAGGAAAATGTATGATTTACAGAGTAGCATTAAACAAAATGGTTTGTTTAACTACCATGAGAAGATTGTCTAAACAGAGTTCTGTTCATGTTTATAGGCCGCACAGAAGGGGGATCCACTAGTTCTTTTGAAGAAACAGCTGGAGGAGCGAGACGAGCAGCTAGCGGCCGAGCAGGAGGATTCAGCCGCTGCTAAAACACGGCTGCGAGATTTGGCTAAAGTGAGGCTTTACAATTTAAATTAAAATGTACTTATTGTTGGTGTGCATGTAACTTATTTTATTTGTGTATTTCGGGGTCGTGAGATTGTTGCATTCCTAGAAAATAAAGCAAATTATGTTTTGTATAAAGGAGCTGTCTGTTGAGAAGTCGAAGTTGACGTCCATCGAGACCAGGCTAAGTTCTCAGCTGAGCAAGAGAGAACAGGACCTCATAGCTCTGAAGGCTCGCATGCAGGGCAGCCATCAAGATCACCTCGCAGAGACTCAGCAGCTTAATGCCAAAGTCAGAACATGACACTTATTCTCTTTTTATGACTTTAACTCTTCTTACAAATCTATGAGGGTTTTACTGAAAAGATTCATATTTTACAGTTCCAATGTTTGTCACAAGTCCAAGCCTTTCCTTTTGTCAAATAGATCAAGGCTCTCCAGGACCAGCTGGAGAAGGGTCCCAATGCCCAGATGGCCCGACTGCAGCAGGAGAACACTATTCTGAGAGATGCACTTAACCAAGCCACCAGTCAGATGGAGAGCAAGTACGAGGCTTTCTCCCATCTTTATCTAGCACTTAAATTTCAACTTGCAATAATTAAACTATATTTAATATCTGAGATTTGTCATTTGTCAAGAATTTTCACCGGACAAGCCTCTGTGAGGGAAAGAAGTGTTTTATGTACAATTGGTTCTGTTCATCAGTGACACGTTTGCTGCATTTCCATCCACGTATTTTTCTACGTGGTTTGGAACACAGCAACTTCCATTTTTCTTTTGATATTTGCGACAGTTTATCATGAAGTGACTTTTGTTCTCTTGGACTTGTTGGGTTCAAAATGTGCTTTTACAAATATTTTATGCAATATTCCAGTTGTGCGCATTTATTTAATTAACATTTTTGGATGGAAACATGGCTACTGGCAAAAAAAAAATACAATTGAAAATGTGTATTTGATCTTTTCAGTCAGCGGCTACTGGGTCCCATGTTTTTTCTAATCTGGCTAAGATTAGGAGGCACTCTTAAAGGGGTGGGGAGGTTATATGCAAGCTACAGGCACACAAAATACCATTTTTATGACTAATACTATATTTACAGTGAATCAGTTCAGAGTTCAACAAATCTAACAACGTCCCATTGGGGGTCTAACCTGTGCTCCCATAGATAAAGTACATCGGCTATTCTCTGTTGAGCAAACAACTCATTAGTGACCACAGTCTATGTAGAAACTAGTATTTTCATTTAACAAGAAAGAAGTATTTATTTAACAATTTCCTAAACTGCAGCTGTCATCAGGTTTTATGTTTAGTTTATTTATTAAATCAGTTAAAAAGCAGCATAGTGAATGGTCAGGGGAAACCACAGGCTATATTAATGCATAGAGGATATTAATACAAATATTAGTACATGAGATATTATCACTCTTTTTAACAGAAATGAACTTATCTAGGATTTTATAAGATGTTTTACATCACAATGTGATGATTAACTCTGGTTCTTGGGAGTTTACATTTAATAATTATACTGAAAATACTAATACAATTGTTCATGTCATAATTTCCAAGGTTTTGTGGTAAGGCCAGATTTGTTCATTTGTTTTGATCAGTAAAATGTTCGCTTTGCATACACTTCCCATTTCCCAGAGGAGCTGGGCACTATTTTACCCTTAGAAGTGTGCACGCATCGGTGACGTAAACCTATAGTTTAATTTTTAATTCAAATCTAATGTGTAGCTTTCAAAGAGGTTCTAAGGTGTGATATTTCTTATTTTAAATGTACATTACAAGAGTTATGACACAGAAAATGAGCAATCGTCTTTCAGTTTCATTTTACAGACCCCACATCAATGCCATCTAGTGGTGAAAACGATATCAAGGATAACCCTTGCAAACTGTAAAGTAGTAAAAAAAAAACACTCCAAAAGGCCCTATACTGTACTTCTAAGTGTTAAGTGGCAAACCTTTGAGTTGTCCCTGATTTGAATGCAAAAAATTACAGAAAATAATAGATAATTATATTTCTGTTTAGTTGGTCCACTACTTGTATCTTCATATTTTACACCTTAAAGTATATTTATAAAAGTGTTTTCTGCCCCACTAATGAAGACGTTTGGCCCAACACCTTAATTTCCCAAAACGTTTTTTTCTTCTTATTTAGAATGTGACATATGTTTTGCATCAATGTTTTCAGCCACCTTCTACATGAAAGATATGTTTTTACTCTCTAGTGATTGCACTCTATGTAATGATTCATTGTTTGATCCTTCAGACAAAATGCTGAATTGGCCAAGCTGCACCAGGACTGCATTCGTTTGAATAAGGAACTGGGGGAGAAGAATGAGGCCTTGCAGGCTGAAGAGCAGCTCAGGAAAAATGTCGAAATGAAAGCTTCCACAACAGAAAAACAACTGAGCCAGCTGCAGGTCAGACGCAGTTCATACTAAAAAGTATTCTGTGTTTCACACACATGGAAGTAGTTTAGTTAGTTGAAAATGAAAAAAAAAGAAAACATGACCTCTCTTATGAACTTAAAGTAGGGATGTCCCGATCAGGTTTTTTGAGCCCCCGATCCGATCCGAGTCATTTAATTTTAAGTATCGACCCATACCGAGTCCCGATCCGATACTTGTCTTTTCCTTGTGCTAATTGCACACTTTAAGTGCATGCAGGTTATTAAATCAATCCAGTGTGTAGTCTTGACAACCAAATAGCTCAGCAGTGCATCAATAAAAAAAAACTGAAAGCAACCTGTTCCTTTACAGTTTTTTATTTCTCACAAATATGAAATCTCAATTTTACAGCTCAGTGAAGTCGCAATATTCTGTCGTGTGTTTCGTTTTAAGATGCCTTATCAAGTTGGTAGTATTAAAGGCTGCTTTGCTAGTACCACCGCGTCAAACTAGAAAAAAAAAGAGAAAATAATATATTTTACATGGGGTATTAAATAACAATCAGTAAATAAACATTTATATTTCTTCAACAACGAAAATGTTACACATTTTAAGTTACGAAGAACACTTCAACATGTCACAAACCTATTAGATAAAGACATGTAAATCATCACAACACACAAAACTTAAACACGCTATTTAGGCGCTTAGGCGCTAATATAAACAACAAATAGCGATCTATGAAATCCCTTTTAAATAAACAAAATATACTTTTTTAAACATTAGCTTACCACGCTGGGAATAAATAAGCATTAAATGAAGGTTTTTGTAGAGCTTGAACCTTTTTTTTTTAACACGAGCACAAACATGCGAGTCTCTCATATTTCTTCCTGATTCACGCACGCTCTAAGCACGTCATCAACGTCCTTAAAGGGGCAGCACACAACAGCTCGCATTGCAAACGTTGCATGTAGCTACCAGACTAGAATCACTTTCCAACTTAAAATACTTCCACACTGCAGACATCTTAGCACCGTATTGCAAGTAGTAAACAACATGCGAGTTTAACATGCGAGTTTGCGACACGTGCGTGACGTAGCTGACGTAAACATTCGATCGGTCCGATACATAGAGCCGATTCCGATCAGTTAAAAAATGCCTCGATCGGCCCCGATACCGATCTTTATGATCGGCTCGGGACATCCCTAACTTAAAGTAATTCCTCCCTTATAAAATGTCTCCCAGCATGAGTGCAAGTGTCAGTAGAGTTCTCTGATATCCCTGCAGAGCTGTTGTACCTTTGCTTATCCGTAGGTATGCATTCTTGTTTCTATGTTTCTCACAATCAGTGTGTGAGTTAAAGAAGCTTGATTAGAAAACACAGGCTGTGAACCCCCCAGAGCTGGAGCTGCTACTGATGGAATTATCCACATGCTGGCAGAACAGTTGATTGCCGGTTTGATCACTCTGTAGGTCTCTGTGGGTTGGAACATGGCCTGGACTACTGGGATTTGCATCTTTGAGTGATCTGGAACATCAGTCTCCTTGATTAGTGCCATTTAAGACCGAAGTAACCGATTATTCACGTTGGAAGCACTTCTAAAACAGATTATGTTCTCTAAACTACATAAATAAACTACATTTATTTATTAAATATTTACCAGACAAACCACTGAATAAATGAGCCTTGTCGTGGGTCAGGTTTAAGCATCTAGAAGAGGCACTGGATCAGGAAAAATACTGAAAGTGTCTGGAGAGTTTTTTTTGAAGACTTTTTTTTTCTTTTGGTGAGAAGGTTTTGTTTTATATGATAAAATCTCAATAGAATCAAACACAGACTGCGAAAAAAATGCATCTATGTTACATTGTCATTGGTTCCGACACAATTACTTTTTAAAAAGAAAAATTTAATGTAGGTATTCTGCTTGTGAGAAAAGACCCGTCACCAAGACTAAGGCAGATATTATGGAAAGTTTTAAATTATTATATATTATTGAGCTTCCCAAACTCAGAGAGACTGAGATAAGATTCTGCTTTGGAAGTTGTGTGGTTGACCACAAAGTGAAATTAACGTCGGTCAAGAAAGATGTCTACATTTCCTTTCAGATTGTTCATCTTTTAATTCAACTCCTACATATAGCTATAACTACATATCTAAATCACTCCTAGCCAGAAAACACTTCAACAGATCTCTGTGCTCTGATTGGCTGAGATTTGCATATTCATGAGGTGCTTGGTTCAGACCTTGTCTGTCTGGTGAACGTAAATTTCTGAGATAGTGAAAGGTTTTAAAAGTTGAAAAATGAGTATTTAACAAAACTCCTAGGCCTTGTTTACACTGCAGAGTTCAAATTTATGCCTATATCCTGTATTTTTCACCTTATGTTTACACATTCTTTAAAATAACCCTAACCCGTATCCGATATGTTTGTTTACACTTGCCATAGCAACATGCACAAGGTCGTCAGGATGTTAATGCGAACTGGAAATGGACACACAAGTATTATGCCTAATGATGGCTCTCCGCCATAGGCAAAATATGCTAAAAATCACGATTTCAAGGTGGAGAAGGAGGAATAGGGCATTTTCCTCCAGGTGACCTTATGAAATCGTTGCAAACTTCATACTAAATTTTCTCAGTTTAATGATCAATGAAATTTAAAAAATCATTTAATGAAATGACTGCCACTGTAAATGGGGCCTTAGTTTCACTAAAGCATTGATTAATGCACAGATAAGTTCAAACACATTCTCTGAAGGATGCAGATATGTCTTTCTGATGGTCATTTTGGCAAATTAGGGATATGGGATAATTATATAAACACATTTTCGGATTTCAGTGAGGAATACAATATAGAACTTGTTATGCTCACCTTTTACTGAAACTGACTCCAAGGAAAGTAGTTTAAAAAAAACTGCTATTTTGTGAAAAGATCAAGCAAAGCATGATGTTTTGTCACCAACAGTTGTGCCATTTGGAGAGCCACATTAAGCCCTTTGTTTGCTGTTCTAGATGGATTTTTGTAGCATAACATTTGAAATGTATTGAGTAGTCGTGGAGAACAAAGTGTGGAATCAGTGACTACAGAATAAAATCAAATGTTCTTTTTTTTTTTAAAGCTCTAAGCTCATTGTTTCATGTACACACCTGACCTCCGTGTGCAGTGATTTCATCTTATTCTCCGCAGGAGAAGTGGATGAGCACCGAAAAAGTTCTGCAGAAGCATTTGGAGGAAGTGAGTGAGGAACTCAAACAGACCCAGTGCAGCAGAAACAATCTTCAAACTCAACTTGAACAAGCTCAGAAGGATTCCACTGCTCTAACAGGTCACTTTTGACATTGGCATCACAAAATAAAGTTGATTTAAAAAAATATTTGTACTGGGGAAAGTGATGAAATGGTTAAATATAATCTTATATCCAGCAAGTTGTTATTTTTGTAGTGTGTATGAATGAGACCTTGCAGGTCTCTGATGTATCTGTATAATTAACTAAAATGTATTATAACTAAAAATATATGTCATGATTTTAATTGGGCTGTTTCAGACTCCCAAGCCCATGTGGCCAGTGTGGAGGCGGAAATAAAAGAATGCACTGAACAGTTGGAGGGTCTCCAGAGCCAGCTCCAACAGATAAATGCTGAGAGAGAGCAGGAGCTGAAGGAACTAAATGACAAATCAGAGGTAAATCACTGCTCATCATTCTCAAACTGTGAATAATACTTTAAAGTGATGTTCCTTAAGATCTTGTGTGTAAATCTTTCAGGGTTTGACGGCGGAGCTGGAGCAAGCAAAGAACAGGCAAGTCTCGATGTTGAGATCTAAAGCAATGGAGTTTAAAGCAGTGCTTTTCAATTAAATAAAAAATAATGAGGGTTTAACTTTGTTTAGCTGTGAAGAACAGAAACAAAAGTTTACTTTAATTTGTTGAGAATCATTTAGCTTTTTACATGTTCAGCACAAAGGAGAAGGAAAATGTTATTTCAAAACTTGAAGAAGAGCTGAACCAACTCAAAAGCTCTATCAGCAAACAGGTGAAGACTGAGATTCGACGATTATCATTTAAACTTTTCTCTGTTTGAGTTCAAACCTCCCTATTTCACTCATCTATTTTAGGAGGACAACACTACTAAGGTCCAAGAGCTTCTGCAAAAGTATTTTTTCCCAGTTTCTCAAATGCAGACCAGTGTTTAGTTCGACCATCTCATTATGGTTTCCACTGTGATTGCAGCATAAAAGAAAAAGACGACCAGATATCAACTCTTCAGGTTGATCTTTGTCAACTCAAAGAAAAAAGCTGTGAAATCAAAACAGTACGTTTGTTTAAACCTAAAATATTATTTAATTGCGTTCTTCTGACCTAAATTTCATGTATCCACAGCTTGAAAACACAGAAATGCTGGAAAAGTTACAAAACAGGTATACATTTATTTTTTGTAAAGAATTTTTGAGTGTGTTTTTTTTTTTTTGGATGATGTTTTGCTTTCTATAGTTTGAAGGAAAAGGAATCTGCTGAAGTTTTGATGGCAGAAGAAATGAGGCGGTTTAAAGAAGAGTGTGGCACTAAAGTCAGTGAAGTTTTACGGTCATGCCAACTGATTTTTTTTTTTTATTTATTTTTATATATACATTTTTAAAAAAGACACTCTCCATTTACAGTTGGCAGACAGCACAGCCAAGATGGAGTCACTGCAGAAGAGGTACATGTATGGTGCCATGAAAGGGTCCCTACCCCCTGTATACCCCAGTCAGCCTCTTGTTTGATATTTGATGGGTGTTTTTTTTTTGTTTTTGTTTTTTCTCAGTATAACTGATAAAGAAAACCTTGTGATGTCACTACAAGAGGAAGTAAACAAACTCAAGGAAGTAAATGAGTCACAAGGCAAAAGTTGTGTAAGTTACTGGAACGTGTTTCATTCACACAGATTCATAGCAACAAAACTAAATCTTGAAAGCAGATTCTTGCTTTGATTTTGGGGTATTAAGGTGAATTATTTAGGTATTTAAAGGAGCTAATGGGAAATTTAAAGAGAATTTTATGTATTACAGGAGAGTTTGGAAGATGCAATGAAATCTTTCCAGGATGAAACCAGAGAAGTTCTGCACTCACTGTTCCCCCTCGTCAACATAGAGCAACAACAGGTAACTAGGGTTTCATTTCACCTGTAGTGATGCATTTCCTGTTTTGATTTTTAATGTCTTTTATTTTTGTGAAAGCACATAAAATCACACTATTTTTGGGGGGCAAATAGTTTCCATTTAACAACAATTCCATGTTTTTATTTATTTGTAAATAAATAAATAAATAGCCCAGGCGGCATTGTCTCTATTAATAGATTTAAAGCCAGCCTTGACTTTGTTTGAATATCTTTCAATGACAATAAGGGCTAGATTGGGATCGGTGCACAAATAATAAACTACACAACGATCAATGTGTTCAAATCGCTTACACTTAAGACAGGACTGAACAGGCCAAACTCACTCATGAATGTCTATCAAGCCAAAGCCTTTTCATTAAACATATTTTGTGAACTTAAAACACATTTCATTGAAATTCTGGGACACATTTTAAACACGTAAATTCATTTTTAAAAGAAAAAAAAAACAACATTTATTTTTAATGAATTAAAATGTCATCATTTTGTGGTTTTAAGAACCCACTCTTCACACTGAATGTTAGAATGTTAATATTTGAGCAATTAATGCTATTTTACAAATGTGGTTAATCAGGATTATACCATGGTCTGTCTGAATACTAAATTCTGATTGGCTGATGGATGGATTTTGTTAAACTGCACAGGTAGTTCCAGTTTGTTTGTTCACTTCTAATATCAATCCGCGGTTACTGGAAACCATAGTAACTCACAGTTTCCGTTAGGAGAGAGAGGGCACTTGCAAACATTTCTAGATTGGTTCCAGCATTTTCATGTGCATGTATGTACAGATTTGTGGAGCGCTGCTGGTCTCCTCTCTAAATCTGGACTGAGAGACACTAAATGCTGTCAGCAGCAGCGGATCCCTGGGCGTTTGAACTGTGACTTGTTTCATCTGAACGTGAACAGATCAACAAACACACCTTTTGTGTTTTATTTAATTAAATACTTTAAATGACTTTTTTTTTCTTTCTTGTTTTCATTTTGGGAGGTTCTGCCTGAACTACTGCAGTGTGCTGTGTGTGAAAATAATTTTAGATTTGGCAGATTTTACCTCAGACTCTCAACAGTGGTTGTAGAGGCATTCCTCTTCACATCACGTGGTTACTTAATAATCTTGATAACTATTAAGAAATTATTTCATTTAATTAAACATTCCCTATTAAATGCACTAACTGTGTTTCAGAGCAACTGGCTGCAGAACTTTGCTGTTAAAGCTCAAGAAGTGCTTCATCACATGCAGCAGTGCCAAGAACCCCACCAAAGCACAGAGATGGAGGTAAGTGTGCTGCACCCTGCAGGTTCAACCATGGGCTACAGCATTGCATTAAAGTAACTATTTGCTGTCCTCTAGTGGGGATGTAAAATTTGAACAATCGCTCTCGCTCTCTCACTCTCTCTCTCTCTGGGTGTGTTTTGGTTTTCTAGGAGCTGAGGGGAAAACTGGTGGCAGCTCAGGAGAGTCAGAGCACTTTACAGTCAGAGTGTGAGCAGTACAGGACTGTTCTAGCGGAAACCGTGAGAATGATGTTCTTAGAGACTCTTTCCGAAAAGCTTTAATAGGAAATACATGGGCGATATATTTCATGCTGCTCTTTAGGAGGGGATGCTAAAAACCCTTCAGAAGAGTGTTGAGGAGGAGGAGAGGGTCTGGAGGACACAGATAATGGAATCGGAACAGAAACTGAGGCAGGTGGGTAGCAGAACTAATCTATGTGGTTCATTCACAATTCTTTAATTCTTTAACGTTTTGCAAAAGTAGTGGATGAAACATATTTTAATGTTCCTCATATAATGTTTTCTTAACAATTTACGTTGAAGAGGCACAGAAGCTGTGAAAGAACACTTGGGTATGATCTGAATGTCTGAAAATGTACAAACCCTTGACCTTTTATCAACAAGTTTCCTGATGTAGTCCCTGACTGACATCTGTTAGAAATTCTACTGTGGCAAGAACCAACCAACAATGTAATGACCATCCATTTCACTAGATCAGTGGCCTCAAATCTCTGTTTAACGGAGCTTCCGATTATTATAGAATTCAAATGAGTTCTATTTGTAGATACATCTCTACATCAACAGCAACTGAACAAATCTGGTGCTAACTGTTAGGATTTATTTGAAATTCAAGGCACACTGAACCAGCCTGGCTATCGCATCCTTCAATTTCATGCCGCTCTATCCAGATTGTGTTTAATATGGACCACCTTTTATTTTTCCAACCAGACAGTGACCCCAAACACACCTCCAGGGTGTATAAGGCCAAAATGGGAGCTGTAGGGGTTTGCTGGATGACCTGCCTCCAAAGTTACAAGGCCTAACCTCAATCAAGATGGTTTAGGCTACAATGGACTGCAGAGTAAAGGCAAAAAATGCCTTGATACCTCTAAGATAAATTAGACAAGGGGTTTCAAACGTACGGCTCGCCAGACGGTCCAATCCGGCCCGCAGGATGATTTTGGAGAAAGGGAGGGAGCGCTGGGAACTCACTGTCAATAGCAATACAAATGAAGTATTTTAATTAGTGCTATATATTGCTAATATATTCTAACTAGTTGTTTGCTAATCAATTGTTTTTAAACAAATATTTCTACTGTATTGTGTTGTGACGGGTCTATTTTTTTCTCGTGGAACAATCCACGTTGTAAGCAGTGCGTCAGCCGGCCGTCTCTGTGTGCCTCTGGTATAATTATATTGTCGTTTTTGACGGGCTAGACTCCAGTTTCTCCATTAAGTGACAATTGTTCATTCAGTAACAGGATTGCCATGTGGTGCTAAAAGCTTTCAGAGGGTGATGTTTCTGTAGGAAGCTAATTCTTTGTGTGGAAAATAAAATGGTAAATGTTTATTTAACAGTTTGGTGTAATGTTACTTAAAACCTTTAAAAAAAACATTAGTAGAGAGTTATTCCATTCAACCCAATGTTTAGTTTTGTAGTTAAACTGGACACTCAGAGATGTGCAATGAGTTAGAATATTAGGAATGGTACAAGGCAAACAATATAACACCGCAGCATAAAACTGAATTATTAATTTATGCCACTGCAACGCCATGTTATAATAATCCATTTATGTGCTATGTTTAATAGAAATGAAGACATAAATTTGTATGAAGTTATTTATAGCAAGTTTAATACAATTTGATTTTTTTTTTTATTTATTTGAGGTGCTTTTTATTCCTCTCAGGGTCACCCCACAGCAACTGCACTGAAGACAAACAACGATTCCATATCCCTTTACTGATTAAATACACAGAATGTGATTTTTGTGCCAGCTGCTTTCAGCTCACTTTCAATCAGAATAAACAGCATATATGACTTTGAAGACATCCTCTTTTTCACAGGCCCTCGAGAAGGTTCAGGAATTAGAAGCAACAGCAGATAGCTTGAAAACAGGAAATGAAGTCATTCATCAGGTAATTCTAGAAAAGCCCTGAATACAATTTATTTTAGTAGCATTTTTAACAAAAACTATTTTTCTGTTTTCCCCTGTTCCGGCTGAAGGAGAATTTGAAGCTGCTTGAGGCTCGGCTGGAGGACAGTTCGAAGTCTGCTGAAGAGATGACTCATGTGAGAACTTCTGTCTCAATACAAAGCAAAGGAACAAATCTTAATCCAAGATTAAACTCTCATTACGGATCGTATTGTGCTTGGATGTTTTGAAAAGCATCCACATGACAGGAATGCTCTTTCTGCTGCATTTTCAATCGTACTTTTGTTTGCAGTTGAAGCAGGTTTTGGCAGAAACTGAAAGGCAGTTGAATGTGACCCACATGGAGGCCCAAACACAGAGAGAGGAGCTTTTACAGGTTGGTTTTCTTTAAATCTAACATTTTGCCCAGCGTTCCCACAATCCTGTGCCAGTCACAAAAAAAACAAGAGTGAGGGCTTCCTTTTCCAGGTCAGGCAGCAGCTGAGTGAGGTGGCACATGCAGGCCATGGAGTGGCGGAGAACGGGTGGCCTGATGCGGAGGAGTGTCAGGTTAGGGTGCGATGTAGAACAGCACCCTCTACCTCTATTGGCAGCAGTTGATTTTAAATCAATGTCTGTCTCTTTCAATTAATTATAATGTGTCAGTTGTTTTTTTTTTTTAACGAGACTAAACGAAATGTGACATTACAATTGGGAACTTGTTTAAATAATCACTCTCATTTAGACTAGAGCTGTACGTAATATTACTTCCCAATCCACTGCTGCCAGTGAGGGAATATCGAACCCTTTTTTTTTTAGCTGCTGCTGTTAACCCAGTTGTCTGTTTTCACCTATAAATGTCTGAGCTCACTGGTTTCAGCTTTTTTTAACCACTAACATTTGTCTATTGCATCTATCTTTGAAGACCTTTGGAGGACTGTCGTACTGGTTTTCATTCTTGTGTTGCCGTGTACTGTAATACTGGAGCTTTATGTCGAATGGCATGGGTTTACGGGAGCTCATGGGTTGGTTGCTGAACCATAACTGTCTCTCTAGTGATGTAAATATTTTTTCTCATCAGGTCCAAGTTCAGCTTGAACAAACAGAGAAGAAACTGCATGGTGAACAGGCTCTGAACGAGCAACTCAGTGCAGAAGTAGAGCAGGTAGAGGAAACCCCTCCACTTATGCATGCATCCCCCCTAATTCCCAGTATTAATTGAACTGGTTTACTTATAGGCTCATGAAGCCCTCAAAAAAGAGATTGAGAACCATCAAGAACAGATGAAATCAACTGGAGATGCTGCAGCTATGGAGGATGTCACTCAGCTGAAGGTAATTTGCATCTTCATGTCTTGCTGATTTACCACATTTTTTGTCTATTTGGTATCCATCCCTTTAAGGGTATATACCGTATGTTTCATCGTATAAGACGCACCGGCATATAAGATGCATGAGGAATGAGGAAGATCTAAAAAAAAAAAAGATTCTGAACCAAATACTGTTGTAAAATATTTTATATCAACTGTGTAAAAGTTAACAGCAGTTTAAGAACAATTATATGCCAAATATATAACATGAACAGTCAGTAAAGTCAGTAAAAGTATCAAAAAAAGGCAGTAATGTTTCATACCTGCTCCTTACGATCTGCGCTATGGTATGATCGACGAGCAGAGATGAGCGATGACGTCAGCGCGCACCGCCGGGTGTACAAATATGGCCGAAGGCTCCAGAGCTAGGCCCATCCGCGGCGCTCTGCATTCGCAGTATAAGACGCACCAACTTTTCCCCCTTAGTTTTAGGTAAGAAAAAGTGATTTATTGAGGGTATGTTATTAAATGAGAAAATCTGCATTACAGGTTAAACCAAAATGTAAATAATCCGATTTTGAATTTGAATAGTTTCAGCTTTTAACTGAGATTAATTTATCTATTTATATCTAGTATAAAAAGAACAAAAGATTTTTTTAAATTATTTTTATGTAAGACCTAATTATTACCTTTGTTGACAATGGCGTTTTAGGATTGCCTTGAAAAGGAGCGAAAGATGACCAAAGATTTAGGCCAGGCTGCCACCAAACTCCAGCAGCTGCTGAGAAACAGTCAGGAACAGCTCGCCAAAGAAAAGGAGAAAGTTAAAACCCTCCATGATCAACTACATATCAAGGTAAAAAAAAGTTTTTTCCTTTTTATGAGGAATAGCTGCCTGCTCACGTGCTCCGTTTGTATTGTTACAGGAGGGGGAAGGAGAAATGAAACAAGGCACTTCTGTTTAATGTGGAAATCAAGCATTTGCCAAAAATGCCTTATTAAGACCAAAATGATGCATTCCAGGTTGTTGTTTTTTTTTCCCTCTTCTCCTTGATGTTTTTGTACTGTGTTGGGTTTTTCTCGAATGTCTTTAAAAAAATATAAGGAGATGTATTAAGACTGTTTTCATTTCTCATTGCATCCCTAAAGCTACTGGTTTCGTGAGTAAATAATACTCAACTGCCTTAGTAGGTGCCCTTCTGATGTCAGTGTTAAAAGGGAATCACATGTGCGTTTGGTGCACATCAAATAGTGCAGTTTGCCCTCATAGTTGATTGACCTCAACACACAGTGCAAATTTGACAATAAAAAATGAAGAGCAACATGGTGTTTTCTTTCATTTTAGTGGAAGTGTTCATCAGATTTAAATTGGTTTCCTTTTATTGGTTACCTTGCGATTGTTCATGTACTAAATTAAGTGGTAATGATTATTATTCATAATTATTATTTTATACATAACAAAAATCATAATAAACTTAATTTTATAAAGCGCCTTTCAAGCTGCCTTCTCAAAGTGCTGTACAGAAAACACAAATTCAAACATTTGACAAAAGTATAAGAAAACAGAGGTAAAAGGAATAAAACCAGACTCGTTTAGGTAAATAACGCCATGGTTAAAAGTAATAAATAAATAAATAAATGACATGTCAACAATCACCAGTTAATTTAGAAAAAAGTTTTTTTTTAAGAATAGATTTAAAAATGGTGTAACTTTATGCATTCCTGAGTTCAGCCAGGAGAGTGTTCCACCGTGATGGTGCATAGCCAGAGAAAGCCCTGTTTCCCATAGTTTTTGCTAGCTTCAGTCTCGCTACATTTTGCAAGTGGAAAAATGAAGACATTACGGTGGTTTGGACAAAATGCTCTAAACCATCAGAACTTAACGCCCTATCCAATCAGCATGACTTTAGTTTTGACACTGTTCAAGCAAAGGAAGTTCTCATGCATCCGTGTCTGAATGACAAACACGGTCAGAAATGGAAGTAAAATCTACGTCTCTTCCCGGTTGTGAGTGAACGTAAATTTGAGTGTCGTCGGCATAAAAGTGATCAAGACTGAGTTGAGAAGTGGAGACAAGTAAATGTTAAAGTAAATGTTAAAAAGTAGAGGACCAAGAACAGAGCTCTAAAGGACACCAGTTAGGGCAGACCATGCGTAAAAACAAACTGGGAGTGGTCTGTAAGATAAGATTTAAACCATTTCAATGCTGTATCCAAGAAAGCAGAATCAACTGATTTTCAAGTCACCTAGGTACAATTGAGTGATCCATGGTGTCAAAAGCAGCTTGGAGGTCAAGTGGAATAAGTACAGAGAGAGAACCAGACTCGGAAGCCAGGAGCAAATCATATACAAATAAATTGGGCTTGAAGATATATATATAAAAAAAATGCATCAACAACCAACTACTCCTGGTTCACTGTAATCTGATAGTAATAATCTAAGGGATAGAAATCTGGACTTGGTTGCCTTTACATTCCATATCTTGTCAGACAAGTTGTAACAAGGAACAGGTTATGCCTCAAGATCCTTAGGAATGTCACTGTTTTAATCACATGCTAACATTTGAAAAATAACTTGAAATAAAGATTTTTATATAATCTGAGTGCACACAGCAAAGCCTAGAAGTCCTTGTGAATTAGTAACTTTTGCCAGATATTCCAATTCAATAACAATTTCATTCTTAATTTATTTTTTTATAGCTTTACATTTGCACAACTACATATTGTAGCTTCCACTGCTAATATGGTGAAAACAGGACATTTTTATTACAATTTTGCTAAAAAGATTCCAATATAACAGTTCCAGTAATTCATTATCCTTCATCAAAACATATGATGTAGTGATGGCTTTAAACTGGTTTCAGGTTTAATTTATATAGAACCCTAAGTTAATGTGTTTTAAAATATTGTAATCCCTTTATCATCATGATATGAACCTTCATATCAATGTATTCCCAAATATTAGATGTAGATCTTGCTATAATGTTGTACAAGGAACGCACACATCTGAAGGAACTTTAATTTGAAGATATATAAATGCTCAATATAAATGCTCCCTTTCCTCCACATTGTCAAACAGCTCCCTGGGATTACAGACAAACCCCAATGTGTTCTTCAAACCCATTTGGTATGAGTAGCATGTGTCCCACAAATTACTATTTTTTTTTCTTTTGGAGAGAGTCGAAAGGAAGGTATGAGTCGCCCAACAAAAAAAACAAAACAAAAAAAAAAAACAGCAACAATGTAGTAGAACATTTGACCTCTGACAAAGCGAACAAAAGGTATACAATAAAGCAAAGTGTTAAACACACCATAATTTACAAAACAATTCTTTAAAATGTACAGTTTTTAAATTAATTTTGGTGTGGAAAAAAAAAACTATTTGTTTGTAGAAGTAAAATGATTTTATTTGCAAATTCCAGGTAACACAAATTCCAAATAGAATTGCCAGAGTCATTAAAGATTTTTTTTAATACTAGATGCATTGGATTGTTTTAGGCCACAAATACAGATTCCATTGATTGACTCTGAAAGCTAAGGTTTCAGTGGTTTTCCTTCCAAAGTCTTTATCGTCTTCGGTCCACCAAGTTTCGCCACCAGATTCAATGCATCTTTATCTGATTGGTCATTAATCTGCCACTCAAATTTCAGCCCTGTTGAAAGACAAACCATTCATGTTAACATTTTAATTAAAATAGTGTTCTATAATGCTGGATTCACATCGAAACCAACCTGGCAGTTTGAGCTTAAGGGCAGTCTTTGAGCTAGAGTAGACCATTTTATTCCTCAAAGGGGCTTCCTCAGGGGCCCTGGAACAAAATTAGTATAATAACAATTTTCATGCAGCTTCTTAACAGTTCAAAAAGAAACACCATCAACATTTAACTTGATACTCAAGTTCAAACTACATACGATTTATAAGCATTGGGAGACCCCTGCAATTGGTTATGGTTTTAATGACTAATATTAGGCTAAAACAAAAATGGTCATTGAGCTTGAACAGTATGTATATAATTAAAAAAAAATAAAAAAAATTTAATTGATGGTGTGGAAAACTACAATCTTAAAAATATACATGCCCATAATTCTTTTAACTAACAACAAAAATGAAGATTCACAAGAAGCAATCAAGTTAAGGATAAGAGTAGAAAGAAAAAGTTCCCATACGAAAAGATGAAGACCAGGTCCTCCTTCAGACTATTTAGGTTCTCATATTTGCAGTCATACAGAGCATAGCGGCAATCGTCGTTTGGGAGCTTATTGATGATCTTCTCGAAGACGTTTGCTTCGTTCTCAACATCTTTGACCTTTAATGAGTTTTCCAGGTCCACTATGATACTCTTTTGGTCGTCACTCAACCGCATTATGACCAGTTTAAACCGCTCTCTCTCATCTGCGCCTTGGAGACGCACCTTGATTTCCTCATAGGTTTTTGCCACCGCAGCATCAATAGCAACACCAGAGGCCTGGTGGCAAAAAGAAACAATAATGACCCAATGCACAAGGAATATCTGAATGACAATCTTAATAAAAATTTTAAATTAAGCCAGAGTTGCATTTCAATCCCTTTAGTTCAGTTAAGCACACTTCAAAAGGCAGGAGTAAATGTCTGTCAGGGGAACCAATGTCATTTACAAAAAAATTAAATATAGTAACAATAATGTAATGGGGGGGGGGGGGGGCAAAAGCTGATCCTTCAGGACCATGTGGCTGATTAATATGGCTGTGTAGGGGTGTCCAGATAAAGAGGCTTATCTTCAACCCTAGCCCCCAGTTTGAAAGGTTTATATATTATAAAAAAAAAATTTTTTTGCTAAAGACAAACATTCATAAAAAGGTTCCACCATCTTTATGCACGCTTATACTTTAGTTTAAGAAGTAGGATGGAAATCTGGCTCCATGGAATTCACATTCCATTCCTTTGCAAACAAGTTGAAACAAGATACAGGTAACGCCTCAATATCCTTTGAGTTTTACTAGACATAGTAATAAGATGGCAGTTTTTATATCAAGCATCAACATTTGTAACTACAAGTACTGTGAACATTGAAAGAAATTCTACTAGTTCTTGTAATTAAATGCCTAACTATTACCACAATGCAAAGAAAATAGTTCCACTGAGTTATTTTTAATTCATAAATTCTACCTTAAAACTACTAACTTTACAGCAACTTGCATTGGTTTAAAAAAAAAATCTAACAGTTTAGCATAGAGGAAGTTGGGTCAGACAACAAGTGTCGCAAGTGTGCGATAATGCTCCTTTAAGTTACATATCATAACAGTAAATTGCATTACATGTAAATATTACAGAACAGTGTGTATCTGAAATTTCTGAGGCTAGTTCCTTCATTGTTTTTGTACGCACGCAATCAAGTCTTACGCTTAAAAGGTATGATTTGAAGTAAAGAGAACACTGCAGGCTTCCTGTAGCAAGACCTGCAGAAAATATAACGATTAATACATGGAATTAACTTAATGAATTGCAGTGCACTACAAATAAGGATTAACATTGAGCGTGTTGGCATAAAATAACTACGATTTGATGAACGCCTACTTTTGATAAGGATGGGTTTTAAGAGACTCGGGCAATTGCCTCCATAAATTCATTACAACAGTTCAAATGAGAAGCTCTCAAGATACTTGATTGGTTGACAGTTTGAATCGGGTTAAGCAAACGGCAAGCAAAACAAAACGAAGAAGTGCGAGAACTTACCATGTTGAGCTTGTTGAGAAGCGGAAGAGAGGAGTGGGTTGGTGTTCTGAAGGGTGTAGAAGTAGCGGAAAACTGAGAAGACGCCCACGCCCACTACTGCTTCTTCTTCTTCTTCTTCTTTCCTGCCTTCTCTTCAGAGCAGATTGAAGGATAGCCTTTAACCACCTGCTGCAAACGGCTTCATCTACATGAACATTGTGCTGGAGAACGGAATATAACACGTCGTCTCATAATCATTTACATTGTGCACCTGTGACGAGGATTAAGGGCTCATTAAAAAAATGTTTATTGCACGTGTGATGCTCAGGTGAGTCAGATGCAGTTTGAGGCGGAGTCTAAACAAAGCGACCTTAAAAGGTAAAGAGAGAGCGACTGAACGCCTCACAAAAACCCGTATTTGGTGAAAGAGGAACAACACCAATGAAGGAAGAACTTAAAAAAAATTGACGTAGCGTTTGAAGATATGTTAATCTGCTTAACCCCAAACCAAACATTACATATTTGAGCAATTCAATTGACTTTAAAAGAACAAAAAGCAATACCAGATATTAAGAAAGATAATATGCTAATAAGTTAATATAGACTCAAAAATATAGTGCAATGAACTTGCATAATCAACATTAATTATAACATAGAGAATAATACCAGTGACCAGTGTGTTCATCACTCCTTTTTAATAGAATTTCGATTACTTTATATTGTGATTTATAGTAGTTATGTTATCTTCTATGTATCTGTTTGTACATCTATGTCAACTCTTGGAACTGAAAATGATCAAAAAATCTTTTTTTCTCTTTTATATATATTAGAAATGTTTTTATTGGGTTAACTTTCTTCCCATTTTGATTACAAACATCCGGTGAGTTTTGCAGTTTGCAGTTTCATAAATTTACATATTCTTGTCTTTAAAGTCACTGAGATGTTTAATTGTGTGGGTATCTGTTAAAGTGGTATCTGATGACTGTTAAAGTGGTAGTGGAGTTACATGTGGCTGGTAACTAAATTTTCTTGCAAATATCTGCACTTGTTTTATAAATTCAACTCCGTGCGTGCGTGTGTATATAAGTTTAAAGAATGATGAAGTCTTCACTATTGCAAGAGTTTGAAACAATATTCTGATTTGACTTCAAAGACAAAACCTTATGAACATAAGACAACGGTCAAAGTTATTTCCTCTGAGTCCTGTTTCAAAAGAAATGGGCAGTGATAAAGACGATTAGAATAGATTTATATGAAATGTTTATATGAAATCGGTGTTTTTAAAAACAATATAGAATTGTTAAGCACAATTTGCAACAAGGATTTTACTTTGAAGACATTAAAATGGCCAGAAGAGGGCAGTGTAGACTATCGAACCAAACCAATAGAAGTGCCAGGAGCTGTCAAAGGGGGGCAGCAAATATATATATATATATATATATTATATATATATATATATATATATATATATATATATGAGGCTATTTGCCGAACATACAAACGACTTCACATTTAGTGATTTACATTTTATACATACATACTGTTCATACATACAACCCTTCTGTTCCTCAGAGCATAATTATTTTTTTTTTGTTTTTAATCAATCATACTTGTCCCAGTCCATCCTGGGACGGATCTGGGTGGAAGTAAAGCACAGGCTTTGCCACATCCAGTTAAAATAATTCCAGTGATTCCATCCAGTTATTTTTCTCCTCTGCGTTTTTTTTTGTAACTGAAAAATATAACTATCTTTGGATGAAAACTGGTGCTAACTTGTGTGATTTAACAGAACTTTGTGGTGTCTCAGTTTTCCTATTAACTATTAAAAAATGTTTTAGATGGGTTGTTTGACAATTTTTGTTTATGTTAGTTAATATATTGCTAACCCAACGCACTTGTTACTGAATGAAGTTTGAAAAGTATAAATGCTCTTCCTGTAAGTGGGTGTTTAGATGGTATATTAGGGTTACATCACACAGGTGTGGCTGCATATGCCCACATATCTGCGTGCAGGGAGATAATAGAACTATCAGTTGGCTCTGATATATATATATATATATATATATATATATATATATATATATATTTGGACTGTTTCAGATTAAGTGTTAATGAGTGAAGGAGGTTGAAGCAGGGAGAAGAAGCGAAGAGTAGCAAGTATTTGCTGTTCAAAGGGTCACAAAATGTGTTTAATGTAGTTCATAATCTGTTCCCTACTTTTTAGTAAATATCAATTTAAAGTTTGGTTTAAGGAGTAGGGGATATTCTTTGTGGAGGGGAAGTAGGGCTTCTGTTGAGGTATATGGTAGCACTGATCACCATAGTCTCTACTCTAAACATTGCGCACACACACATTCCTCGAACACATGTCCTTAAGTTGCAGAACCATTGCTTCAATCACTATGTATCTGTGCAAAGTGACACTCGTTTGAAGCAAGTGAAACAAATGCTCAAGGCACTCAATCAGGGCAGGATCTTACTGGCTGGGAAGAAAGGGGTCACTGTTAACCCTTTGCTACAGATAGGGATGACCTCTTGTTCTTTGCATTGGTTCAGGGGTCTCTAGGGCTGCTTTGAGCTTACACAATATGATATTCGCCAAGTCCACCTTAATTTGACCTAAAACATATTTTTTTCATTTTAGAGGGACATGTGTGCAATGTGTGTGTTCTGCCACTGAAATTGATTTCAGTTTTGCAAGTGGCTATGAACTTATATTACCACTGAAACTACTATATGAGTAGGTCAGAGTTTTTTTCGACAGATGATAGTATTTCTCTCAATTAGGAGAACAGTTAAGCAAACAGTTGTCAGTCCCTTGGAACTGTTTGAGTTTCCTTACAAACTTTGCTCTTTTTTTTTTTCAAAGTAGGCCAAACGTACAGCTCATTGTTTGAGCGTGATCGCTTCAGATGTTAAGTTCAAAGGTGAGTAGGAGATTAGGTGATGCTCAGAGAAAGATGAAGGTGATGATGGAAATAGGAAGAACATTATGGTGTTTTCCTCAACACACCTGCCCGTATGTGGATTGATGTAAATGAGTGCATTGTTACTTAAGCTTTAGGTAATAACTAGCAAGGGTTTTTATACAAAAAGGTATGGAGATGGTTCCATGCACCCTTCATCGTTTTAGATATTTGATGCCTTTACAAAGAAAACCCACTGACATCTTTATCAGCCACATTGAAGTAAATGACCTCTCTTTCTAATTAGTTTGATTGTAATAAAGTCCCACACCAACAATGACTTTACATTTGGTTTGATTTATGATGGTATTATGCAGAAGTTAATATAATTTTCCTTTACTCCCTAAGTGCAAAAAATGTTATATTTTTGTAAACAGGAACACAATCAATTTGGAAAATTCTTTAAACCCTCATAAAAAAAGCATTTCATGGTTTAAACGTGCACAAAAACAGCAGAAATGGTGCGGGTTAAAGTGCTACCCTTATAATTGAGACTGTTGCAGGATCTGCTGGTGGATGCAATGTGGGGTGATCTGTGATTCTTGTAAGTGACACAGTTCCGCCTTAATGTTTTGCATCTCCACCCTATTACTTTGTGATAGACAGAGTTTTCTTTTCTGTGCTTTTGCTTTTATGGGCCATACTAAACCACTCTGCTTTTATTGAAGACAAAGGATTTCTTGTGAGATCTGAGTGAACAATGCTGTAGGAGAACACGAAACCATCAGAAGAGAAGTTCAACCCTAAACAAAAACCCTTCAATATGGGAAATAAAGGGTATTAAATATGCGGTCATGTCTTATTTCTTCTTGTTCTGCTGCTGAGTCACCTTAAAATCTCAATTCATGACTATCAGTTGAAAAACAAAATACTATAATGTAAAAAGTATTCACCTACCAATAAAAAACAGGTGGAAGGCAGACTGGATTTAGGAAAGAATGAACTGCTTTCAGGAGCTCAGTGAATTTCTGCATATTTCTGTGAGGATTTTACCTCATCTAAAGTCCAGTCTTGACAATTGCTGCAAACTAATGTTCCGATGTCAATTATAACAAAGTGCAAGCAGTTTAGAGAAACTCAGCAACTCAGCCACAAAATGTTAGACTACATAATATAGGAGAGTGGAATTAGTAGATGCTGAGCCACACCATACAAAACGGTTGCCATCTTTTTGCAAAGACAGTTACTACAGAATTCCAAACTTTTTGTGCCTTTAGATTCACTCAAGAACATAGTGTAGAGAGAGTTTCCTTTCGCCTATCCTAGCCAGCATTTTTAAAACGATAGTGTGGCTGCAGTGGGAAGAAACTCTGAAAAAAAACATTTCGTTGATGACAAATCTGCAACTGCTAGCAAGATTTTCCAATCGCTGGTGCAGAAAATAGGAAATGTTCTTTTTTTTTTTTTTACTTTTTTTTACGTTATTGGTCAGATAATGTCTCGGATTACAATGCATTCCACGAATGCATCCACACAACAGTAAGAAATAGTTTTTTTGGCTTTCTTCAGACTATTTCTAGGATTCTTCCCAATGAAGCCTCTCTTTCATTCTTAAAATGGAAGTTGCATATTGGCGAATGACGGCATGTGAATCTGCTTCCAGTTCATTCTAATTGTTTGGGAGAACCTCACCACAGTGCTCTGGAGTGACAAAACTAAATTCTCAATTTCACAATCTGATCGATGAGACTGGGTTTCCAAGAGAATGATACCGGTCTGATTGTGTGGCAATGTTAACTCTGGTAGGGTTTTTGGTGCTGTTCAGAAGCTGGGTTTTGCCAGCAGGTATTGCAACATGGTTGCGCACCAGAACAGAAAGGAATGTTTATAATGAAAAGTGAGCAGGGCACTTGTACAGTCATGTTTTTTGTAGGATTATAGTCTGGTGTATGATCAACCATCATTACCAATCAGGTTCTTCAGTACAATGCATTAAAATTATATAAAACTAAAAAACGTTTTACAATTACATTTATTTGCATTATTCATTTACACACTGGTAGTGACCGAGCATAGCTGTCATTTCAGGCTTATGGCCTCCTGGCCACCACCACTACCCCACCAGTCACACACATCCATACAGGCCAATGTAGGTGAAGTGGCTTGCCCATGGCCAAGACAGCAGAATGGACCTGGCGGAGATCAAACCGTCAACCTTCTGGTTCTAGGATGACGAACTTCACCAATACGACACTTGCCAATATTACCAAACAGGTGCTCATTTACCATAGTGGCAACTAACTTTGTTTTCCTTTGTTTGTAAAACTGTAAAATATGACTTATTATCTCATGGTGAATATTGAGACTTAACCTATTACAAAAGTGAAGTGTCCCTTTAAAATATTGTTGACTCATTCATAGAAATAGTCAATTTCTGTAAAATTTTGTTAATGAAAACAGCTCAATTTACTAAAGAACTTTATGCATCTGCATTGGTTCTTAACAATAGTCACTTGAAGCCATCAAACGTATCCACTGATTCATCAAACAGACGTTAGTGATGTGTCTGGAATAGGACTAATCTTGCAAGCTGTTAATACCCCTCCTAGCCATTAGGAGCCAGTGCTGTTGGAGAAATAGTGCAGGTAAATACTTGGAAAAAATTGGTGCCAAACTGGGATTACAAAGACACTAAGGCATAGCCTGAAGGAACCTAATTCAAAGTTTATGACTGGGCGTGACATACGCTCGCACACGCACACACTCACACGCACACATTTGTACACACTGGCCATTCAATAAGTATAGCTTTGGCTAAGTAATACGTGTTTATGACAGTGTCTGAGACTGATTAATAGCCAAGCTTCCATTATACACAATAGACTTCAACAGTGGAGGCGGGCAAACAGGTACAAACACACCAAGACTGGAAAGATACCATGTGGTGCACACTGCACACGTTGAGTTTCCTAAAGCATGCTGATTCATTATGATGTTGTGTGTTGAGGTTAAAACAGCTGAGAAAGATTTAGACCTTCATAAGTTGGGTTCCAGTGTTGCCACACTCACCTGCAGGGATGATGTGCTAGAAGAAACTGGGAAAGGACCCTGGTACTCAGTTTATGGGTGCTTTTAGTGCAAGTTCATACATGTGCATGTGCTTGTGTGATCTGAAAAGAAGGGCATGTCCAGGCATGCTGGATGACCCAGGTCAGCAATCTCAAGGAATGCATGAAACAAAGCGGATATGTCTTTTTTTTATTCATTTGAAAGTTGCTTCAACTTCAACAGGGAAGCATTAAAGCAGAAACATGATTCAACAGAGCATTGCAAGCTAATAGCCTGTAATTGCTAATATCAAATATTATTATGCAATATTATTTAACATATTTTTTTTGACATAAAGGGGACTTCAGTGGAAAATTTGAGAAAAAAGTCTTTGACCTGAAATGTGGCTTGTGAATGCCCCTATAGTGATTTAGATATATCTAGTTTTTTGTTGTTATTTTTAATCAGCATCATATTTAAAGTTAAGCTATTCCCAGATTGCTCAATTAATGAAGTCTTAAAGGAGTCTTTAGGATCCAGTCAACTACGAATCTGCCTGACTTTTACTGTGGCTATACGTTAGGGATTGGTGATACAATTAATTGAGTAAACATGTAAATGCATTTAATCAATTAATTTGAATAATAATGAAATAAAAGGCACAGCAAGGTGTTGAAGTGGCGTTTCAGTCAGAAGGTTGTCTGTTTTAATACTCGCTGGTGACATTCAGAGTTTGCATGTTCGCCCTGTGCTTGCGTGGGTTACTTCCAGGTACTCCGGTTTACCCCACAATCCCAAAACATGTGCCAGGTTAGTTAAATAATCTAAAACGCCCGTAGTGTGAATATGTGTGTTGACCTGTCCAGGTGAGCTGGAGATCTGTACCAGCAGACCCCCGTGACAAGTGAACAAGTGGGTAAAAAGATGAATGAATGAATGACAAAAAAGCTGCTTTTGACCATTCAGGGCAAATGAAGTGATACTGGTTTGTTTCATCCCTCACATCATTGAAGCAGACAGATTAAAAGTATGCATGCTCAACATAAAGGTTCCAATCAGAATCTTAGTCAGAATGAGAAATATTGATGTAGAATTTTTGTTCTAGAAACATATTTGTGATGAAATCAGCAATAGCTAGGTATATTTTAAACTTTTAGCTAACATTCCTAGCTGAGAACAGGGTGATTAGCTCTTATAATTTTATGAAACAAATAGTCACTTGCTGACAGCTGATGGACCTTGCTGCAGCAGGATCACGTCTTATATCTTACCTCTTTTGGCTAATTGGTGGTCTTATGCAATTTTTATTGGCAGGTGTACTACATTGACCAGTATATCCTGGTCTTATTAGAAAAATTAACACAAGTGAACCTTTATGTTAGCTTGACTGAGCTGCTGCCTGCAGACATGGTTTAGTAAAACACAATTTTCTTTTCTTTTTCTTGTGTTATTCTCCCCATTCTATTTTGAGAAAGTCTATTTTTTTTCTATTTCATTCATTTTTTGGGTCACAGGGGTCTGCTGGTGCCTATCCAGCTCACATCCGGCGAATGCACACCAGACCACCAGTCCATCTCAGGGCAATACATACAATAACACCGAAGGGGAATTTAGATTATTCAAATAACCTGACACATGTTTTTGGGATTGTGGGGGAAAGCAGAGTACCCGGAGAAAACCCACGCAAGCACAGGGAGAACATGCAAACTCCTTCCAGGAAGGTCACCGGTGAGCCTCGAACCGACAACCTTCTAACTGGAAGGCCATGGTGCTACCCAGTTTTACAAAGTTACATTTGAATAAATCAAACTCCATCAAGTTGACTCATGATACCATTTATAATAATCATGCAACCCTATTTATACTATTGAGAAATGAAACTTACCGGTAATTTTATAACAGTTCTTTTAAAAACACCAAAAACAACAAAAAACATTTTCTGACTTTCAAGTTAATGTGGCCTATCTGCTGTTTGACTGATGGTGTATGAGAGGGTTGATAAACATAAAGCTTAAATGTTTGCTACTGTGATGCGTGGATATTTTGATTACAGCGCACATTATGACTGCATACATAAAAATAACATATAAAGGAATGTGGCATTTTTGCCGCAACAAAAAAAAACATTTTCCATTTTATTTCCTAAAAACAATTAAAAAGGAATCATAATTTGATCAAACATGGATTGTTGTGGTTTTCAATCTGTTTAATCTGAATTTGATTTAAAGTGACACTTTTATATGCAAATCATTAAACATCCCAAACTTGTGTCTTACGGCTGATCATCTGTGTGGCCCTTGACGTTAGCATTAGTGACAGGAATATTTTTAGAATAATCCGTTACTTTTACACGTTAAGTTTTGAGGAGTTGCCAAACAAATATTTCAACATATATCTGTGGTTGTGTTTTTATAATGACACATATTTAACGTATAAATGTTACTGATCAGCCCACTGATCAATTCTGACAAGCAACTGCTTAAAACAGCTGCTGAAACACACACTTAAGCACTCAGGGGGGGGGGGGGGTGCAACAAACATCCATGTGTAAATGAATATGTCTGTAGTGGAACTCTATAATAATGGACAGCAGAGACTATTACATCTGTTCCGATTACTACTGTTTCCATTCAGTCGCTATTGAAAGCCTTGAGTTCCTCTAGGAACAAGACAATGATTTAACAGAGATTGAAGTAGAAGGATTCTTTTATGGATGTGGTTGTGTGGTTCCTATTTGATCTGCTGAAACTGTTGAATCATTCCAGTCGCATCCAAAAGCAGTATAGCAGAAATAATCTGATATAATTTCAAAGTGTACTATTATATACACTTATCAATCTCATGATGCAATGCTGCAGAAACTCTCGCTTGGAAGAATGTGTTGCAACTGACACGGGTTGGTTAACAGCACTACTCATGAATTATATTGTATAGTATGGATTTTTCTTTAAAGTTTGGCCTTTTTTGCCTTTATTGATATGAAATTTCATGTTTAATTTAAAAAAAAAAAAAAAACAATGTTTGCAAACTCAAATATGAACTTTTTAGGTTTACAGTGTTACATTAGACAGGGCATTAAGCAGCAAAGGGTGCCTACGGCAGCCTGACGTCAGAGTGCATGTAAGTGCATAGCAACAACAGCCTGACAACGCTCTACAACAGCAAATCATAGGGATTTTTCATTTGATTGATTGGGTAAGCATATCTATTGCGCTTTAATGATTTTGTTTTAATGTTAATCATTAATTGTTGCTTTTATTGAATATCTGTCGTCAAAGCACTGTAGCCGTCCTGCCTGCTGTTGCTGCTTAAAGTCCATAATTACTTGGAGCCAGAGAGGGGTGGAGTCAGGAAATGACAAGCTGTGATTTTAACTTGGGTCAAAGTACAACTGCATTGTAAAGAATTGTTGGCGCTAAGTTGTAATAGAAAAAATATGTTGATTCCTGTTGTTCTGAGATAGGATGAGTTACAACCAGGATGTTACGTCACAGCTAGACTATATTAGTTAGAGTATTGGAAACCTTTCTCTTTTTTGAACCTTGAAAGAGATGCTTGACTCTTTCAGACCCTTCTCTTACCCCTCCCCCCTCCTTCTTCCTTCTTTGTTCTCAATGCAGAATTATTTTTTAGCAGTTTAGCAATCTGTGTTTTAAAACCAAGTCTTTTGCTGTATTTTTATACCATCTTAAACCTTGTTTAGAGAATCTTCAACAGTTTTTTATGGTCATTGAATATGTTACCAAATATGGTTTGGAATGGTATAAGGAAAGATTAATTGATGTATCAGAAACCATCGACTGTCAACTACCATTCTAATTATGGATAGTAGTGAATAATACGTCATCACTCATGTGTTCCTATATAATATACTATTAGGGTTTTAAGTAACCTCTCAGTCATATTGAATGAATTGGAAATGACAGTTTGTTGCACTTTAGAAGACTCCAGGTGCCTGTGCTTAATGCACTATAAAAATAAAATAAACGTCAGTGATGCTGTGGGTTCAGTAGAGACAAAACCAGCCACCAGTTTTTCTTAATTGAGTTCACCTGCATCCAATCACCTTAACGAGCCTGACAACATCTCAGAGCACCTGCAATCGTACACTATTCCCTAAAAGACCCCACGGTTATCAGATTTACAAGCCACACCAACTGACTCACCTTGTTCGGATTACTCCTTCTCGGTTCTCCATCTACTCTCCAATCTGTCTTTCTACTGGATCTTTCTTGTCGTCGATCTCCAGAGACTCCACTACTTACCAGCTCACTTACTAATGTTTCATTTCTCTCCTGTGACGACATCGCAGATTCCCTCAGCTTCCAGATGCTGCTTCTCTTGATGACTTCTGGGTTTGGAGACAATTGAATTGCTGAGTTCTTCTGTTTTACAGGAAGGCTAAATGTCTGTGAGCCTACTAATTAGAATAAACTGTGTACAGAACTAACGTGGTTCCCTCCTCCACCCTTAGAAACTGCGAAAAATAAGCATTATTCTTCCAATAAAAAGATTTATGGTGACTTCGATTGTGACATGACATTGTTTTTCAAACACAAAAAAAGGGTAAAATAAAGGATGAAAAAATGTACCTTAATGAAACATATAGAAATAATAGCTTTAATTAACAAAGGAGAAATGTATTACCTCTTGCCCGCAAGTAATTTCTAATACAACAGAGCTCTTTTATTGCATTAAGAGTGCATTTGGAGGGCCGCGATACTTAAGTGAAAATCATGAGTGCCATTTTTTATGCATTTCAATTTGGCTTATTGCCAATAAGTGCATTAGTTTTAGGAGATGATTCATGCCATAACTCTTGGCAAAAGAAACCTAAAACTTTGAGTTTAGTGATATATTTGTAATTGCTCTGTGCATTACTCATGAGAAACTCCATTTCAGATTGCCATCTCCATTATTTGACTAGAATTTCATGGTTGACTGGTGATTTACTGGTCAGTCTAATCTTGTTCTAACTCAAACCTATGCTCAAAAGCTTTGGCTTGTTTCCAAAAGAGCAAGATCACAGAAACAAGCAGCTACTGTTATCGTGCAGTTTCCAAATGTGCACCTACATACATTCGAGTAAGAATGCAGGCAAAAATAGTCAAAATGGAATTCAGCTCCAATCACTTTGATTTGGACTGTCTTCAGCAACTGAGCCTTCAACTGGAGCCTTGGGTCCATTGTGCTTCTTAGCTCTCCCTCGCTCAGCACTTTATCCTCAGCTCCAGTATGTGAGTTCTCAGTTCCTCGCATCATGACAGGTTCATACTGTCAGCGTCATGGTATTGTTGACTTTTAATGCACTTTTTACATAATATATGAGTAAAATTTGTGTTGTTTCAGAGAGATGCATGTGTCACACAGTATCCAATGAGAGCAAATGGTGCTCTCAAATGTTTAAAAATCCATAGAAATTTAAAAAAAGTGTATTAAAAGAAAATTAAAGTGGGTTTTCAATCTTAGATGCATTTCAAATTGTTGTTGGAGACTTCAAAAACCATACAGATAACTTTTAAAAATGATGATATGGGTTGTTAAAAACATATAATTACATATGAGTGGGAAAGCACCATATATCTCACCTGCCCCGGGGATCTCTTGTGGATGAGGTTTAAACAGTACTGAGAGCTTAATGGGTTGATTGCGAAAACATCAGTTTTTACAAACATCACTTTTCAAAACCTCAAATTCTACAGATGAACCCATGGAAACACCTAAACTCTGATAACACATCAGCCCAATGTTTCTTCCCTTTCATATGTTCAATGCCTCATCACTTGCCATGTGCAAATACTTTCATATGTGGTCCTAGAAGCGACATGTGTCTGAACAACCAAGTTTTTCCATCATCAATCCCCATTCAGACTTCGATTAAGGAAGTTCTTGAAAAGTGTTTTTAAAGAAGTACAAGGAAAAATGTGATTGAATAATATAATAACTCTGTAACTTCTTCTGCCATTATTCCAAAAATATTTTTTCAGTTTGATCAGTTTTTCTTGGTCTTTAGTTTCAATCTTCTTCCTTATATTAGTTGAAAATAAAGTCTTGGATAAGACGTTATCTTTGACAAATTCAATAAACTACTAGTAGAGTGTTCACAGTAATATTTACACAAACATCATATTGTGAGGCACAAGCGTCACATCAGGGCAGCATTCCATTCACAAGCAGATCATATATTATCAGTAATATGAACGAACACAGCGAGAGAAAAAAATCGTAATTCAGCATTAAGACTTGCAGTGTGACCTAGAGACATTGAAAGCCTGGCTTGTAGTTGGTAAAATCATGAATTATTTTGCAATGATCCGTCTAAGAGACCAAGTCTTTCTCCTCTCTAGTTCCTTTATTTACCTCTATCGTCTGATTCAACGTTAACAATTCCACAGCACTTGGTGTAAGGTGCATTCGCAAGCATGTTTTGAATGCTTGAGCAAATAATTTTTGTTGACAAAAACGGCAATGCAAGTTGAAAATTCAGCTTTAAAAAAAAATTTGATTACAAAAAATCATTTTAGTTCAATCTCCAAACCTGCTTTGCTGTCTGTGACCATGTGAATCAGCTGTTGGTTGTCAGCTGAACTTCTTGCTGAGTTAATGGACCTCCCAAAGCTCTTTGCACCCTCTGGGAACAATGAATAGTCTGGATGTTAAAGGGGTTAGTAGGGTTTAGTTTATGACCTTGGTAGTGACCAAAGATATCATCACCTCAAATCTGTGCTGAAAACGTTTTGTCAACAACTCCTAAAATATCCCAATCTTTATTTACAGTCTTAATTTTCTCAGTACGAACACTTGCAGGGATTGTACATTCAGGATCATGCTTTGTATTTTGATTACCTTTGAAGTTCAAATAACTATAACAGAAAAGTGAGTGCGGAATGTTAAGCAACCATTATTAACACCTGTACGCCAACAATAGTGGTGACTAGTAAAGAGAAACCCTTTTTGAAGCGATCTACATCCACTGATTGGGATCTCAGGTGACCAGTTGAGTACAAATGCACACAGCAGTGTGTGTTTATCTCTGTGTTGGATGGTTTATTTTAGGACTGGCTCCATTACCAAGGCTGGGAAAAGTCTGTGTCTCATTGAGGGAGACTGTAGTCTGCCACACCCATTAACACACATACACTCACTTACACACACTATCTCAGGCTACACCCCACAGCCTAAGGCTGGTTCCCAGACTCTTCCAGTGTTATCCCATCGTACGGATCCTAATAAAGCGACAGACCCTAATAAAGACATGACTTATTGGCTGAAGATATCAATAAACCCCTGTAATACTCGCATTTGAGATAAACAAGCTCATGCCTCAAATTGTGTGACTCAGTGGAAAGCTCTCTGGAAACGGATGACATCAGAGAAGTGGATATTATTTTAAAACCTTTTATATGGAAAGATATATGATTTCACCTGTGAATCAGCCATAAATTGCATTTTTAATTTTATGATGATGCAGTTATAGATTCAATGTACTGGCATCCTTTCTTGACATATTTTTTGTACACAACTTATTCTGAAAATAATTTTCACATTGTTTTCAACTTTTATTTTGTCTCAACACCTTTGGGTTTTTTTTTTTATGTTCGTTCTAGATTTTTTGATTTTTCAGTGAACAAAAAAGACTAAATGTAATGCTCGGAAATGTTAATTAAAAAAAGTCCTGATTTGGTTGCCCTAAAAAAATGATATCAATTATTGCCATAAAAAATGTTTTAAAGATATTTTATTCGAGCAGATTATAAAGTAGTAAAAAAAACCTGGACTTCTAAGGGTTAAATATTCATAAATTTATTAGTATATAAATGAAATATTTACCCCCACACTAATCCTATAGTTACTCATGTGCTTATACCCAGGTCTTGTTGGGCTTCATGCTCCCTGGATACATGACCAGTCCAGTGCACATCAATATACGGGAAAGGAGTTTTGCATTTCTGTTATTGATGCCTGACCTGTACAGACACATGCACCCCACATACCTTGTGTATGATAAAATCAATATTTTGCATTTAGCCAAAAAGATTTTCCCATGTGTCATTTTACAGTTTTTCCCCAAGCTGTTTAGGCAAAATGAGAGGGCGGAGTGAGGTTGGAAGTTGCAAATTTTGAATGAAACCAGTTTTAAATAATGAATATGAAAACTTTGAGAAAATTACGACAATAATTGAGTTTATATTAGCAAAAATACTTATTTGTAAAATATCAAGTATTGCATTGTGAGATATCCGTATGTGAGGTTAGTGAGTTTTCTTTGAAGAACACCCTCATGCACATGTTCCATGATCAGAAACAGAACAGCTGAGGAATGACTGGACTCATCTGAGCCCAACAGCTGCAAGCTAACTATCACCAGAGATCGAGAGAGCAGATACAGTAAACTGGAGAGGCACAGACACTACGTTTGCACTAGTTTCTAATGGGGCTATGTATCACAATGAACCAGCACGCATGAAAAATAAATCCATCCACTATGCACTTTTTTTTCTGGTTGAAGATAATAGCACTTTTTTTTTTATTAACCAACACTTTATTACAAAGTTCATGATTTTTCACCTGCATTCTGTAAATCACCTTGGATTGAAAATATATGTTTTTAATGCTAAATGCCAAACTTAAATGTAATGTAAATTATTCTGACGGCATGACATAACATCATCATGATGGAACGGTAACAATATTATATTTTATGATTATCATACTGCAAGCGATATATTGGGATACTTCTTTTTTTTTCAGTAAGAACACGTCACCATATCCAAGTTTTACCAGAGCACAGTGTGCAATAACTGGTCCAAACATTGAATTCGGCCATCACTAAAAAGGCCTGCATCAACCACTGGTAAATGGGACGATCTATTTTCATTGTGATTACTGATTTTTATGAACTTTGTGGTTCTTAAAACTGCTTCTTGCTCCCTACAACAAATCGACATGTACCTGACATGTTAAACACTGTGTATATCACTATTTTGTGTTAGTTCTATTGGAATAAAAAAGTGTGCAAACCATCTTGAGATTGAGACATGAGCAATGCAACCTCCGAATTAAGGGAAAAAGAGGATGCATTTGAAGGACTCTATATGAGTCTTGGCAACAGTCTTTGACTTTGACTTTTGGGACAGTCTTTGCAGAGCGTTTTGGCTGAAATGTTTTAAATGTTCAAAATTGAAGGATGTAGAACCTAGATTGGGACACAGTTGACCACTCTGCTGTCCAAAAAAGCTCTTGCATCCACCCCTTTGTCAGCTATCTTCTTGTGGTTGTTTGATGCAGCACAGACCTCAGGACCAAATTCTCACCAATTGCATACTCAGGCCTTGAATGTAAATGAAAAAACATTTCGATATTGCTTTTTCTGAAATTATCACAATACTCAAGCGTATTAATATTTTCCTGAACCCCTATTGTCTGTAACTTTGTAGATCTTAAACAAATCCACATTGCACATATTTCAGGCTGCACTACACGTTTCCCATTACAAAGATGTTTTTGATCAACAAAGTACTGTATATAACCACTTGCAAATTTATTGTGTTTGCAGTGTTTGAAGAATAATGCGTCAGAGTTAATTTACTGACTTCAAAAAGGGGCATCAGACCCCCATTTATCAGGTTTGGGAGCAGCTTGATCACATGAAACAGACAAAAACTTCTTTATGATAATTCTTTCTGTGAGGTTTTCTACTCTATTTATTTATTTTAATTTTTTCAGATTTAGGTGAAGCTTAAATAATCATGCATTCATTCATTTGTGTTGCCTGTTTTGCTTTTCAGGGTCATGGGGCTCCAGTGCACTTTGAGCAAAAGGCTATGTACACCCTGGACAGGTCACCAGTTCATCACAGGACAAATAAACATCATATTGGTTCGAATTTTGTGATCTCAGCTTGGCACATGTGTCTTTCAATGAATTATCCTCGAAAGAGAATTCTCAACATCGTGTGCGACAGATCAAAGCAATTGAGATCAAACAACGGCTATTTCTAGCAGCCCACACAGACATACAGCAGAAATTGTACATCATTCATAAATATCAATAATGTGTAAACCAACACAAAGACCAAAGCAAGGACAGCGAGTAAACGTAACATTTGCTGTAACCCAATATTTGTATTTGAAAAAGTGCACACACTTGGGGTTTGTTTGTGTAAAGGAGTAATGATTCATTGATAGGCAGACGGTGGCAGCTGCCCGTATGACGACAGACAGCTGTGTTGAGAAGACAGCTGAACGACTGCTCAGATGCATACATGTGCTCATAGATGTACAGATTTATTCTACTCTTCAATAAACATCTCACTATACACCGAGGCTATTTGTCACGCAACACTGCTTGTCTATTGTTTAACACACAGACATAAAAGATATTAACAGTGGTGTGAAAAAGTCTTATTGGTTTGTTCTTTTGTTGCTTGTTTCAAATTATTAAACACATGTCAATAACAGTCAAAGACAATACAAGTCAATACAAGTTTTTAAATGAAGATCTAACTGTTTGCCGTTCTGTTAAAACTCCAAAACTCCACACAGGTGTAGAAGATATGAGGCCACACCCAGGTCTGGTCACTTCTAATCAAGAAATTACTTCTATTGGGCCTGACAAAGAAAAGTAGACCAAAAGATCATAGAAGTCATGAAGATCAGGTCCAAAGAAATTCAAAAACAAAAAAATGATAGATTTATCAGTCTGCAAAAGGTTCTAAAGCCATTTTTAAAGCTTTGGGACTGCAGCGAACCACAGTGAGAGCCATTTTCCATGATGGCAAAAACATGTAACCGTGGAAAACCTTCCCAGGAGGTTCCCAGGTACCCGGCCATCCGAAATTACCCCAAGAGCACAGCTCATCTAAGAGGTCACAAAAGACCCCACAACAACATCCAAAGATCTACTTTCCTCAGTTAAGGTGAATGTTCATGACTCCACCATAAGAAAGAGACTGGGCAAAAATGGTTTGCATGGTAGTTCCAGGACGAAAACCCCTGCTGAGAAAAAAGAATTTAAAGGCTTTCTTCATTTTTGAAAAAAAAAAAAAACAACATTTGGTGACCCCCAATTAGTTTTGGTAAAATACTCTGATGAGACAAAAGTTTAACTTTTTGGAAGGTGACTTGTAATGTGCATCACCGCAGCTCTTAAACAGCTTCATTGGCAACCAGTTAATTACCGCATACTGTTACTAAATCCTGTTATTAACTTACAGGGCACCCAACAATCTGGCACCTCCATATTTAAGTGATTTACTATATGTTTATCTCCCATCCTGCATGCTATGATCCACTGACTTCTTTCTCCTTGTTCGTCCAAAACCTCTGAAAACAAAAAATTGGCTCTTGCGCATTCACTCACGCTACGCTGCACCTGGACTGTGGAATAAACTTCTAGTCTCAGTTAGGAATACATTGACAAAAAATGTTATGCCCTTTTTTAAAAAAGAAGCCTACTGGTGTTTTTATGTCATATTGTGTCTTGTTTTAACCCTTAGAAATCTCTGCACGCACTTCTGCGTGTGCCAGTCACACCAGCTGTTTTGAATTAAGAAGGAATGGCGCGACCCACTTAATATTCAATTCTGATTTCAAATGTAAGGTTATATATTTCAAATATATAGTTTGTTAGTTTTAATATTTTTGGGTTTTAAACTTACAATTTTCAAGGCAATTCAAATTAAAATGTGAGAAAACGCTTAAAATCGTTGAGTTTTTTTTATTTCGACACTTTTGACTTTTGTAATGTATGGTCTTAATCTTAGAAATTTTACAGTAAAAATAGTTTAATAAAGTTTAATACTCTGAATTTTATTTTTTTTTGTAGGATTTCAATTTTGTTGTTGAATTAGTGTGTAAATAAAAATATTAGCAAAAAAGTGTAGTTGTAAAAAAACAAACAGTTGTTATTAGAGAAAATTGTAAAATTGTAAACAAAGAAAAAAATAGCTCAAAAAGGCCCCGGTCGAAGGGTTAATAATAACCTTGTATTGGTTATTGTAAAGTGTACTTGGGTGTACAAAAAGGCATTATTATTTCTTTTATTATTAAATTGAATGCATTGGTGTCACTCTTTTTTGTCACTACAATTTTTATATACTTTGACACATAAAAAAACTTAACAGAAATAGAGCTCTTTTCTGCCTGGTCTTAGATTCGAGAAACTTGTTCAAACCCAATCCATAAACTTAACCTCTGCAGTTTAAGCCAGAAAAGAAGATATTTAAACATATTCAACTAATAAGTAATAAAGGGCCGGCGCAGTGGGTAGCACTGTGGCTTTCCAGTTAGAAGGTTGCTGGTTCGAGGCTTTTAACAATGGCCTTTTGCCAGGCCTCTTCCAGTTTTCTTTCCCACTTTTACCATGGGGGTCAGTGGCAATCTGCTCTATTCTGGAAACTGCCTCTTGTGGTCAGTCAATGAACTGCAGCCTCAGTCAGTTTCCCGCTTTTTAACAAGATCGTTTGTATTTACTCACTTCACATGAGCACCTCAAGAATGTTCATTCATTCATTTTCCCACCCGCTTATTCCCTTTTGGGGTCACAGGGGTCTGCCGATGCCTATCTCCAGTGCACATTGTGAGAGAGGTAAGGGTACACCCTGGACAGGTCACCAGCCCATCGCAGGGCAACATTCACTCACACAATTACACCTAAAGGGGATTTACGGAAACCGGAGTACCTGAAGGAAGGAAGCACATGGAGAACATGCAAACTTCTTTCCTGGAAGGTCACAGTGCTACCCACTGCGCCACCACGCCACCTGGTTGCCAGTAATGAAGATTCTGAATTGCAACACAACTATTCAAGAGAAAAACATGATGCCACATGAAGGTATTTATCGAGGTATGAGTGTGTCTCTGAATGAGTAATCATGTAGATGTTCTTTTATGCATCACCCTAATATGGCTGCACCCTCAAATCAAGAAAAGCAATTATTTTGTTGGTGTTCACTTTATTACCTAGGATAATGTATTCCTGGTGGGATTTACATTTTAATCCATCAGGAGAGCACTGAACATAACTCCCCGGAATTACACATGCCCTTTCTTGTTGCGATATCAAATAGAAAAAAAAAACTGCAGTATATTTTCTCCATAACAGAGGTTCAATTTAGGGTGTGACGGTGTGTGTATGTTTAAAAAGTGGTCTTTGCTGCTACATGATTTTGGTGAGTATGGATCAACTTAACACACATGCGCATGGATGCGTTTACACAGTTAAAGCTCATAACTCAAGCTGACAGAACCTATTTGTCTTGAACGATTTCATCCAAATACAGTATAGAATTATTAGTTCTGCCATAATTTCTGGTTATAAGTGTGCGCTTTTCTCTGAAACTGACTAACACTTGTGGCTTTGGGCTAGTTCACAAGTCTGTGATGTAATTAAGTGTTGAGATGTTGGTGGTGTCTCCTTTTGAAGTGTTAGAGAATGTTTGATCTAGACTCGGATGCCTTTTTTCTAAATGTGGCACAAGTGAATAGGGCAGATCAAGACGTGTCCAAGAATGCAAAGCAAGAATTTAATTATTAATCAGGAAATGGGGGAATTGCTGTTCATTCTGTGTCTTTAGATTATCACAATTGTAGAATTCCAAGAGGAGGTTCGATTGGCAGCTGTCGGAGTTTCAGTAGTGTGCAAAAGGAATTCTGGGATGTGTTCCGTGCCAGCATGGTGTCTCAAACCCACAGAGAGTAGTCAGCAGCTGTGTTCACAAACAATTAAGGTATTGAGATGAGTTGAGTCCAGGCTCATCTTTAGGCTACTGCTAAGCATGGTCTTCAGTGTTTCCTGCACTCTGCGGATTTAAAATATCCACAACATTAGTCGCCTCCTACTGCAAACATTCAATAGGCTCAGTAAACAGACTGATGAAAGTGTTCTGGACAATGTGATTTGTTGCTTTATTTTAGTCTAAACTAGTTTCAGGAGGTGTGAGATAATATCAAGGAATCTGTGCATTAAAGCTTCCGATAGAAAGCTGATTCACCATTGCACAAAAGGAATTCATGTCTCGACACCTTCAATTTATGTCATATTTTATGGAATTGTAATGATTTCATTTATATTAATCACATTTAAACCTTGAGCTGATGCTTTTTTCCACAACGACTAACAGTTCAGCATAAAACTCAACAAGCAGTTTGTTACAAGTGCTCGCAGAAGAGAGTTTTTATTTTTATTTTACTAGTTTTGGTTGTAATAGTAACTAGTTTCGTAATTAGTAGTTTTAGTTATTGTGAAAGAATCTGGGACTGAAAGAGAATTTTGTATTTGTAGAAAACCCAAAAATTTCATGTAAAAATACAGTAAATATAGGTTAAAAATGTTACATTTTAAAGGTCTAAATTTATTGAAGTGGTATTACAGTATTTGCCATAAAATAAAACAATGAATTGTAAACAAACAAATAAAAATAGCTATTTTACAGTTTTGTATCATTTTCTTTTTTAAAAAATCTGTATTTTTCCTGCATATTAGCATTTAAGCATTGAGCTGACCCTTTTTCCAAAGTGACTTACAGTTCAGGAGAAAACACAAGCAGTTTGTTACAAGATCAATCAGAGGAAGCGCCCGCCGAAGAGATTCCAGGTCTGAGTTTTTATTTATTTATTTACTTATTGTTTGTACGTGCAATTGGAAAAGAAGAGTTTTTAGTTTTTTTAAAGTTGTGAGAGACTGCTTTTTTGATTGAAACTGAAAGAGAATTCCAAGGACAGTAAAAGAGAAAGTTCTGGTGAGAAATTATCTGCTGCTCTGAGAAGGAACCACCAGACGCTGTTCATTTGCTGAATGCACACATCTCGAGAAGATGAAGGACTAAAAAGAGTTTGTGAAGGTAGGATGGTGCTGATTTCATTTACTTTCTTTCTGAATTAGTATTTTTAACCCTAAAAGGTACAAGACATCAGGTATTTTGTTTTTTAAGTTTTTGATGATTTCTAAAACCAGAAAAATTGTAAAAGGATTATCACAGTAATTCCATCCCACAATCAAATTGTCAGAACGTGTTTGTATCTCTTTCATCTTCTCTGCCTCACTTAGTCACCACCATACCTGAGACAAATCTCTTTAATTCAATCTTTTCCTAATCAGTGTTCCGTTCTTCTCTCCTCTTAATAACCTGTCACTTATCCTTTCTTTACAGTTTTGGAATCTGTGGAACGGCGTCTCTGAAGTTTTTGAAAATTGGTTAGAGCAGTCAATTTCTCAACTTTTTTCTCTAATCATGAATGTCAAACTCGCATTCACCAATGGCACAAAAATAGGTTTTTGCCACTCTTGCAACTTCTGGCACGTGGCCACCATAACATCATCTGCATCTAGTTACTATTGTTAGTGGAACTGTATTTTTGAACAAATAAACTCATTTTATTATAATAATGCTATTTAACAATTAGTTAAATGCAACCAACTGTTTTTATACGTGAAACTGAAATATTGTGACAACGCTTAAATCGCTTATTTTATTGAAACATATAGAAAAGCGTGCACTCACAAAAAAATTTAGCATGTTTAAGACTAATATAAAATGAAAATAAATAATATATGTTCAAATGTAAGTGTATATTCAAATACGATAGCAATGAGCTTGTTCAATAACCTGTAGTAACATTGTTATGTTCACAAATTGCATGCAATAACATACATAATATTAACAACAACCTCACAGACGGTTAGTAAAGGAAGATGATAAATGATATGCAAAAATGGTAGATTTATTCCACACATGCACAGATTTGTTTTTTTCCACGCGTACATTTTACATGGCAAGCACTTAAGTCTTTTCTGTAGATATTATAGCATTTTATTAGTTAAATTCACCTTTGTAGATCTAATATTTACTAATCTAAATGAAGGCCATTCTTTTTAATTAGTAGTTTTTTTTTTTTACCAGGCCATAAAATAATTTACCGGTACTTATTTTTGTCTGAAATGAATGACTGCAAGGAAATAAAGTGCAAGATCACCATTTCATTGCAGATTATGACTGAGCTCTCATGTTGTTGCTTTGTTAGGAATGTAAGGTTTACTTCAGGTTTCAAGCACTGAATGCTGAGCTGCCAGATGCCTCCTGGCTTCTTCCGCTGGCTGAAAGCGTGTTTTTGTCAGTGCATGCGCTCACACGGAATCTGATACTACTGCCGACTGAGCAATTAATACCTCTGCTTAGCAAACTCCAATATACGAAACTCCAATAGAGGAAAATATTTTCAGAATTCTGAAACTGTGCATCCACATGTATATTGGAAATACCTATACCTGTAGTAAATATAAAGTGTATATAAAAGGTTTTATCATGTAAAGATGGACTTTTTCACTTATTCTGAATGCATCCACCAATAAAAGACTTTTTTTTTTACTGTCAATGATTTCAAAATACACTCTGTGGATTTTTCAATTGATCTTTTTAAGTGTTAACAAGAACAAATCTATTTTGACTATGTTTTCCCTTATATTTGCATTCTTATTTTCACTATTCATTTGAATGTAGACTGATTATTCTACATGTTTGCACTTTGAAGCCCTCCGTCACCCACACCATCAGACACATCCAGTAATCCAAGGTGCAGGTTTCTGGAAAGAAATTGAAGATTTTTGATGTGGGTGTGACTTTTTGTTTGGAGGCTGGGATGAGTTGGAGCAGGTTAATCTTTAAGAGAGATGATACACATCGTTACTCTGACTGAGTCAAAACAAAAGTCTTGTTATCGGCCTCTTCAAGACTGAGGATTTTTCTTTTGACTACAGTATTACACTGTCATGCATGAAGTCAGAAGCAGACACAAGAGTTTTGAGCTCTTTTGTGAGCGTTAAAACGTAGAATGTGTACAATTTTGTGACAGAGTATTGAAAGATTTCTGGAATTTTCAAAGTTACCATTTTTAACAAACTATCTAATACATTATCCATCATATTTTACTTTTCTGCTAATAGAACCAATGGTGACGCTGTTAGATTTAAGGTTGTTGAAAAGTGATTATTTTGTAGCTATTTAACTTCTCAACAGGTTTTATTAAGTGAAGGTGACGTTAGGACCAAGTATGGAGTGTATATACCCATATTTGTGCTCTGCATTTAACCCATCCAAGTGCACACACACTGTGAAACACACACCTGGAGCATGGCTGCAGCACCCGGAGAGCTGTGGTAACTGGTTGCGCAAGATCACCACAGTAATGGTTGTCAAAGGTGGGAGAGAGTTTCAACACTCATCCCACCTTCGACCCCAGTGGAGCTAGAATTAAAACTAGAACCAAACTAGAATTAAAATGAGTTATGGTTGTACAACCAATAAAAAATAAGAGTTTTTTAGACTTTGACATCTTGAAAAAGCCAACATATTTTTATTCAACTTTTGATTCTAAAAAAACAAACAAACAAAAAAAAAGAGCACATCTCCTCCTAGATCGTTTGAACCCCTAAACTTTGCCTAGACATTCAAACTGGTGTGATTCGAGTTGCAATATCTTTTCAGACTGGTACCACTACACGAATTCTTGCAACCTGTTGAAAATGCAGAGAAATTCACCATCGACTTAACATAGGGTCAAACTGAGTACCTCACAGAAAGGTCAAACTCACCACATTTGTGGAGGCTACCACTGCAAGAACATACCAGGAGCAGTACTAGAACGGGTTAAATTTTATCATTGACTTATAATGGCCATTGCAATAAATTAAAAGTACAACAAAAATATCTTCAAGAGAGTGGAGGGTTTGTTGCACTTTATTCATAGTAATAACTGACAGCTCCATATTAATCAAATTGTCTACCCTAGCAACCAAATACTGTGAACTCTATCGAAGATTTAGTAAATGGTAACAACATAGCGTTTGGTTTATAGAACTTATAGACACAAAGAGAACATTATATAATGTCACTGACCCCTTCATAACAACCAGACCATAGCAGTCAATCTCAACTAAGTAAAATCACAGAGACATATGGTTCGGTCAATACCCCACAAATTAGCATGAGGATCTCTGTATAATGTCACTCACGTTCCAATGACAACAAAAAATTGTACCCTGGCAACCAACCCCCCCCCCCCCCAAACTCCAAGTGTTTATATGGTTTTATTTACTTAATCTATGAATATTCCAGCAAATCCTAATAGTCTTCACAACTCATAGTACGTAAATGGTTCATGAAATGTATTTGGTTTGGTGTCTGGTGGTGAAAATGACTCTACCTTTGTCATTTTAGGCAAATACAATAAAAATGTAATCTTTTAGGTACAAAAGTCTTTAATAAATATGTGCTGGGGAAAATCAAACAGATATAACAAGTAAGATGCCAGATTCAGTGTTCACATCAGTGCATGAAGAATGAAACAAAGACCATTTTAAGGACTTTTTAAAGTTGTTAGCCCTTAGCATTTAACGGGAGTGTTTTGCACTGATTAAAATTGTTAAACATTTTTGTTCTCTTTTTTAACCCATTAAATTAAATTCATAGTAATTCTCTAGACTTAATAAAGCAAATAAAACACAAAATTGGAAAAAAAACTTGCATTGTTCCCTACATACAGCAACAGCAACATTCCTAAAAGCTAAACATGATCCGAGTTACAATAAAGACATGGTTTCAAAAACACATTCTTTACTGTGTAAATATTTTGGTACAACAGTGTTGCATTATAATTCTCCTAATACAATAATTTTCACAACATTCAGCCAGAGCTCAAGTGTTTTCAGTTCCCGATGTGGGTTATCCCATGAAGAGACTATGGTCCAACATGTAAGATAATACCAAACGATTGTCCCGAGAAAACCAGCAAGTTTGTGATGCTCATAATTCTACCATGACTGATTTAGGATTGGGAAAACTAAGCCACTCAATCATACAAAAATTTTCTTCCTGGTGTTTCCATTTTTCTCCCAGGTATTGAAGACCTTCAGAGAATTTATCAGTGGAAAAAGGTTGTGTTGCTTTTGTCTTCTAAAGTCTATTCAACCCCATTGTGGACATTCATTAGAAAATGACACATAAGCCTTTTTAAAACAAAACAAAAATTGTCTAGTTCTTATTTCTTGTATTCACCACATACCAGCCTGTGGCATTTTTACATAGTTACGTAACAAATATTCTTAACTAACATAAATAAAAGGAATGACATTGTTGAAAAGGTGAGCGAATGGAGAAGTTCTTAGAATAACAATAAAAGGTCTCACATAATTTACTAATCTCAAATATACACAGCTATGTCTTTGACTATTTACATATGTACATCTGCATATTTATTTCATTATACTGTGTGATCTCTCAGTGATTAAAGCAGTGAAATGATAACATTGATTCTGTGTATTATCGAGTTCTGCTCATTTAAAGGCTTTTTTTCTCTCTTAAAACGCAATAAACTCATAAAAAAAATTCTGTCACCATTTACCCCAAGACATCCCATGTGTCATTTATTGTAGTTCTTTTTTTATCAGACGAAATTAATAATAAATATGAAAAAGTTGCTATTCTTCAGTCTTAATTGGACTGTAGTTTGCTTTTCCTTTGAGAGGAAGACCAGTAAATTTTAAACAGCAATAAATGTAAAGTATAAGTAGTTATGTATTTATATGTAAAGTACAGGCATTGGTTGGTAATTTCCTGTTGTTGCTACAGGTTGCGTTTTTAACATTTAACAGGAGTGGTGGGGTAAATTCCTTGTGATGCAGTCACTGTGGCGTAGAGATGGTTAGGGATACATCACATCTCTAAGATGACAAAGAGGAAGCACAGGGTATATATAGAAGGTAAGAACAGACTGTACATTTTACATTTTAAAAAGTTACATATTGCACCTTTACAGATAAACAGACAACATATTATTGTCATGAGCCAAGTTACCATGATGACCAGAAAGTAGCTTGATACTAGCAGAACTAGAATTTCTTCCATTTTCTAATACTTATGCAAATGGTTGTTGCCTTCTCACCAAGCTGTCCGTAGCTGAGATGTCCCCAATGTTTTGTTTTTTTAAACGTAGTCCAATATAATGTTGACATATTTGTGCAGACAAAAAAACAATGCTTTGTAAATGTTGCCTTTTGACGTTTTTGTAAAAGCTACTGGTTTTGAGCTATTTTTAATTAATCTTTGAAAAATAAGGTAAAAATTCTATATTTTAATTTTATTAAAATGAATCCATTTAATGGCTTGACTTGTTTTTGGCATTTATGTTTGATTTGTAGATACACTACAAGATTTTATTAGCTTCTTTAACTTAAAACACTGGTCCACAAGGTGTAGCAAATAAACACAGCTAAAAAAACTACAGAGAAAGTCAAATCTGTGTTGGGTATTGGCTAATTTGTAAAAAAAAAAAAAAAAATTGTTACAGGCTATTACCAGGCGATTGAGGCCCCCTGCTGTGGCCCAGGCTTGAGAAGGTCTACAATTTTACAAATTTACTTTCTGGATTTTTTACGATTCAGTCTCTGATAGCTGTGATGTACCCATGATGAATATTACAGATTTTTTTGAGTGTGAAAACTTAAGCAGTGTATGAAATACTTAATCACGTTTATATGGAAATGATGCTTCGGACCATAGATTGAAGCAGACACTGCCTACTATGTGACGTTGAGTCTGTATGTGTGATGTTTCTCTTTTAGATGGTGAGAGGGGAGTGGCCTGTGCAATCGTTGAATCTCGTTGATGTACTACAGAAAGAAATTATTTGGACTGGTTTTCTCTGAACCAGCAGGAGCTTTGACAAGCCTTTTATTCGAAACGGCCACATTACAGTTTTTTCTATTCCATTTATTTAATCATGCCTTTTTTTTCAATTGATCAATAAATTATGTTAAATTGATGGTCGTGTCTGGTATCCTTTTTTGTTGCAGTTTGGCTGTACAAGTCGGGCTTGGCCAGGATGCATGAAACGCATCTGTAATGTTGTTTTGTAACCATGATGCTTAGAAACGAAGACATCCTAGGTTTGGAATGATATTTGAAGGGGTAAGGGGTAACAGAATCCATCTTGTTTTTGAGAATTATAACTTTTTTTTTCTTTTGACCATTGTTCTAAGAAGCAGCATAATATATACATATACATGTGTGTATGTATATAAAAGTGCTGTCATGAAGGCACTTGTGTATTTAGAAATCTAAGGGATTTTAGGGTAGTTCTGGACATTATCAAAAGCACATTAAAGCTGCCTGTCGCTGGTTCCTCCTCATCCTCATGGATCGAAGATCTCACCGCAGTTCACGGACGTAATCTAAATGATCAACCTTGAGTTTAAAAGTCCTTCTTTTAAGGAAAGTGAGTGCAAGTGTAAACAAAAGAAAAGGATTTCGAAAAGTCAAATTTGTCCGATTTTTCACTGGATGACATGATGAAAGGGGATGAAACAGCAGTAGCTCATGGTTAGTCGGACCAGACCGTATCAAATATGTATATTTTCTCTCCAGTTTGTCCGGCTGTCTCATACGCAGTGATCTTTGGTGTGCTCGTTCAAGCTCTCGTTCAAATTGTTCTTGCAGCGATTGTCTTTGCTAACATAGTGTGTCCTATGTGCCTGCTTTTGAGCTGTGGTGTGAATAGTGTACATCACATCCCCTTTAGAGTAAGCGAGAGAAGAACACTTGTGAAGGGCCAACCCCTTTTCACTCTCTTCATCTTGTTCTTCCTCCTCATCCTCTCGTTCTGCTCCATCTCCGACTCGATCCAGAGGGTAAAGCAGGTTCTTGTTCTCCTGCATTGCCTCTGTGTTGTCTTTGTGAGGCGTGCGAGCACTCAGTAGTGTCCCGCGTTGATTGTTTATGCTCTCCTCCATCTGAGCATCTTCTCTTTGTCTGGCTTTCCTCCGTCTACGGAACCACCACACGCACACGATGATGCATGAGATCCACAGCACCACAAACAGCACACAGAGCAAAGGAATGAGATAACCTGTTGAGAAACAAACAGAAAAATTAAATATTGGTTATATTTCATGAATAAGAACTTCATGCCAACTTCATTTTGCACGTCATGTGTTTGCAAATATACACTCAATCTCTTTATTCATATTCTTCATTGCAAGATCAGAGTATTTCAGGAAGGATTGTATTGTTTTGTTGCCATTTTATTATAAAATTTTACATGCCCCAGTTTAAATTCATTCATTCATTCATTTTCCAAACTGTTTATTCCCTTTTGGGGTCACGGGGGTCTCCGGCACACATCGGGCGACAACCTGGACATGTCGCCAGTCCATCGCAGGGCAACAATTCCATCGCAGGTGAATTTAGATTATTCAATTAACCAGCCACATGTTTTTTAGAAAGTTGGGGAAACTGGAGTACCCGGAGGAAACCCACGCAAGCACAGGGAGAACATACAAACTCAGACCCTCGAACCCATGCACCACCATGCCACCTGCCCAGTTTAAATCTACTTCAATAACTAGGCAAAATATAATGTTTAATTATAATTTAATTACATTTGTTTAAGAGATGTGCAGCAGACAGGTGACTATAAAAGAGCATTGTTTAAAGAAAAGCCCTTCCCATTTTGTTTTGTCAGCAATGGCTCCCCATGGAAGAGAAATGTCACAAAATCTGTGAAAGGAAATCATTTTTTTACACAAAAAGGTGAGGGCTACAAGAAGATCAGCAAAGCTTTACAGGCAAATTACTGTAGCAAAAGTGATGCAAACAAAAATTTAAGAAAGATGGAAGTGCAAACATTTTATAGAGAAGTCCTGGCTGTCCACGGAATTTAACATCTCGACAGTGTTCTAATGAGAACGGGTGAAGAAACATGCCGTTGACTAAAGCAGTAGAAAGCCGAATTGAAATGATGGTTTCCAGTGACACCATATGGTGTACACTGCAGATGAATGGCAAACATGGGTACCGTACTTTTGCAACATAACAGTGATCCAAAAAAAGCTACTGTTTTGCATTTCAGCCTTTTGAAAAGTTTGCAAAAAAAAAAGTTTCCTTTGTGCTACTGATTAAATTCGTACCTTTTAAAGGGGCTGTACACTTTTATGCTGAGCACTGTATATCTATATCAGTATATGTACTGTGTCTCAGAATATCTCAGCTCGGTACTGAATGGATCTCTTTCTGAAACTGAGCTTTTATTTATTGGATTTTGGTGTTGCTGTTATGAACATCATTACATGCTGGATCCGCCTCACTTAAGAAATGCTTCATGATTATAAAAAAAGGAAATTCGTCATTTTAACAATGTAGATAACATTTTTATTTTTTGTGTATTTTTAAAGCTTCTCTCGTTAATCGATGCTGTTGTCGTTTGGAATGAATTGCTGTTTGATTTAGTTGCCTTGTGTGATGAGAGTCCCAAATACCAAGTCCCAGCTCAGCTTGAAACAGTACCTCGTCAACGCAAAGGCTAAACAAGACAGGCACTACAGACGGAACATAGTGGAAAAGCCCTCAATTGCACACCAAACAGAGACATTCATTGATATTCTGTGGTAAAGCACCATTTCTTTGCATATCCTCTCAACTAACTCACCAGCATGGGGCCGTGGATCCTGAGAGTCCACTCGGACCTCTCTCAAAGCCAACAGTATTGAGTTATTGTGAGGTTTAGACAGAACATCGATGATGGAGCGGACCACATCATGAATCTCAACTCGTCCCTCAGCAAAGCTCTTCTGCTCGAAAGACTGAACAAGACAGGAAACAGAACATTTCTGTTAAATCCAGGAATTTTACAAAGACTATTGAATAAAGCCCATTTTCCCATTTGTATAAAAAAAATCCCCATTACTTCACTTCGTCAAACAAAATAAATCAGAAAAAGGGTGATGAATATTTGACAGGCATTTTGAAACCGGTTTTAAATATTTGCAAAGATATACATTTTGACCACTAGCTATAAATATTGTCTTAATTGGAATGTCGTTATTACTTGTGGGAAAAATACCAAAATATGTAAAACACATACTATTTATTTATTTCAAAACATTTTTAAACAGAAACATTAAAAATGGTAATTCTCAAATGTACAAAAACAAGCCAAGCACAGTCAAAGAAAATGTTAATATTAACTATGAGACAGTGACACAGGTAGGAGAGAGACCATAAAGTCATAGAGTAAGAGACTCTAAAACTCTAAAAAAAAAGTTGGAGACCATAAAATTATAGAATGGAATTCAGAGTGACGAATGCGGGGGGAAAAGAATCTGAAATGAACGATGTAAGACCTGACCGGGCAAGCAGTTCCCCTTTGTCATAGATTTCGTGACTCTGCAAACGCAATTTCAGAGGAGAACCATGCTGAATTCCATTGGGACAACCCAATATTGAGCCCAAAGCACTGGGCTCAGAGAGATTGCTCCATAAATGGTTAGCTCTCCTTTTCCGGACAACTTTCAGTGTTGCAACATAAATCTTGAGTGCATTACAAGAGCAAGATCATGGCCATTCAGGGCTTAGCATTTCCTTTCCCTAAGGGTCTGCCTTGCTATAGTGCAAAGTTCTCAGAGTGAGTGAAAAGTACACAGTAAAATCCTAAGAGTTAAATTAACTCTACTCTGAGTATATTTGGTCCCACTCTATATAGAGTTAAACCGACTCTGAGAAAGAGTAATTTAATAATCTATGTTCTTCATGTTTTTCCAAATCTGCATGGAAAATGCAAACTAAATATTAACTATTCAGAGAGGGACCAAGTCCACTCCAGAAAGAGTAAAAACAGACAAAAATAGACTGTTTAGTTCAAATAGACTTATTTAAATAACTCTCCTTCAGAGTCTGTTTAACTCTATATAGAGTGGGACCAAATACACTCTGAGTAGAGTTAATTTAACTCTTAGGATTTTACTGTGTAATGGAGAGGAGATGGGGGTGAAAAGAGTGACAGGTGAGGTAGGTCAAAATGTTTAATCTTGATGTTGAGGGCAAAAATATATTAAGAATCAAAAATAGATGAGAAGAACACTTCGTTATTACATTCGTTTCATCAATTTATTTTTAACCTCAGGTCAGAAGTGAGAGACAGATTTAATCATAAAGATTCAACTTGCAATGATTTTTTTTTTAATAAATAATGCAAATAAAAAAACTAAGAAGTGTCTGTGGTGAGAAGGTTCAGTTCAGTGTTATATTTCTATTTTGATAAAGAAATTAATTAACCATAACATTTAACAAAATAAGCACCAAAAATTAAGAAATTGAAAATCCCGTTAAAATGAGACTCAGGTACAAGTGGTAGACTTTATTTCTGAATATTTCATAAGGTATTTTAATAGAAAACAACAGGAAGTTACAAGTTTTTTAATAAGGCAGTACAACTCAGCTCTGTCTCTTCCTCTGGAGAACCTGAGAGACACCACTACTCTCTTAGGATCTTCCCCTCTTCCGAGCATTTTTTCTCTCTCTTTGCTAAAAGCAGCATTGCATTTTAGCTGTTAGCATCTTAAGTGTTTTAAAGTGAAATAAAGCAGCCTTTTCTATTTAATCTTCTCAAACCTTGCTTCAAGAGTCTTCTGTAATGGGTATGATAAATATTTCAATAACAGTATATAACCAATGTTTGCAGGGTTTACCATTGCAACCTCCACAGTATTGAAGCTTGAATGTGATTGGTCACACAGGATGAAAAGGGTGTGGTCTATAGCGAGGTTCCGTGTGATTGGCAGATACGTAAGCTCTGTACAGACTCCTTCTGGAGTAGTTCCCTGTTACACAAATCCACAAAAACACCACAGCATTTAAAGTTTTGCTGATGTTTGCTGAAGATTATATAAACTAAATCATTGTTATAATGCACTAAAAGAAAACCACATACCTGTGGGACACTGTCCGAGTCGAATACAAGTGTAACACGAGCACAGTTGTCATCCAGGTAGCTATTGTTGGGTAAGCATCGAGTGCTGATTGGCTGCAGACGTCCACGAGTGGAGCAGATTCCCAAGTGGTCACAGGGTGGATGAAGACAAGATTGCAAATGATGTTCAATGCACTCCTGTCCTAATGGACACCGGGGGTGCTGTGGTTCACCAGAGTCTGAGCCCATCATACAGGACTGACGTCCACAGTGCACCTACAGTCACAGAAAATAAAAGTATACCCTTTGCTGAGTGATTTGGATTATGACTGGGGCACAGCCAGGGATTTGTAAGACATACTTTAGTACACTTGATGTTTCCATTCATGCACTGACAGCTGTTGCATCCCTCCTCCCAGCGATCCCCATGAAGAACCTGCGAACCTGATCCATCACACGCCTTCCCAACACCAATAACTGCAGATGAACAGAAACAATAACAAAAGATTAGGATTTAAATCAAACACCTGAAACTTTTGCACAGATCCTAAATTCCACTTTCTCCATTTATACAGTTTTGCTCATAAGTTTACACACTCTGCCAAAGGTTGCCTCACCTCATGGTTAGTGGTTGGGTGAAGCCATATATCATCAAACAAGTGTTTATTCTTAAATCATAAAGACAAAAGAAACTTTCCAAAAGACGCTGACCAAAGTTTACACACCCCAGCTCTTAATCAGAAAATTTGACAGGGTGTGTAAACTTCTGAGCGCAACTGTATTCCTTCCAAAAAAATCATGTTGATTTCAGTTTTCACAACGTTTAATATTTGTTACAAATATTTGTTACAAGATATTTTATCTAGTACATAACTAAATCACATCCTCAGTTAAATTAATTTACCACAAGTGACTGAATTTTGGGATCCAAATGGGAACCGTTGTGTACGAGACTAATCTGGCAGATATAAGAATAAGTATTTTAATGATTACAATGATTACGATCTAAAAAAAGGTTCTATAAAGAACCAGATCTAATTCTTTAGCTCGTAATCATAGGGTAACCTGTTTTCTGCCATTTAACACTTATCTTTAAATGTGCTATTTAGAACCAACCATCAAATGTATGAAATTAATACACTTTGTGTTTAATATACGTAATATATATGGCCATCTGTATGTAGTACAACAAAAAAACACTTTAGAACCAAAAGGACCAAAAAGGCCATAACAGTTTTTTTGTGCTATCACAGTACCCTCAGAACCAGTGAAGAAACTTTTTTAACAGTAAAGTATAATTATACCAACTTTTTTGGGTTGTTGTTGGGTTGCTGGCAAAATTGTTTGGTTACTGGCTTTATTTTTGCTTTCTTGAAATCATCATATGCAACAATCTACCAGATACAGAATTAAAACACATCAATCTTACGTTTGAAACCCTTCCTCGCAAGTGATCTTTGAACCCTGATAAAATGGAAGCTCTGCTTTGTTTGGCTGTGAAGAAATCTAACACTACATGCCTTATAATTCAAACCAGTAATACAGTCTGTCAGTGGGAACTCACAGTCCTGGCAGCGTGGTCCAGCTCGTCCCATGGGGCACAGGCAGTGAAATCCATTAATGTCATCTACACATGTGGCCCCAAATGAACAGGGAGACGACTGACACTCGTCTATGTCTGTGATTACATAAGACACAGAGACAGAGAGAGAGAGAGAGAGAGAGAGAGAGAAGACTATGTTAAATTGGGAATTGTTTGTTATTGTGAGAAATAGCAAGTAATCATTAAATGTGTAAGAGAGTTGATCTGTAGTTTGGAAACGCTACTGGTTGGAATTAAACTTGAATTAAAACTCCAAGTTGCGATACAGCATGTTATGTTGTACATTTTAATAGTCAAGTCTAAAGAAAATCACAGTTTTGAGTTAACCGATACAGATCTCCTGCAGATTTTGAAAGTTTACCTACAGATAATTATCAATATATAAATGTATCAAATGTTGAATTGACTGTGTGTTTTGGATCATTGGCATGTCGAATTATAATTTTGGAATATGATTTTTTTATGTCTACAATCTTGTCCATGATGTTTGATTGCTTGGTGATTTTGTCGCCTGAAACAACAGTGTCTTACCTTTAACTTGTTTCGAAAAGCAGTTCACACTTTCTAAATATATATTTATTTAGTGTCATAATAGTGTAATTGTTTTAATTATGATCCGAGTATCAGTGACTTCTACCAATGTCTGTCAATGGGAGAGTGGAGCCGGAAGTGCAACATGACGTCAGACTAAATAATCAGATATTTTCCAAAGATTATGCCCAGGATGTTTTTCCATGTCTCAGTCAGTAGGTCATTACACTCACAATGCAAAGTTTGTGGGTTGAACCCCAGGCAAAGCTAGAACTGATTAAATGTCATTTAATTCCTTGAAATCTAAGTCGCATTGGTTAGAAGCATTTGTTAACTTCCTCTAACATCACGTTTGAAGATTCTGGTACCATGTTGAGTTAAAAACTCATGTACCGTGCACTTGACTCACAAAGTTGATGCACGATCGTCTAGAAAATTGCAGTTATTGTAAACAAACAATGAGATACAGTAGAGGTCGGGTTCTAATTTCTTACTTGTGATGTCGGCAAACAATCCTCATATAAATGCAGTTTTCTAAAAAGCTGGGTTTATGTTTTTTGAGTACTAAGATTATTAACGCACTCACTGTCATAAACCTACCTATAGATTAAGGGACAGATTTTTAGTGGACAAGCATTTAAAATCATGTATTTACTTACTTATGCGACAATCAGGTCCTGCAAATCCAGGAGCACATTCACAGCGAAACCAGTTGATGCCATCTATACACTGTCCACCATTATAACTGCAGAGAGAGAGAGAAACTGTGATGTTTACTCAAACATATCAGCTACGTAAAGCTTAGTCAAGCTGAAGTTTAAACCATTAAAATTAGGGGTTTTCAAATTTTGTGATTGACAAGCACACTTGTTTTGTTGTAGTTTTTGTTTTGTTCACATTTCTATTCTTCACTCGCTCTATCTGTTGCATCACTTACCATGGATGAGGGTTGCAGTCATCAACATCTGAAAAGAGAATCAAAACAGATCTCATGAAAGCAGAAATACTAGGGGGGATATCAGAAGGAAACCTGTAAGGGCAAATCACAGCCTGTCAGAACAACCCAATCACATGCAAGCACGTGGGAGTAGAGCACACTACGTTTAAATAGTTAACATTTTTAGAGGAAAACAGAAAAGTGGTGTGGTCTTACTCTGAGCACATGTAGGCCCCTCCCATCCATCCTTACAGATGCATTTGAAGACGCTGCCAGATCCAATACAAGTGCCTCCATTTAAACAAGGACTAGACTCACACGAGCTGTTCATGGCTGGAGAGAACATGAGAGAGGTGTATATGTTATCAATCAGTCATAAAATCAGAATTGATTTAAAGAGTGACATCATCATCTTACTTTACATCTACATGTAAATGTTTAGGGTCCGTTTATATTTAAGGTGTTTAAACACTTGAGATCTGGGGCCCGCTCAAAAAGTCGCACTTCAGCATTCAAAATGTGCCCCAATGGAAAGGAACAGTACAATCAAATTCAAAGTATGTAAAAACCTGAAGTACCTGCATGCCCTACTACCTCCAATGATACCCTACTTACTACCTACCCAAATACCTCCAGCGCATGCCCTACTTCCTCTGATGCATGCCCTGCTACCTCCTGTGCATGCATAAATATCTCTTAAGCATGCATTACTACTTATGGTTCATGCCTTACTACCTCCGATGCAGTACCTACTACATTCAGTTCATTCATTACCTCTGGTGCATGCCCTGCTACCTCCAATGCATGTCCTACCACCTCAGATACATGCATTACTACCTTTGGTTCATGCCATCATACCTTATACTACCTTTGTTGCAGGCCCTACTACCTCTACTATTTCTGATGCATGCTCTACTACCTTCGGTGCATGCTCCACTACCACTGATGCAGGTCCTACAACCTCCAGTTCATACCATACTACCTCCGGTTCATGCCCTGCTGCTTCCTGTACATGCATTACTCTCTCTTATGCATGCATTACTACTTATGGTTCATGCCCTAGTACCTCCGATGCAGGCCCTACTACATTCGGTTCATACCCTACTAGGTCTAGTGCATGCCCTACTACCTCCAATGCATGCCCCTTCACCTCCAATAATTACACTACTACCTCCGGTTCATGCTTTACTACCTCTGGTGCCTGTCCTACTACCTCAGGTGCATGCTCTACTACTTCCGATGCATGCTCTGATAACTTTGGTGCCTGCCCTACTACCTTTGGTGCATGCTCTACTACCACTGTTGCAGGCCGAACTACCTCCGGTTTATGCCCTACTACCTCTGTTGCAGGGCCTAATCCTTCTGGTGCATGTCCAATGGATGACCTACTGCCTCTCATTCACGCCCTACTACCTCTGGTGAGAATATTAAGAATACAAACCATCCCCGCTTCTCAATCCCATGATGCAACCAGAGATTCTGATGCAGGTTAGCCACAAGACGTTAAAAAAATATCATACTATCTGTCAAACTAATCATACTATGTAGAAACCTAACAGAAGTAGAGAATGTTTGGGTTGAAACAGTGGTATTTAGAACAACACAGATTCTTACGGGGGGCTGGTGTACATACATTTTCAACAAGTCTCTTGTGAATACAGTGTTTGGACATCATTGAGGCCCTTTCGCTCATTTTGTTAACTTCTTTAGAAATAGGCCATTTCCCTTTAACCTTTAATGTGAAAGAGTTTGAGCAATAAATATCTACTAAATGAAGAAACCAATGTTTTGTTGCTTGCAAAATACCAGGAGTGCAAGTGGTTAAAAGTATGTGGGTGGAAAGTATAAATGTGATCATAATCTGCACCTTTAAGTATGACTGCCTTGTTTTGGTGTGCTTTATCACACCATGCACCATAACTATCTTGCATTAACTCAATACGAGCACAGTAGGTGGTATGTTTGATCACATTTGACCAAATAAGCATTTATACTGTGAAGGCAATCCAGAGAGTTTCTTGCAAACTTTAGAAGCAGAAATATATTTGACTACTAGGTTCCAGATACCGAGTCCATGCCTCACTCTCACCTGTGTTACAGGTACTGCCGCCCCAACCTGAGAAACACGCACATCTGAAAGAGTCTCCATGATCATGGCAGGTTCCTCCATTGGCACACGTACTGGAATCACACTGATTCTCTCCTGAAACAACAATAGTCTCAGGCTAAACTGAGATACAATGAAGTAAAAGAGTACATTTTAACTTAAAGATTTGCTCACGAGAGTTGCAGGTCTTTCCTTTCCAAACATCAGTGCAACGACAGTAGAAATCATTGAGCAGATCAATACAATGGCCTCCATTCAGACAAGGATCATCACTACACTCGTTCACCTCTGAAAACAAAGACACAGGGTAACATTGACTATGATGCAGTGAGCAAATAATAAATATATATATTTTTGGAGCTATGCTAAAAGTCCTATAGTCAGATCTGGAGAGCAGCTAACAACACGTTAACTGATTATCTCACAGGGCATAAGCAGAATTTCAGAAAAGGTAATTTTTCCTTCGCCGAGAGGCGTGGGGAACCCTCTGAACCCCGTAAGCGGGACTGGGGATTGAAACTGTTCCCCACAAACGAGGAATTCCCAGTAGGAATTCAAGGAATTCCCGATTAAGTCCCTGTCCTTTGTACACACCGCCCGTGAAAAAAAAAAGGTAATTTAAATTTTCTTGACTTGAGTGCAACACTGAAATGATCCAAATCACAAAATATGATATGGCAAGTATTTAATGAAACAAAAAAGTTTAAGTGTCAAATAAAGCAGCATTTTTACCCAGCTCACAGAGTAGCCCTTCAAAACCATCTGGGCAGATACAATGGAAAGAGTCAATGTCATCAATGCACGTTCCTCCACTGTGACAAGGAGATGATGCACAGTCATTTATATCTGAGAGAGAAAGCAGAAAACCAGCTTCTGTTAAACAAGACAGATGTTCATTTATTAAAAGCTGATATGATTCTTCAGTTCTGAAATTTCTGAAATGAAAAATATTCATAACTGAATTTTCTTGTTGATTTTTGAGCTAGAACAGGAAATGCATCACAAACAGGAAATACATCAAAACAGAGAAGTACAAGCTGCTTTAACAAAGTAACACATGTTTTGCCCTTTTCCCTCTCTCCTTCCCCCTCCCCCGCGTCCTCTTTTTCATAGCAGTGCTTGCTGTTAGCTGACTCTCATAATTACGCTAAATAAAGCCACATTTTCTGTTAAATCTTCTTAAACCCTGCTTTCTCCTTTGGAATTGAATCCACAAATTCTAAGTGTTGTGGACTAAGCCACAGGAATCTATAGGTAACTTTTTTTTTAAAAACATCTTTACATTTTTGCATTTCAGGTTGGACGTAATGTGTATTGTTCCTTACTCTCATGGCAATATGTGCCGGTGAATCCTGGTTGGCAGGCACAGGAGAAGTTTCCTCCAGGCTGGCTAGTGCAGCGACCATGAGGACCACACACATTTGATAATATGTGTCTCACTGCTCTCTCTGTGGCATTAGATGTCAGGGCAATCGTACAGCTGTCAATCACTAAAGAAGAGACGGATTTCATATTATTAATAATGACTAAATTAAATTTATTTTTATAACAATATATCTACAACTGGTTGTGCACCTTGGCAAGTGCTGGTTTTGCAGTGGTCTCGTAGTTGACTGCAGGTCTTCCCCTCATACTCATCAGCGCATGCACAGAAGAAGTCTCCCTTCAGAGAGTGACATGGGGCTTCATTCTGACATGGGTTTGGACTGCAAAGATCCACCTGGACCTAAGAGAGAGAGAAAGAGAGAGAAGGCAAGAGAGGAAATGAGTGATGAAGGAAGATAAAGATCAGCAAGTGCTTGTTTAGGTGCAGACCTCACCTCACACTGGGCTCCCGTGTATCCATACAGACAGTCACACTCATAGCCCATGGTTAGTGGACGGCACTGACCACCATTATGGCACGGGGAGCTGGCGCACCTGCTCTGTTTCACCTCGCAATGTCTACCCATGAAACCTGGCTGGCACTGGCACACATAACCATAACGACCATCCTAACAAAAACACATAAAGCTGAAATTAATTTCACTGCAGATATAATGATGTATAATCTGCTCCGATGATAATAATTGAAATTCCATTCTGTGCTATTTCCATGGGACTGCCATATCTAACACATAAACAGAATATTACAAGAACACCTTGCTAAGGTTCCCATTTAGCTGTGCTATCAGTTTTGTGTTTTCACTGGATGTTCTTCACAGGATGTTTTTTTTCTGAATGTCCTCAACCAAGTGTGAAAAATGGATTTCTTCTTTTTACTTTTCAAATTATAGACGGTATAATACAATGGACCTATAGTGGCTGCTATATCAGTTCTTTTCGAGAACTGATATAGCATGTCCAATGCCAACAAAAATGTAATTGGAACAGCTTTGGAATACCTCATGGAAGATATAACTGATAGAGAAAGAATGAAGTTCAATGCACTTAAGTTTGTATAAGCGTTACCTCAAAATGTTGATAAAGTAACTTTACAATTTGATGCGAGACAGATAAATGTAGAGTTAAAATAAGAAAAAACTCAAACATAAACTATTTATTACATCAAAAAACAGATAGAGCTCCAAAATGGCACTATTCATAAAGATATGCAGGGTCTTGTGGTGAAATAATGGAATAACAAAAATAAAAATTGCACCAAATAAAATACATTGGGGAACATTTCCTCTGGTCATAATGTTATAAACTGGTTAATCAATGCAAAAGACTCGGATTAGCTATTAATGCAGGCAAAGACTCTTTACTTTTCAAGAAAAAATATCTTTGTGGAGGAATACATTATTTAAAAAAATGTAAGTAATCTTGTTTAAATGCAGTACAATTGCAACACGTGGGACACTGTTGTTGACAAAGTTGTTGATAAAATATTTAATGTCACCCAAGCTGTTAGTTTGTAATTATGCAATAAAAAGTGAAAATGGTAAACAGTCAAACAAAGCACAAACCTACCTGACAGGTGCCTCCATTCTGACATTGACCATAGCAGCTGTTGATATCTATAAAATAAACAATGGCACAACTTTATGGAAGGTGAAAATTAAATAAATAATAGAAAAAATACAACAAATGACTCTAAGCTGCTTAACATGCAAGTAAAAGCTCAAGAGCAAAGGACATGCAGAGTTAGGAGGAACCTTGATAGAAAGCTTAGATTAGGAAGAAAATTGTCTAAAATAAGAATTAAATCCAATATTACGGATTTCCCCAGGGAATTAAAGCAAGAAGTGTGTCCATTTCATACAAAGTAAGTCTAGTCTGTCAAATGCATAAATATAAATGTCCAGGTCTCACAAGTTTTCATATATATATATATATGAAATTACATTTTATATTTAATTACAATTTTTGCAGTGTGGCCCTTTAAATGATACTGAGTTACTGCTGACTACTCCTGGGCTTTCACTGGGCCTTCAGTAAGTTGTTGGGAATTAATGCTGTCTGTTGTATTCATCTTGACGTGAAACAAGAGCACGCTACTATTTCTTTGGAGTGCATAGGGATTTTGATTTGAGGTTCTCAATGAAAAAAAAGACAAAAAGTAGTCATTTTAAATATTTGCTTCTTTAAGTCTATTTTAAATGTTTAGAATGCACGATAATTGGTAAAAAAAATGGATTTAACTCCTGTTTGGTAAAAAATATTATCGTTTTGTTAATCAACTGGCTGGAATTCATCAGACTGTCTGAAGGATTCAAATTTACAACAAATACATCAGATGAAGATCGGTTCCTGTTGTTTGGTTCGGCATTAGGAAGGGCAAATGTGGACAGAATTAAAGCTTTGATTTGTAAAAAAAAAACAAAAAAGCTTTAATCAGCTTGAGGGAAGAGGAAGAAGAGCAAAAGTCTGCCGCTTTGCAGATAAAGGAGAAGGGGAAGTAGAAGCTAAGTAGGCTTTTAAGATTTGTATACTGACTTATGTTACAGTTGGTTCCCGCCCAGCCCGGGTAGCAGTTGCAATGATATCCACCAATTAGATTTTTACAAGCATAAGCATTTAGACAAGGCCTCCTCGTACACTCATTCACATCTGTGTGAGAGAGAACAGGAGGATGAGGGGAGTTGGAGAGAGCACGGCAGATTAAGCCCCATCACCAAGCACTGCTGTAAATGACATGTCAGGATACATTGCATGAACAAACGCTGTTTCCCATGATACACCTTGGTAAATATTCTGTAAATTCTCTGCATGAACTGGAAATCTGTGAAAACTCTGTGACAGTCCTGTTCGTTGTAGTTTGTGTAGGTAAAATTCTTTTGCAAAAACCTATTTTCCAGAAAAAATGTAGGTCATTTTCTTTGTAATGATCAGGTAAGTCTGGCAAATCTTATGGCTTGTAAAAGCCTTTAGAATAAATAAGAATATGCAATATTAGAAAATAGCTTCTTTGGATGACCTCATTTTATCAATTTGTCTCCTCAAAATGTTTTGTTTCCCACCTCACTCCAGGGCCCATGCTTGTCTTTTAGGCCATGTCCACACATATCCATTGTTTTTTTCTCACAATGTGTACAAAAAACACCACACCCACACGTGTCCATTTTTGTAAACAACGCTTCCAAGTAGACTTACAAACACCCCTAAAATGCTGTAATGACAAACCACCAAGTAGCAGTTGATTCATGGCGTTTAAATGTATTATTCAGCACTGTGTGTACAAACACAAGCACCTCTGTTCGGTGATCAAAAAGTAAACATGCATTTACAGTTTTGGAAGCCACAATGGGGCAATAAACAGTAACAAAGTCATCGCCATTAAACTCCACTGTGACAGAGCACGTGATGACAACAACAAGCTCCACTTATTTTTAAAATTAATATTCAGCACTGAGTTGGCAAAAACATGGACACCTCTGTTTGGTGATCAAGTAAGAAGCATGTAATCCTATAGATGCTGTAAGACACGAGTAAACAGCTACACAGTCCTTGTTGTGTTTACCATTATACATGCTCTTTGTAAAAAAATTCATGATTCCAAGCAAAGGGCATGATGAAGATGACAACCACACATCTAAAATTCTAGAAACCCCATTTTTGTTTTTACCGTCTACCAAAGAAATGGAGCCAGGAGCATTTTGCAGAAAAATACATGTTTTCAAAATACCTGGTTACGTGTGGACAGGGCCTAATACGTAATGCAACTTTTGCAAAACTGGCTGAATTTAAGCTATATTGGGGCCTAAACTTTAAACCACTATGGCATTTTTGCCATCTCTGCATCCAACACTATAACAAATGAAATATAATATATATTGATTTTGCAAAATATATGCCTTTTTAATACACGGTTGTAATAAATTATGTATTTTTTATTAGTTCATGTATTCTTATGTTCATTGAACTGATAATGTAATATCTCTACGCTAAAGTATTTTTTTTATTTTTTATTGCTTTCGACATTAATGCACCTTCATTAGCTCATTGATCTTTTGGAACACTCTCAGATAAGTGGTTGCCAGATACTGAAGACAAATGAGCAGCAACTGCAGAAAATCCAAAAGAAAAGGTCCAAAATATAATAAATGCAAGGCCATCTAATGCTTAAGGTAACAAACACTAAATTATAATACTTAGGTTTTTCATCTACAAAACAACAAAAAAAGACTTTTTATTGACGTTAAAAGTAAAAAACGTAATTTGCATCGCTTGACACCGAGTAAAAGTTTGATCTCGTTTTGTGCACTTGATGAAATTCAACACTCCCCATTCTGTCTTGCACCTGTAACACTGTCCACTCCAAAACTGAGTCCAGAGCACAGCCTGGGACACCCAAGCTGCCCCCTAGAACCGGACACCACGGCTACAATAACACACTGAGTTTGTTTACAGCTTACAAAGCATTTCCTGTCACAGAACAAGAAGCAGAGTAAAACTCTTAATCCACACCACAGCACACAGGTTCTCCCTCCATCCCCCTGATCACTCTAATAGAGTCCCTCAAAAAGATAAATTTAGCCCTTGTCTTAGCAGTTGCCAGGCCTGTTGATATATTTAGCTTTACTCAAATCACCAGGGTCCAGTTACAGATAATATTCAGCTATCTGCTGTGACCGTACAGCCATGGACGAAATTCCACACACATACCCACAAACCCAGGTTAAATAAACATTCCAGCATGCAGTGCCAGCATTTTGACTTGAGTAACAGGCGTATCACACGCTAACGCATTCACAAAAACACAATCACATTGTAACACAATCAACTGTGAGTCACTCGTGGTGTAAGATGTAACAGACACACTCAGTTACACACCTCATTACATTAAGCAAGCACTAAGTGGAGGGCTGCTGATATTCGAGAGGTGCCATGCAGCTCCCTTTTGAAACATGGTACGATTCAGTTGGACACAGTACTGTTTCATGGCCTGAGACTCAGACCATGATCGAACTCACCAATCTGACAAGTCTTTCCAGTCCACTGTGGGAGGCATAGACATTCAAAGCCATTCTCCAGATCAATACATGTCCCTCCATGAGCACATGGGTTGGATGCACACTCGTCTTTGTCTGGAACACATTCAAAGAAGCATTAAGTCTGACCAAGTACTGGTTCTAGGATAATGGTATTGATGTTTATTTTCTGCACATATCATGAAACGCTTCAAAGTAATCTACTGCAATACTCATGTGGTAGCCTAATCTTAAAAAAATTGCTTTTAGAATCGAATTTTAGAAAGCCCTCAAAATGTTAAAAGTTATGTAACAATGCTGTTGGTTACTTCAACTTGGTTGTGTTGGTTTTCTCAACTTTTATATAAGCGTAAAACACAAAACTTGCAGAAAAAGTTCAAAGAGTTTTTAATCATAAACTGTCAAAAAGGTGAACCACAATACATTTTTTGAGTTTAAATGCCAACTCAAACCTCAATGTTTCTTTTTTTAATAAATAAAGTTTATGAATTAAATAGTATTGATGTTTATAATAACTGTCATGAGAAAATATATGATTTTAGATTAAATTCAAAACCAGATAAAATTATGCTAGTTTGATACATGGTGATCATTTGTAACTAACATTTACAGCAAAACCAAGTAAAATCACAATTTTTAAAGGTGTGGTCAAATTTTACTAACAAGCTATGTTTGTATTTAGATAATTTATAAGACATATGAGACTAATATCTTAACAAAGTAAGCTACAAAACTCTTGACAGGTTTTTTTAGTCTCCATGAAAACACAAAAATTCAGTGCAGATTCCTTTTTTAATAGATTGTTTTTAATCAATTTCTTGATATTTTTCAGAAAATATGAATGATACAAAGGAATTTTTTTCACTCAGTGGTTGGGTGAACACCAAATGGGCTGCATGAAAGATTTGTGGTTAAATCTTTCTGTTGTTTCCAAACAGCTTAGAGACAAGCCTCCAAACTTCCATAACAGATTAATTTTGAGTGAAGGGACCAAAATTTATTTTTTTGGCCGCAACTATGAACGCTAAATTTGGAGAGGAGTCAACATGAATGGATCACCATCTCTATTGTGAAACACACAGGCGGGAAACTGATGTTTTGGGGACGTCTGAGCTCCAAAAGCATAGCAAACTTGGTCAAAATTAAAGGAAAGATGAATGCAGCATGTTTTCAAAGGATACTGGAGGAAAATCAGCTGCACATGAGACATTACTGAACATTCCATCACGACAACATCATCCAAAACACTAGGCCAAGCTCACTTGTCTTTTTGTTACCATCTCAGTCTCCCGGCCTCAATATCATTGAACCACTCTGGAATAACTCAAGACAGTCCAATATTTTACAAGAGTTGTATGGTTTTTGACCTGATGAATTGGCTGCTTCACCAACAGAGAAGATAAAGAACCTCATTGACAACTTCCCCAAAAGAAAACACAGTTGTTTTACATTAAATGGGTTCACCCAAGCACTAACTATGAGTGAAAAATGCTTTTGGTATCATCCAATATCTGCGTGTGGGTTTTGAAACTGTTTGACTATTTTGGCACCAGAGAGATAAAACATTCAATACAATATTGATGTTGATTGTTATTGTATTTTAAACTAGCTTTTTTGCTATTTTGGAACAGAAAATGATTTTCCTCAAAGAACTTTTGTGCTAAAGAAAATACATTTTTACTCAAATTCATCAAAAGGGAGTTAAGGCGTTTTGAAAAAAAAAAACACTCTTGAACTTAAGATAGAAAAGTGACTCAGAAGTTACTTCTAACTCCTGACATCACAATTATGGCACTCTACTTGCGTCATGTAGGGTAAATAAATTGACTTCTGACCTTTTGCACAAGTTGGGCCATCCCACCCTGGGGGACACTGGCACTCGAAGCCTGATGCCAACTCATGACATGTCCCGCCATTTGCACATGGGTTTGATGTGCACGCATGCTTGGCTGTAAGGTGCAAACACATAGGTTTTGATATATACTATGTTCATAAATAAACTGGTTTGAAATGTCATAACAATGCCTTATTTATTTTAAACATAGTTGACTCAGTGTTTGAAGACTAATAATAAAGCTGAGAAAGGTTCGTACAGATTTGGCAGTTTTCTCCAGAGTATCCTTCGGGGCACAAGCAGATATATTCATCTGGCTCTTTATTCAGACACGTGCCTCCATTTACACAGGGACTGTGTGTACCACAATAATTGAGATCTGTAAAGAAAAAAAAATACACAGTTCGCAACCAGAAGCAGAACAAGTCCATTCAGATCAGAAATTTTATAACATTCAGCGGTTGATCTGTCTTTGTGACTTATTCCAAGCTGACTGACAGAAAGAAATCATGAGAAGTTAAAAAAAAAAAAAAGTTTGAGAAAGTCCTTAATTCAAACACAGACCACGACAGGAGTTTAACACAGACATGAAAGTCTGGGGGCAGGGGTGGTCAATGAAGCAACACATAAAATATCTGTTCACTATTTGTATCTCTCTTAAAACATCATTTACGGGAGTGTTTCTTAATTTTTAGAAAACATATTAGAAAGACCAAACAGTGAGTTCATAGGAATGGAAACATAGGGGTTGGATAAAAATATCTTCCTGTCAACAGTCAGTGAACAGTAACAAATCTCCCTTGACGGCATTTAATGACAGATTGTCTCAGAATCTCATCACAGTTTAATGTGACACAATTCAGAATTTTATATACTTCTCATTTCTAATCAATCAATTGCATGGCAGCAATCAATGCATGTAGACATGCTCAAGATTATCTGCTGCAGTTCAAACGAAGCATCAGAATGTGGAAGAAAGGTCATTTAAGTGAACACAGCATGGTTGTTGGTGTCAGACGGGCTGGTCTAAGTATTTCAGAAACTGCTACAAAGGTTTTTATGCACAACCCCTTCTATATTGGCCCAACAAAGAGAAAATATCCACTGAGTGGGTGCAAATGCCTTGCTGATGCCAGAGATCAGCGGAGAATGGTCTGTCTGATACGAGCTGATTGAAAGGCAACAGTAACTCAAATAATCCCTCGTTACAATCGAGGTATGCAGAAGTGCATCTCTGAGCACATGATGGTGTGGGCATATTTTCCCAGACGTTAGGCCCATTAGTACCAACTGAGCATCGTATCAACTCAGTGTACCATCTCTGATGGATACATCGAGCAGGATAACACACCATGTCATAATCATTTCCGACTGGTTCCTTTTAAAGTGTCAATGAGTTTGCTGTACTCAAATGACCTCCACAGTCACCAGATCTCATTCCAACAGAGCACCTTTGTGGGAATGGGAGATTTGCAACATGGATGCGCAGCGATAAATCTGCAACAGGCAGCTCTGAAGGCAAATGGGGGTCCGACTCAGTATTAGTAAGGTGTACCTAATAAAGTGGCCGGAGAGTATATATAGGTAGATCAGATTTTCTTAGGCGTTAAATTTTCAAAACCAGTAAACGGAGACAATTTTCTATTCTGGATGTATGATGGGAAATGCTGCTGTCAGATCTCAACGAATGAGTAGAAAACCCAGATTTGAGTTTCCAAATAGATGTTGCGACAAAATGTTGTGTCGTCATTAATGCGAAGAAAAGAGACACAGTATATTGAATGTTGACTTGCTCATCCTAATATTTCAAACCTGTTGCCTTTCGGTAAAGGCCGCCACAGTAGGCTGCAACCAATTTTGAGATTGCGGAGGCCATAAAAAGAGAAACACTTGTACAGTGTGCAATGATAATCCCTTTCCACTTCATAAGTATGAGATACTACAACAAGTGTAACACACAAATAAGACAAAGGTCACAATTAAGTATAATAGATATAGATACATTAAAATAATAGATATATGTAACAAATTAGAATTCCGGACAAAGACTTGGAGTCTAACGAATGCCTTAGAGGTGAAATGTTGTTCATTAAAACTAAATTGTGTTGATTTGGTCAAGTGCTTTTCTATTTTTACCTCAAATATTGCATCGTCACTTAAATAATTAGATGAAAAAACTCAAATCGTTCATATGATCACAGTTTCTTTAAATATTGCAAAAGTGTTGAATGGTTTCAATAGTGAAATCCCTTACCTTTGTCGCACATAAGTCCACCCCAGTTCTTCTCACACGTGCATGTGTAGGGCTTCACACAGGTGCCATGCTTGCATCCCGGGTACGGCAAACACTCATCACACAGAGGACCCTGCCAGCCATACTTACACCTACAATATCAACATAGTACAAGCATGAATGTGTCTGTGCGTGTGGTTTCTGCAACAGCAGCAGAGAGATAAATACAGTATTTTACAGCTTTTCAGTGTTAACGGTCCTGCTTCACATTAAACATCTAATCTTGCCAGTAACTCTGCGGGAAGGAAGTTAAAGTATCAAAGATACCACAGTGTAAATGTCTGTCCAGTAGCAGACACAAGTCATGACCTCGGCCTCTTTCCTAATCTTAGACAGCTAAGTATTCCATCCAGACTGCAGGTCAAAGGTCATTTCCAGCTCACATACTTTAAAAGATGGCTAAATGACCACAAAGGAAAACAACCAACCCTCTGTAAAGCAAAAACATTGTGTAACACACGTACAGTGTGTTATCCCTACATCTGAACATACAGTAAAACTAAATAACAACGTTTCTTCTCAAGGTGTACGCATTGAATTCAATGTATTACAAGCTGCACAGTAGCATAGACTAAAGCAGGCATGTCATTCCCAGTATAGCTGAGGATTCAGACATCAGAGGGGTGCAGAAATATTATTCTCTTGTTATCCCTCAGTTGTCCCGCTCAGCTCATTGAGGACTATTTAAAGCTACCATACGTGCTATTAGATCTGTGGGTAGAGTGTGGGAAACTATTTCACTCCAACGAACAGACTCATTCATCTCTTTTGGAGGCATGACTGGAGAACAGAGAGACAGAGAGAGAGAGAGAGAGGGAGAGAGAGAAAGAGAGAGAGGGAGAGAGAGAGAGAGAAAGAGAGAGAGAGATCAGCTAACACTTACACACAGTCTCCTGGAGTCTCACAGCTTCCATGGAGTTCACTGCAGCCTTGCTTACAGATCGCTATAAGAAATAAAAGTCAGACATTGTTACTAATGTGGGGATTAATGATTGTTTTTTTTTTTTGGCTATAAGGATGTTTTTTAAGTGTGTAGTTTGTATAATTTTCAACAAATCAACAAAAAATCTAGTTTAGATAAATAGAAAAACCAATTCATTTAATAGTTATGTGCACTAATAAGTAGTTTAACTTTATTTTATATTTAGAATCTGTGATCTATAGTTAAAAGATTGCGATTTCTGTATATTTTAGTTTAGGTTTAAAATGTGAAAAATTGCATGCACGTTACTGATGTCTCTTAAGGGAAAGACAACAAGTTTGATTCCCACCGCTATCATTCCGGTTTAAATTGCAACAGTGAAGAACAACACAAGTGTTTATCAGTTCTTTCACTTAGTATGTCAAGGTTTTCACTCTTTTCAAGTTGTTCATTTTTAACATCCCCCTGTAACAATGTGACACAGTAAAATCTCTGAGATACACCAGTACTCAACATTATTATGTGCGTGAGAAACTGTACAGTCTGTACAGAGCAAAACTAATTTCCCAAATCCAAACACTGCTCTTTTAATTACACAATTTCAAAATCTAAGTTATATTTTTCTCTATTTAACTAAACTGGACTCAAAAGTTTAAATACAAATTGTGTTTGAACTGTTTTATGCTTTGTATTTAGTCATACTACTAAGCCAGAAGTTAGTTTTTTTTTTTTAAATGCTTCTTTTTAGGTAACTGCTTTCGTTAAGTTGAATTTCAAATGGTTAATTGCTCCCCCAAAAAAGAAGCATTGCCACATGATTGACAGCTATGATTGAGCAGATTTCGTCATGGGAGAGGATAACAATAGTCAAACTAAAAAAATTGTCATTAAAGTCAAAATGAATCTTTGGATGGCTTCTCAGCAGGGTGCTCTTCATCTGCATTGAAGAAATATTGATGCAATGACTCTCCCTGCCTGAATGATGGCGTTTGCGGTACATCAGGTGCACAGGAAAAAAGAAGAAGAGCAGGAAGAAGACAATGACAGAGAAAAAAAATCTACGGACACAGAAAAAAAATCATGGATTTCGAGCGGTTTATTCTGTTGGTGGCTGATCACAGGGAGCTGTTTTGGCAAAAAAGTGGAGAAAAAGGAGGATCCTAGGCGCTCCATTGAAACTGAACTAAACTGAAACTGCAAAACATGAAGATTGTTAGAAGACAGTTTACTAAACTGATCTGTTTTTATGGGAAACAATTAGTGGATATCTGTAACTGTCTGTTGATGTTCTCTGTTGGGAATGAAGAATTATATATTTTTTACTCTGGATAAAGCAATATAGCAGCAATTAGTTGAAGGGATGTGTGTGGGTTTGTGTAAGAGTGGGAGATTCAGGGTGGAGCAATGTATAGTCTATTTGCCAAAGTATATAAAAAAAATAGTTCTGGCTTAGTAGTATGACTAAATACAAAGCATAAAACAGTTCGAACACAATTTGTATTTGAACTTTTGAGCCCAGTTTAGCTAAATAGAGAAAAATACAAATTAGATTTTGAAATTTCCCAATTGAAGTTTCTCATGCACGTAATAATTTTGAGTACTGGTGTATATCTGATATATAACTGTGTCACATTCGTATGGTTATTTGCCATTAGACGGTCACTGATTCGAAACCCGTCCTGATCCTTTGCATGCACTCCACACTGCTGTGTAGTCTGCTTTCATTCCAATCGTCATATTTTCAAATAAACACTAAATTGTGCACAGGACTGAAAGTAAATATCCAGAGTACTCCCTGCATTTATTCAAATTTGACTAATAGGTACTTAATATCTTAATAGAAAATGGTGGATGGATTCAAATCCTTTAATCTGCCAGTTGGTGGAGCAGGCACCTACTGCACAAGATGATTTTGGAACGATAAAGCCAAATGATACATTACCCTAATTCAATCAATCATACCTAATTTCAAGCAAAGACTTAGTTTTATGAGGATAATCTTCCAGTATTTGATCACTTGGTGATTGCATTCACACACCTTGCATGCAGTCCTGTCCGGTCCAGCCCTCCATACACTGCTGATTGCCGAGCTGATCACACGTGTAATGACCAAAATAGTCATCTCGAGGCCGACATTGTTTGTTGCACTTGTTTCCGTAATAATTTCGGTCACAGCGTACACGAACGCTGTACCTCAGGCTGGCTGTTCGACCCTTGTGCTGAATGAGCTGTCGTTCCTCTCCTGGGTTCATTTCCCCACGATTCACACTCCTCTCGATCAGTTGATCATCATCTGTGATGGGCACACACATACACACAAAGGCTTTGTACATGCATTTTATGTGTGTGAGTCTGTGCCAGTTTTGCCTTCCTGCTTCAGTCAAGCACACACAAACTTGTCTCAGACTGCTTGGGAGCCAGCAAGGAAATAATACAATCGGGAACAGACCAGGAAGCCCCTCCAACCTCGCCAAGAAAACAAATACACACCCAAACTCCTTCTCGAGAAGTCAAGAGAAACACTGTGACCTTGCAAAGAACCCCGGGTTACAATGGGGAGAGGGAAAGTCTGTGGGAGGGTGTGTGGGAAAAAACAAGGATTTAAAGAGCGAGAGAACACAACATCAACAATGATTCAAATCTAATCTGCCTTTCGTGAAGGTGGGTGTTGCCGCCAGATTCTCACATTGCAGCACTTTTCATTCCAAGCTAGAAATTCACACCTGATTAAATGAGCAATATCATCATCAAGGGAGTTGATGGGGAAAGAGATACGACTTGACCAAGGAGGATAATGTTATCAAATTGAATAACCTATTTGATCATTGGTTACTCAATTGCCACTTTATTAGGTACACCTGTTCAATTGATTAGTATCAATCACATGGAAGAAATCCAAAGTGCTTGTGGAAATGTAGATGTGATAAAAATTTTCTGGACTTGCTGAAGGTCAGACCTAACATCTAAGAGACCAGGGAAGAACGGGGATTTAATTCATTTTGGACATAGAGGATAGAGGCTGACTGGTGCTAGATTTCAAAACCTACTCATCTTCATGAAATGTCTGTGTACATCCCTCTCTAAAGTTTACAGAGAATGGTCTAAACCAGTGATTGTTAAGCAGTGGGCAGGGGCACACTCCTGGGTTGTGAGATATTGCCTTGTATGCCATTGGAAATTATTCAATTTCGCTTAATTGGTCTAAATCAAATTCAAATCTTTCAATTTCATATTTTATTGGTCACATACACAATCATACAGTTAGGATATGCAATAAAATGCAAATTTGTATAAGAAATTATAAATCACAATATTTTAATTAATTTTAATTTTACACTATTTTACTTTAAAATTGAATTTAAAAGGTTTTGAGATCGAGTTTGAGTTGTATGAGAAAATTCATCTGCAAGGGGCACTGCTGATGTGTACATCAAGTCATCTTTTTTTAATCTAATTGATAGAGAGAGATATTTTTTGAGTAAAGCATACTTGTCTCTAAGTAAATATTACATAAGAGAAAGAGACAAAGTAAAGAAGTTTCAGAAGTGACTAGAATCACAATCACTCCAAGAACCAAAAACACTTCATCTCCCAGTAGTTCCACAATACATTTTGTGACAATTTTGTATTGCGAAATTTTGAGCACATAATATCTATGTGTCTTTACATATTGTGCATAAGCGATATGGAGTGTGCAAGAGTAGAAATATGAACAATTCTAAAATACCTTTTCAAAGCACTTTAATCGGAACGACTTTATATTGTCAATATCGACTAGAGTAGGGGGTCAAACTCGGTTCCTGGAGGGCCACAGCCCTGCACAGTTTAGCTCCAACCTCAACTACACACATCTGATGCAGCTCCTTTAGGCTGTTTGTAAGTTTCAGGTGTGGGTCTCTCTTAGCAGGGCTGGAAGTAAACTGTGCAGGGCTCCGGCCCTCCAGGAATGGATCCAGACACCCCTGGACTAGAGAGTTTCATCTTAGCACTTCTTTCTGGTGGTGTGCTTTATGATTTATTTTTTTTTTTTTTTTCAAAAAAAAAAGTGCCTTGGTTCAAAAAGGTTGAAACAAGAGAATTTCAAAAGTGACTGTTAAATGTGTGGATGAAAATGTGAGAGGAGACTGAGCAGATTGGTGAGAGATGGTAGAAAGGCAACAGTAACTCAATGAATTACTTGTTTCAACCAAAATTTGTGCAATACAGTCGCTGAACACAGAACACGTTGAACCCTGAGAATCAAATTACATGGTTTACCTCATCAGTAAGTATTTAACAAATTTCTTAAATGTACAGAAAAAACACAACTTTTGTGATTTTAATTTTATTTACTTAAAGACCTCTGATCATACTTTCTAAAATATTTTCCATCTAAAATTATGTAACTTTTTAAGCGTGGTTAAATGAGCTTAATGTGCTAAAATACTGTTTTTATTCTGTTTATTTTGTTTCCAATTTTATATTAGGTATTACTTCACCCTGTGAGATAACAGGCAAAGACATACACATAGTGAAACCCAAAAAGTTTGTAGAACTCAAAACTTTTGTGTAAATCAGTTGTCTCAAAACGTTTCAGTTGACCAACCTTAGTTTTTAAGTAAACAGTACTGAAAAGTATAATTTTTATAAAGAAAAACTCATTTTCAGTACTGTTTACCTAAAACTAAGGTTGATCAACTCAAAATTTTCGATGCAAATATTGGAGTTTATAGTGTACTTTTTCAAACTACAATTATGATTTCATCTATTTTTATCTCATTAAAATAATTGTTATTTTATTGTGTTGTGGTAAAAAATGGTAATAATGTTGACAATTGTTCAGATTTTTGAGAATGTACTTAAATGAGGCAGCATAAAAACATACATGTTAATATTTTCCTTTTACACAGCACTTAATGAAAATAATATATGCCAAAAAAATTGTGACAAAACAACTACAATTCTTTTCTATTTTATATTATTTTTCTAATATTTTTCTCAAAAGCATAGAATTGATCCAAAACGAAGCACACTGAGGATGCCTGAGAGATAGAGCAGTGTTTTTTCTGACAGGTCGTTATGTTTGACCGCTGGCCAGGGCGCTCTATAAATCATCCTTGTACTCTCGTTCTCCTTCGAATCCATCACCTCGATCGCCCCGGCTCAGTCCACTTGCTCTCTTCCTTAAATGGACACCCCATTTCAGAATAAGTGGAACAAAAGCTTTGACACACTTTCCTACTTTCAGACTAAAAAAAGGAATTTAATACATTCTTTTTCATATCCAAAGTGCCATCCCCCATTTTTTTTGTTCTCTCTACCCCTTACACCACTTATAGAAAAATAGTACTCATCTCCTAATTCATCTACAGCAATTAGTTACAAAAATACAGGCCAATCACTCCCTCTCTATAAGCTGAAGGAGACACTTAGAGACTGTTACTGGGGAGAGATTGTGTGTGTGTGAGAGAGAGAGAGAGAGAGAGAGAGAGATAAAGAGAAAGAGAGAGCACAGTTGTGTGGTCTTCAAAGTAGGGACCAAATGTAAATCCAGCAAACGTTTGATCTTCGAGGGAACGAAAAACAATGTTTCACTGAAAAATGACGTTTCTTAAGAATCCAGTAAAGCTTGGTCAAACTTGAAACACTACCATTGTCATTAACAGTGACCTGGATATGGTTGTAGCCTGGTGATCAAATAGGAAACACATGGATGGATGTCACGATTTAACAAGCAAGATTGAGCAGTGCAACTGTCATAATTTCAGAGCTCCGCCTCGAGTCTGATTATTTTGACAGTGGTCAGTCAGTGGTCAAATCATAGCTGTCAGTCACATGGTCCCACCTAGGGGAAAATGGAGCCATCGCGAGCCACACGAAAATAAACTTAAACCAAAAAAAAATTGTTGTCTGCCCCATTGGTATAGTGGAAGGCGAGCCAGACATATGCACAGGGTTACCATCCTTCCTCCTTTCTCTATCCAACTCTTATCCTGTCTAGTGTCTACCTACTGTCCTATCTGTTCAAAAAATAAAGGCTAAAAAGGCCGAAAAATAAAAATCTTCAAATACTTAAAAAAACTGTTGAACTTTGACGGGATAAAAAGCAATCAACATTGTTACTATGGATGTTTTTGTTTTGTCTAAAGCAAAAAGAACAGCCTTCCGACTCAAACATTTAATTGCAGGTTAGCTTACGTGTACTTTTCAGATTGTTTGTTTATGTCGGACAACTCAAAAGCAATTATGCTGCAGGCAACTTTCTCTTTTTCTCCACGTCCCGCCCATTCATGTCTACATCCACTAAAAACTTCCAGAAGTGGCCCATGGATCTAAACAATTGCTTTTATATTTGCATACCATTTCAAGGGTCAAGTGTGCTGGATGGATGTGAAAATCAGCCTTGAGGTGGGACTATTAAACCCAAACTAGAACATCTTTCGACAAGTCTGTAAACTGTGGCATTCATCCTTGATCTCAATCTGGAACAATGTTTTGAGTCTTTCTTACTCATAAAAGCTTAAATGCAAGAAAAACGGAGGAAAAGCCGATTAGTGCTGCTGTAGCAACCATAAACCAAAAAACCCTTTGATCTTTTGACATACATTAGCTAATGATCTGTTTGTTACATTGTTTTTAAGTTCTGTGTTAAGTTCTACCCCAGACGTGACAATAAACCAGCACAATTTTCAAAAAAAGTGATGGCAGAAATCAGAGTTCTCTTCTATCAATAAAGGACACTAAAATACAGATATATCTAGTTCTAAATATTTCCCAAGAGACAAACTGCACCAACAGGAACTAAATGAATGGAGAGAAAACATAGGACATATCTCAAGGTGACAGTGGTAAGTAATGGTTGGAACGTGTCTTTGTCAGCAATTCCCCCGTTCTTCAATTCATAGTCAAACTCTAATATTATAGATTAAAATTGTTTGCTGGTCTATTATCAGGAAATTTCAAGTTTTTTTGGCCAATCAGAGAAATTAATGATTCATGCTAAAGTATCAGTCAACATCCCTTTTAAAAACAATCATTTGAACTATGAATTTTAACAGAATATTGTCATTAAAGAAAATATTTTTGTATTTTGGTTTCCAACACCACCACGTACCACACCTCATTTCAAACAGAAGAGTTGAACAAGGCCCAATTTCCACAAGTATCGCTTACATTTCAGCATCGTTTTTCCATGTTTCACCTTTTCTTAACATTTGTCAATGCAAGTTAGTACCCAAACACTTTACTTTCTCATACCCAATTCATAAACAATGCACTTGAACCACTCAAAACCAGTGTCGAGTCCAAATCATTGGCTTCATGTAAGGTAAACAGCCTTTCGTGAGCTTCAGTCCTCTAAGGGGATCCCCACCCCCTGCTCCTGCATAGTGAGGAGGGAAAAGTGCTTTGTACATTCAAAGGCAAGTTTTATTACTTCAAGAGTTGATTGATATGGTTTGGCTTTGAGCTAATTCTAAAAGGCTGATTTAACGCCTGTATAATCCATGAGCCAGGCATGCCACCGGTGATGAATTGACTACAGATAAATGTGTGCTGTCAAGGAAACGTGAAGATCCACAGCTACAAACAGAAACCTGCTGCTTTTATGATTTTGCAAGACCAAATATAAAAGTTACAATTAAAGGTGGTCATAAACTGAAATATTATATTATATTATATTATATTATATTATATTATATTATATTATATTATATTATATTATATTATATTATATTATATTATATTATATTATATTATATTATATTATATTATATTATATTATATTATATTATATTATTTTATATTATATTATATTATATTACATTACATTACATTACATTACACTACACTACACTACATTACATTATTTACCAGTTTTTGATTAAATATCTTGCATTTATCTTTTATTTGTTTTTTTCTTTGACATTGTTTACCCAACCCAGCACTCAATTGAATTATTTAAATTGAAAAAAAAATATATATATATATATATATATCTGTTATTAGCCAAAAACCTGTGTGTCTACTGTTTAACATGTGAAATGTGCCACGTAGCCATGTAGCCCACAGGTCAGATCCAACAAATGCATTTGTGGGAAAAAATATATTTAAATATTTAAATATAACTCCGTAATTTAAATAGTTTTCAATTTTACAAGTTGAATTGTTTTCCACAAGTTACCCCAGTGTCCCCATCTTAGTCAAAAAACATGCTTAAAAAGCACTTAATTCTAAATTCCTCTAAAGAGTGAATGTAGCCCTGTGATGGACTGGCAACCTGGACAGGGTGTAGCCCTCCTTCCACTACTATAGCAACCAGTGAACCATATGACCCTGGTTGAATAAGGCTTTGATAAAAAAGACCCTTAAGTGATTTTAAATGATCATTCATTCATTCATGTTCTTACTCACTTGTTCCTTTTGGTACAAGAGGTAACAGAGGTCTCCAGCTTACATCAGGCGAGAGGCAGGGGTACACCCTGCACAGGTCGCCAGTCCATCGCAGGGCAACACACACATTCACTCCAATTCACGCCTTGGGAAAATTTTGTTTTTTCAATTAACCTAACCTCATGTTTTGTACACTGAAGTACCCGGATGAAACCCATGCTAGCACGACTAGAATATGCAAATTTCTTCACCGGCAACCTTCTTACTGAATTGCCCTAGGGCTACCCACTACACCACTGTGCTGTCTTTAAATGAACATTACACAGACAAAAGTTGACTGTTTATTTAATAAAAAGGCCTTCAATTTATTTTGACGCTCAATGACACTTTATAATTTTAGAGCATTATTCATTCACCCCACATTCACCAACTGGTGGTGATAAGCTATCTTGGTAGCCTTCAGGCGACAGACCGTGGCTGCCGTAAAGTGCCTGAGGCCTCCTGCCCATAACTAAAAACACCTCGCTAGTCCCACACATAGCAGAAGTGATCTGTCGGGGATCAAACCACCAACCCTTCGGTTGTAGTACGACCAACACCACCTTTACGCAATTTGCTGATCATAAACACTTTTTGTTGGTTTAGGTTATCTCCACACTCCCTAAGTGAGTTACATTAGCACATTCAAAATAGATCAACTCCGATGTAAATGACTGTGGATAACATGAACGATGATTACAGTAGGAAAGAGTGGGAGGAGTGTAATAGCATATCAAATGTGTTAACTTCTGTGATCGAATGTCCAGGATGTACCCCTTCTTTTGCCCGAAATGCAGTGGAGGTGACCCCGAGAAGGAAGAAACAGTTATAAATGAATGAATGAGTGAACATCTTTGAATCTACTCTTTAAAATAACCCAGGTTTGGGCTGCCACTTTATTCTTAATGTGTTAAAACAATCTCAAATTTTGCTGCGTACAATGATTACTCATTCTAAAGCTTAACATATAAAGCCATATAAACTCTTTGCATACTGGTGGTAAAAGACAAAGCATTCAGCTGGTTGTCCATAATCTATCAGAAACCCTTTGCATTAAATCAAATGACAATTTACTGATAGATTTTCTATGATGATTGTTGTCTATATGATCTTTCCAGCACCTCCAGTGTCACTTTACCTCAATGATGAAACAGTGGTGTGTTTAATTCTATGTGTGTGAAAAATAGTATCTCAGACAATAATTAGCTCATAGATGTGTGGAACTTTCAGAAATATAAATTATTATTGCTTATTTTTGTAAATTCAGTTTACAAAAATCAAATCCATACTTGTCGATTCTATATTGTGCATTCCAACTAGTACGAATTCTAATCGGTTTCCTTGCATGAAGTCAGGGAATTTGTGGCATTATATTCAGGACTAAAATCTACCAATTACATGCGCAACAGAAGCAGCTATGTACGAGCTGGGTGAAGAATAGTGAAACTATGTTATCAAAGTGAGGTTTGGTAAGTATAAAGTTATACTGCGTCAGCAAGTCCTCTCCCAGATAAAGATTTCAAAGCAGACTGGGGTTTCCAGATGTGGTGTCCAAGCTCTTTTGGAGATGCACAAATTTATCCTGCAGTAGGACAATGACCCTAAACATGTCGCCAAAGTCTATTTTCCATGTGAAAAGTGTTGGAATTGGACTAGAAAGTACTGGAAGTGTTGGCATGCCCCCATTGAGTGTGTCTGGGATTACATGAAGGATGTGAGAAAGCTACATCCGCAGAATACAGTGGTACCCCGAGATACGAATGCTTCGAGTTATGAATTGTTTGAGATACGAAACGTCTCGCGGTATATTTTTTGCTTCGAGATACGAACATTTACAAGCTGTTCTGTTACAAGCTCTATTTTCCACTTGACGTCATGATATCGCGTAGCGCTTACGGGTTCTTGCGCTCCTATCTCCCAGTGCAAAAAGAGTCTTGATGCGCTTCAAAACACTTCAACAACACAGTGAAACATTATCAATAGATTACTAATAATGTACTATAACAAACGATAGAGTCAAGGTGTCGTAAAAGAAATAATGTTCATAACGTGGAAAGTGTTTGTGTTAGTAATTTTTTAAATATCTTGAGAAAGTTAACTTTCAGTGGTTAATGTAGTGCCGAAATGTTTTCTGCCATCCGTTCCACCTCCTCCGACACATCGCTTCACTCACGGTAAGGTTTCACATTTGTGCACATATTATGTATTTAGCATGTGTTTTATTCTGTTTTATTATCATTTATTACATTAACAATGTGTGGATTTCAAAATGAAGAAACGTTACTTGATTTTTCTCTGGTTTTCCATTTTTTTCATCTACTTATACTGTTGTTTCTGAGAGCCGTTGCACGGATTAAGCGTTTTTTTATGTAAAACTTGCTTCGACATACGAAATGTTCGAGATCCAAAAGAAAGAAACTAAGTTTGTATCTCGGGGTACCACTGTATCTGTGTTTTGTTCTACCACGTGTTTGGAACAACCTACCAGCCGAGTTCTTTCAAAAACTGTGCAAGTACCTAGAAGAATTGCTGCTGTTGGTGGTCAAATCAAAAATGATGCCAAAAATGTATGTTCATTGGCTGCATTTTGCTCATTATTGAAGATAAATGATTAAAACTTTCATTTTCAGCAGGAGTTTCTGATAAAAGAATTTTACCACCTGCTTTTCACACTGTGTTATTTGTTTTTACAAGAATTTGGAAGGATCTCTTTTGGAGGCCACGAGGGATCAGGATTCTCCCTTTATGATGACAAGCACTTCATAGCGTTTTCTGTAAATGTGCCGCTTTGTAGGAACTATGACAAGCTCCTGCTTGTGCAAATGAAACCGTCCATTCATCACCTCCAATATCCCTTGCCAGTAATGTTGGGATTTATGAGCACTAACTGATCTCCACATCTTGTTGATCAAATATGTTGCTGCTGACCCGGAAACCTAAAAATGAATGTTCCGCTATATACTTTATTTGCACCACCATTGTAGTTCGTTTATAAATAAAAGTATATTGTTTGTGTTTTTTTTTTCTAAATGATCCAACAAAAAGTACACATATTTCTGCCTTAATGAGGCTTCTGACAGATTCACTTTCTAAAATGGAGGGATAGACAAACACAGGAAGACAGGACATATCTGGGAGACAACACAGCCACACACAAGCCTTTGCATCATGTGTTGTGCCACTGCATGGCTTATAAAATGACACGCGTTACTTTACGAATAAACAAAAAAACTATTACAAATTAGTTTTCCAACTTAAAACAATACATCATGATAAATCCCTATCTTGCCAAAGCTATATTCTTAATTTCCATCTAAAAGACAGCATAAATGCATGGGTCTGATGAATGATGTTGACTGACGGGAGGCTCTTTGGTATTTCCTGCTGGGATCTGTACATGGAAATATTTGGAGCACCCAAGACATGTCACATCACAGTCATCCAACTCTGATCAATATCCCTGTCTATCTCATTTATTTCTACTGACGTACAAACCAGAATTGGCTTGAACAAAAACCTGTAAAATCTACAAATTACAAACAATAGGTTTTTTTAAATTTAGAATGTCCTTTTGTAAATTTAGAATGTCTTTTTGTAAATTTAGAATGTCTTTTGTAAATTTAGAATGTCTTTTTGTCAAATTTAGAATGTCTTTTGTAAATTTAGAATGTCTTTTTGTTAAATTTAGCATGTCTATCTTTTGTAAATTTAGAATGTCTATTTTGTACATTTGTAAATTTGGATTTATATTTTATTTTTTATTACCTGTATCTTGTCTTGTGAATCTGGTGCACTGTAGTGCCTCTGCATAAAAACAGATTCCTCGTTTGTGCAAACATACCTGGCAATAAAACTCATTCTGATTCTGATAACAGGTTATTATGAAGGAATCATTCATGAACAAATAAAAACATCCCCTTTGTTTCAGTTTTCTGTGAATCAATAAATGCAAATCAAAGGCTTTCAAAAAACACTAGTGGCTGCGTACTGTCCAATGGCATAACATTCGGTTTCTAGCATTGTTATATCAAATTATATACCATAAAATAATTTGATAGTTGTCGTTTGTCAGTGAATTCTCACATTAAACACAAAAGAACATCGGTGAGAGAGACCATGGCACACTGCCTACACTGGTGTAATAATGTTATCTATAATAGATTGATACAAATCATGAGAAAGTTCACCCTGTAACATATTCTGGTATTTTTCCCACACTCAGAGATTGAAAATCAGCCAGCTCATGCAATCTGAAGAAAGACAAATACACAGTAATGAATGTGTATGAACAGCAAAGATGGAAAAATAATACTTACTGCTCTCCGTGATTGTTTGGTTGTCCCAGTCCCAAGCCTCCACGATCAGAGTATATGCTCGCTAAGAGAAAGAAATACAGATACAGTGGTTGAAAAAGAAAATTCAAGCAATAAACTGAGATTTTTAGCATATTTCTTAGTTATGAACAAAAAGTGGCTTTTCTTTAGTTCAGACAATTTAGACTTTTTCTTTCGTGTTTCAAGCATGTGAAACAACCTCAACAAAGTTCTGTGTTTTTGCTAACTCAACACTGAATACTCATTTTAAAAATGGCATGATTTCGACTGCTGCCTGCTGGTTTGGTATAGTTTTTACGCCGTTTTATGAGGTTTCTGAGGGGTTTTTTAACGTGCATGCATGGATGCATATCTTTGCACATGGTGTGAGTAAAAGCCTGTTTAAAAAAATGTTCATCCAGAATAAACCAAACTTCTGTGTGAATTTCATTGGAGCCCCCCTTTAAACGATTAGAAAATAAATGAGTTTTCTATGCACTTTTAAATCCTGAGCTGTGCATTCCAGAATCCTGCTAGTGCTTATCTCAGCTCTCAACAGCAGAAGTTAATTCACACCAATACATAGGAAACGGATGGAAATGCACATGACCCTTCTGGATGAGAGTGTGTAGTGCTATCCATTGCCCCAATAGTTTCCCAGAGTAAGCACTGCATAATACATCTGGATCAAAATAAGTTGAGGTGTTTTTGTTTGTAGTTTGCTCTGGTTTACACTGTGTGTTAGATGTGAGCATTTCCAACGAGACAGAAATCACTGTGAGTTACCTGGTTCCCACACTCTGGTGACTGATTAAGCTCAGTTATAAAGCAGATGAATGATGAAGCGCATGTATCAGGTCACTGCCACAGTCAACAATTCATAAATGATTATGAGATGTTTATGGACACGTGCTGTTATTTACAGAGAAATTCTTTAGCTACGTTTTTAGTCCATGGGAAAACAGCTTGCTATCTTACGTCAGCGAACAGAACAGCGGGATAACTTCAAACGGTTCACGAAGCAGCAGCACTTTACAGAGGTGACTGTGAGACAAGAGGGTCATGTTCTTTCTCAAATGAGGGGTAATAGCCTCTCTTCCCTTTAATCTGAACCTGAGTGCTCTCTGGATTACAGGCACTGTCCAGGATGACCGTTTGAGGAAATGTTTGAAAAGGCGTTTTGTTCTTTATCTTTAAGATAGTTGGACAATTATTCAGACGTTCTTTTGAACACAGAGTAAAGTTTGATACGTATGTAGAGTGCAGAGGCGTTCTTGCTGTTTTTTTTTTCAATATGAATTTTCCTATAACCACCCGCTATTACCTTTTTGAGAGATAGTTTTATAAAATACCTTTTCAAACCTCAGAAAGGCTACTCTTGAAACAGGAAGTTTTAGAAAAGGTTTAGAAGCAGGTCTGGGCTTTTGCTTGAAAGTAATAATTGGGGTTTGGGCAAGAACCCGTATGCCATGAGAAACATGCCCATGGATTTGGCTTGCTGACACTCATGCTTCTTTTCTCTTGAAGCATGAATCAGCACGCTAACATCAGTGAAGCCTCAGACTTGTAGGTGCTTGCTGTAAATAGTGGGAAAGAAAGACTGCTGATGCAGACAATGCTTCAGAGCTTTTTAACCCTTAGAAGTTCTGTGCCTTTTTGAGCATTTTTAACTGCTTTACAATTTGCTCTAATGAATTATCTTTTGTGTGGCAATGCTTGATTTTTTTTTTTTTAAAACCCAGCTTCTTTTTTTATTCTTACAAATATTTTTTTCATTATATTTCACAACAATTCGACAACAAATCCGACACAGTACACAAAAAATGTAATTTAGAGTAGTCAATTTTTACTGCAAAATTCTCAACAATTGAAAACAAAACATTTTTTTATGTTTTACAACCAAAAGTAAAGTGTTGGGGAAAAAAAAAATAAATTAATAAGTCCCCCAAAAGCAAAGACAAGGTCAAAACAATGTGAACATTTTAAACAAAAAAAGGCAACCTCTCCTAAACCTGTTCCAAGCTCTTTTTGTGCCATTATGTTTTTTTTGTGCCCGAACTTTTAAAAACACAAGCCATATCACAGATCCTTTTTTATCCTTTTTTAACCCCCAAATGACACTGATGACAAATGGCTTTTTTAACTGATATTGTTACAGACAACTGTAAACCAGTGTGATAATGCATTTTGTTAATTGGCCCGAAATTCTTTGAGTCTTCTGTGTGAAATACGTACCCTAACAAGTTGTTTTTGTTTTTAGAAAATAGTCTGAAGTACATGAGAACTGCCTTTGGCTCTTTTCCAATCATCACATTGAGCTTTTTGAACACACAAGACAGATAATTCTATAACATAGACCCATGGTATTCTGAACAATTTCGGAAATTCATTCAAGGCGTTGATAACGACATCACTGTATTCTTCTTCTTTAGGGGACAGTCGCACAAGTTGAACACAGTTTGGATGATCGGCTAAGGACCATTTATTACTAGGAAATCGATACAAACTACCAAGCTCAACGTATTCTGGACACTTAACGCTACACCTTTTCAATCCTTTAAAACAATTAAATAAACTGATATGTTAAGACTCGTGATATTGTGCATAAAACACACTTTTTTTTTATTTGAGTGCATATAGTGTTAACATTTGAAAAATGTCATCTTTGCCTCTACATGAATGTGATTTAGCCCAATCAATGCAAACTGAAAACATGAGCAGAATAAAAAGTGTGCTGAATTGACTTTTTGGTAGTGCTTGGCAATAAACCGAGCATTTGGTGGTGTTTCAGCAGAACTTTGATGATGGCTAACTTCATATGATAAAGAAAGCAATCATTATGCATCACAGCTTTGATGTTACATTACCAAAACACTCTGTTGGTTAAGTCGTTGAGCCATCCAAAAGCCATGCGTTTGTCTGCTTTAATGAAATAGTGATAGAAATGCTAATATGTACAACTCCAAGCCAGAAGAAAATTCTAGGTAATATATAAAATGCACCCAAAATATCTGGTTTAAAAAAAATATCTTTCAAAATAGTTTCTGAACCACTACAATCCAAACTTTCCTTCAAATCTTCCAATGTGTTTTTTGTTTTGTCAACTGTGTGATTGCAAACCTATAGTGTCTGGATTTATTTGGACAACAGTTTTTCTTTCTTATATCTTGCCCACAAAAACAAAATGTGTCAAAAACACGAGTCCAACAGTTGGGGACAAATCCTAACCCTGAAACCCAAGTTGGCCAATCTGAAGTCACAAAAAAGCTCAGATTCCAAAGAAGTCGGCACTGAACATTAGGGATGTGATGAGACACTTCCCAACAAGACAAGACGAGAAATGAGATTGAGTCGATGAGAACGAGACAAGATTTGTTGAATAAAAAATATATTGTAAAAATAGTCTTTTTATCCAGCAAAATGGGGGTCATGTCAGCTGTTAATCTCGCGTTAATCTCTTACAATGTTTGAAAAATGTCTTGTCTGTCACTTTTTCGCCAATACATATTTCTGCTTCTACAATTCACAATCTCTTGAGACAAATCGAATCTCTCCACAAGAGATATCGTCACATCCCAAATGAACACTGAGTCACGCATTTTTTTAAATTACCGCCATGACTGGAGTTTTCACAAATGTTTGGTTTCACAAATGAGGCTGTGGTCGCTGGTGGATGAATGAAAAAAATGTCTGGAGCCTAACAAATAAGCAATATCCTCCAGTAAGGAACCTCCAAAGATGGCAAGTAGCATCAGGCAAAGTTTATCATCTGTAATGACAGCAAATCACACGGCAAGCACCATTTATGGGACGAGAGGGACAAAACAAGATTTTTATCTTTCCTTAGTTAGAGAGAAATAGGACACCCGTATACATACACACATGCCAGGAGAAACACAGGAACACACACTGAGCCAATGAATAAATTACACCGCCTAAGTGACACTGAGCAAGCCTTGCCACACTTTTACACCTCAGAGATCAGAAATAATGCTGTATATTGTGAGAAGGATATTTTATTATGAAACATCTTTAAGGATTCAGGTCATTTGTGAATAAGTGCAACAATCACATACAGTCTGCTGGAATTCTTCCAGCTATAAGCTGAATGTGATATGTACAGGTTGGTAACACACCTGTGTCCTGCATCGCTTCCTCCTCCGTGTGCTTGGGTTTCCATGGAACGCAATTAACAATACATTCCCATTGTGTGCACTTTTTCAATGAAGGAGGTGGTGTTTTTCAGAGCAGCATGCAATAAGAACCTCCAAGTTTCAAATGTAAGAAGTCCTTCCTGCTCACTGGTTGCTCACTCAACCTATCTCACACACGTTTACAGTGCATCAGAGTTCCACACCTGCTCAGCATTTCCATAAACATGCTTTGTTCATAAAAGAATCCACTTTTTTACAGAGGCTGACTTGCATCTGGCAGGGTTTTCTTCCACATATCATAACAGATCTTTAAAAGGTAGGATGTATGTGTTTCATTTAAACAACATTTGGCCTAAACAGGCTATGATCATCCCACACTTTGAGCACTGCATGGGCATTACCTCCAAAACCCAGTATATCTGCTTGCACACAGTTTAGGAGGTTTGGGAAGTAAAACTTTGATAGAATGTTCACACTCATCTGCTAAATGTTTGCAGACTCTTGCCAGTGTTTCTCAGCTGAATTTCCTTATTATTTTACACTAAATCAACGATGCTGAGATTTCTACCACAATACAGTGTTGTTTCCTTATCAAATACATACATATTACATTAATTCATGCATGTTTGTGTAATCCTATGTTCCCTTCTGAAAGATGAAAATACCCCAATACTCCTACCCCCTCCCAAAGCTCCTTATCCCCACCCCCTATCAGGTTAAGAGCTCCTCCCACACAGAGTAGAGCTTATACACAGACAAGGAAGATGAGTATTTGCTGTACATGCAAAGGAACAGATAATTTATTTGCATTTGGTTTATGCCAACCAGAAAAAAGTAAACATTTTTACTTTTCAATGTATCTACAGTGGACTGCTTTGCCAACAAAACATAAACAAAGCCCAAAGCAGTAAGTATGATTATGTAGTAATAACACACTTTAAAATCGCCAAAGGAGAGATGTTTCCGTTAAACTTCCTTTAACAGACACTTAGGAAACATTTTTTCATTAGATTCAAGGTTGATAATAAAATGTAGTATTTGTACTCCTTACCACACACTTTACCACAAACTGAGCCAAAAATAGAGGAGACTGCTGCGTCCATTTCAAAGTTTGCTGATTTTATGAAAGGTTTGTGGGAGAGTAATGTAATCATGAAATAAATATTTTGAACATGTTTTCCATTCACGTTTTTTGTGAATTTCCATAATTATGTAACATATTGATTTATTACTTGTAATATTTGCGAGGTATTGCTTGACATTTTCCATTCATTAGCATAGAAGGTGTTTAAAAGAATGCATTTTTCTGACAAAAAAATGAGCAATCTATGCACAGTATCACAACATATGAGGTCTAAAACCTCAATGGAAGTTTATTTGATTGAAAGGGTGTGAATGCCTATAGAAAAGCATTTGCCCCAGAGGGACAAACATTTTGTGGAGACAGAAAATTAGAGGTTTTCGATTAGATCCACATTCTCTAATTCACAAAATGTGCAGTAGTAATCTAGAGGTATCCAACAATCATTCAAAATGGGTTGAAAAAAGCCAATTTCTGAAATAATGGATTTTCAGGAAGGAAATTACCTTCACACATGACTGTTAAAGAAGTGAAAAAAGCCAATGATATGATGATAAATGGTCCTTTTTAAATTCACAAACCTAAACAAATAAATAACTTCTTCAGAAAGATGTTTATAATGACGGCATGTAGCATTTTAATCACTTAACAGGGTTCGAATTTTAGCTTCTAGTTCTGTCTGGCACTATAGATGGCTTCTCTGGAAACCGGGTGAGCTGGAGAAGGCACAGGGTTTATAGAATGGCATGTTTATTAGCTTCGTAGGTCCTGCTGTGTCTGACGTCTTACAGCTGAGATATCTTTGATTTTCTTCCTGCACACCACCCTTTGTTTTTGGATTAAAAATATCTAAACCCACTGGCTGCATATACAAAATCCCACCCAACAAAAAATATTCTCCAAACTTAGGAAGCTGTCAGTTTTTGGTATGTGGACAAGTTTAACCTCTTAAGCCCTGAGGCCTATTTTCCGAAAATCCTATACTAAATTTTTAAGGCATTTCTCAGCTTTTATAAGGTCTAAACTGCAAATCTTGGTATCAAAATGAAGATAGGTTCTTGGGTAGTGGTGTGGATGAGTTAATTTGACAGTCAAGAACACTGGGTAAGAGTAATTGATGTTGGAATGGCCAAAAAATGAACTCCGCCTAAAAAAAAACACATGTTTCCTCTAATATCTCCTTATTTTACTTATAACGAAGCAAATAAACACAATCAATTGTAACCACTACATGTCAAGAACATCTGTAGCAAGTTTGGTGTCCATACTACAAGAAACTAATATTCTATAAAGGTTTTGATTGAACAAAGTTCAGGCGTAATCCATGTTGGCACAGTTTGGCACAATTTGGCACAATAATTGAAATATGGAAAAAATCTTGTCCAAAGCTTCAGCTACGTTCATAGTCTTCTTTTCTTGCTTACAGGACATGATTTCAGCAAAAAAAACTCCTAAAGAAACGCTGTAAAAGGGGGGTGGAAGCCCATTTACGCCTTCTGCGCGCGCTTTGCGTAACCTCCCATTCACAAACGCTTTCGACGTTCGAGCTTCTGCGTGTCCCTACCCCCCCGACCATCTGTCCAATCCGGGAGCTCTATATATCGCTGAAAAGCTCTGAATCTGAAGAAGCCAATGATGACAACCATTTTGAGACTGACAGGATCCGCGACGAATCACAGGACGCGCTGTGTGGAGAAACGTGCTCTTACGCACGGCGAGTGTTTCCATATTTGGTGATGTTATGCTAGCACAGAGCTACAGAAAAGAGCCAAAATGGAGTTTCCATGAAGCTATCTACCGGACATAACAACAAATGGACTTTTATCGCTATGGAAATAACGTTTTGTTGAAAAAACGGCAAAGGTAAGACAAGATTTACATGCTTGCTTGGTTTTTGCTGGCGTTTTTTCGTGGAACTTTCGCTCCCTGCTCTGAAATACTTCATGCAATGTTAATGAGTTGCATATCACTGGATTCAGCTGGTTGTTAGCTTTCATTTAATGTAATGGTTTTAGTGTTTCCGTTTATATTGTGGATACATATCGCACATAAACAAAAACGTGGTCATGAATTATACTCCGGACATGTTGTTGTTTATTTGCATGGCGTTCGAGCTGTGGTTCACGGATATGAAATTGAATTAGATACGTTTTTAGAGGAGTTTCCGCTGAGCACAACAGTATTTAATATGTGTGGGTTATTCTCAGGGTTAGTGAGCTATGATTGAAAATGTAACGCACAAGGGGGCAAGTCCTCCAAGACTCTCGGGCTGAAGAGGTTAACAACATGAGCCATTTTGATTAGAAGGTGAAGTTACACAAAGTTGATATAAAGTTCTTAAAATGTTATTGAAATTACATTATTTTGTTCTTTGAATCTGCTTCAAGAGTATTGAGGTCTGATGCAACTCCCACAAAGTTTACGGAGGGCAAGCCAATTTACAAAATCTCAGGACTTAAATCAACAAAGTTTCTCTTCACAAGTTCACCATCTTGGCCTGCCTTGTATCTAAGTATAAAATGGTGAGAAATGAACCTATAGGGGTATGAATAGTAGGCAAACGAAAAGTTTTGTGGAGAATGGAGGGGCAGACAAAGTGAATCAGGACTGACTTAAATAATAGTATATCTTGATGGTTTAATTGGAAAGACTGGTGGCATGCCCTGATTGCTTCCCCTGAAACTTGTTATACAAGCATCCCTCATCTTCAAAGATAACCATCAGACGTGCAACAGACAAGAGCATGCAATCTTGTGTGAAAATCAAAGCAATGAAATGTATGAACGCCTCGAGTAGAATTCACATTTATCAGGTGAGACTGTATTAATAATAATCTGAACATGAACGGATGTGAAAACTTGAAACAGAGATATTATAACCAACACGACCCAAAATGCTGATTTTTAAATGGTCTTTAATTATTGAAGGTGAAAACTTTCAAATTTACAATGTTGAGTGAGGCAGAATTATTTAGTAAAACTGAACTGAAGGAGATCTGAATTGTGTTGTTTGAATCAAGATTAAAATAAATGTAATTACCTATCTTGACCAACTTCAAAACGAATGTGTTTGGACTGAATGGAATGTTTTTTCTTTAAAAAAAATAGAAATAAAAAGTACATTTGAATATAATGTGCAGCTCCAAGTAGATTATATTAGGTGTAAAATCAGTCCAAAGTACTGTTTTTTGGGGTTGTTTTTATGCAAAAGTTTGCTGCATTTTGATCAGAAGGAATATGGAATGCACTAGATCTCCTCCTTAGTTCCTGCTGGTGTCATTTTAGTAAAAAGACATATTTTTATTAATTTTTTTCCCCCAAAATTATTATAACAGGGTCAAAAAAAAATTTTCTGCCATGTGATGGACTGACAACCTTTGGTTGAGTTGGAAAAGGCCGGTGAACCTTGTTAGGATTCGTAGAGTATAAAAACCAACAAAATGGACAACTAAGCTTGAAGATCTAAAATTAATATAAACTTGTGCAAAATGTAGAGGAATGGGTTTCAAGGTGCTTGAAAATTACTTAAATGTTGAAACATTAAACTGCAGAATGATAAAAAGATGGATTACATGTCCAAATGTATTGTTTGGTGGAATTCAAAATGTATAAGTTTTAGAAAACTGAAACCAAACCTTGAGAACAATCGAACATTCAGTAGTGAAAAACCTTTCTACATCATCTTGCCACCAATGAATGACATCAGAGAAACATTCTAAACTTCACGAGATCCCCTGAAAATGTCTCATTAATATGTGCTCAGTTTTATCTGGAATTGTGCAATCACTGGCCTCTTCAAAGCCATGTGTGCACAGCAGAACACAAGCAACTCTCACCACAGCTCTGCTTTATCACCCAGACTGGAATCGGGAAGCAAACACTGGCCAAAACACAGGGATATGGTGCTTTTTTACAACTGATTTTCCCAGGTTTAACAAAAACATACTCTGATGGTTGTAGGCGCTGTGTAATTTGACTGTTTCGCCCACAGTAAGATGCGCTGCGTTATCTTACAAACTATCTGCTCTGGTCTATTTAGTAACAAAGCTGCTATCTGAAATGTGATCGTGAAGACAACTCCCACTGCCTCTCTCTTTCTCCTTTCTATCTGTCTGGATGTGCTATCATTTCATGAGCATGCCAGCTCTAGTCAGGGACTCTGTCTTGTATAAATTGTGCTCTCCAAAACACATGCAATCTCATTTTTGCCAAAAAAAACAGCATTCTTGTCAGCTCAGGCTGCTCATTGATGAGTTACTCACCCTATTGTCTATTTGTAAAGCTTTTACATTTATCCTGAAATGCTCTATTGCTAGAAAGGGGAATTTGCTAACTAATAGCAACTCTTTAGCTGTAAAGGTTGTGGGATCCATGCTGAAATTATTATAAGGAGGTTAGTTTCCACAGCAAACATTTAACATTAATATTCATACATAAATTAACTACAAATATAGGTTGGAGCTCCACTTCCAGTGAGTGAACCTCTACCAGATCTTCACATGGGACACACACACCCCCTATTAACAACAGAGCGTCTCCAAATCAAGCTGCCACCATGGTTTTGTGTACAGTGTGAGAAAACCACAAATGATAATGAAATCCACCACAAAGCATGCAAATCTCTGCCTGTATTTGAACCAAGAACCTTCAAGCAAGAGTGCGAATGACTAAGCCATAGTGTGGTGTTGTATCGAATATATTCTTTATCTTTAATTAAAATTAAAATTGTGGTTATGGAATTACTGTATGGTGGAAATTGGTTAAAATAAAATAAATACTTGCAATCAAAATGTAGATTTGATTAAATTAGAGATTCGTTGTGATTTATTGTGCTTTGAAACAGAAATACGTAGTTTTCGAGGTTTTTTTCTCAATCATACTTTTGTGAATGCTTTCTTTCTTAAATCACAACGTACTCTGAACCTTTCACTTGATCTAAGAGACTGAAAAACAACCTCACACAACAATCCCCCTCCTCCAAACAACACCGGCACAATGTAGTTGGACAACTCTTTTGCTGATAACCTCCAAATCAAGACTTGTCACTCCAGAGATATAAATCATAACTAATGGTGGTGTATGAAACAGTACTCTAAAAAGAAGATTAGATTGTGTCTATTTATCTTCCAGAACAGTGATCCCCAACCCCGGGCCGCGGACCATTTGGTACCGGGCCGCACACAAAGAAAAAATAATTTCCATTATTTCCGTTTGATTTATTATCCGAGTCTTAATGATGTTTTATTTTGAAAAGCGGATTTTTTCTCTTACATACGTCACGTGAGAGATCCCGCTAAATTAATGTTGCACAATATTACACAGTGGATTTACGCTCATTATTATTATTATTATAGAGAAAATACCACAGTTTTAATGCCGATCTTAGCGTTTTATTTTGTTTTTATCTGCTACACACCTTTAGATTGGGCCGCGAAAATATTGTCAGACAATCAACCGGTCCGTGGTGCAAAAAAGGTTGGGGACCACTGTTCCATTACATTTTACATTTATGCATTTTGGCAGATGCTTTTTATCCAAAGCGACTTACATTTGAATTAACATATCCAGAAGACATTATATTCCAGATTACTTTTAATTTGGGTTTTGACATGTGTGAAAGCATGCACTTTATTCCCTATTGCTTCTGCGCTTCACGATGTTCTTGCAGCCTTGTCCACATGAAGTAAAACACAGTACGTCCTCTAAACTCGACACCATCAGTTAAGCGTGTAACCGGATCCTGCGCGCGCGAACGAGACACGCAGCAGCCGCCGCCGCTCGCGCAGCCAAACGCGCGCCGTAACTGGAGACGCTCTTGTCGCCGTCCCTTTGACTAACGCCAATGACCACCGTGACACCGAGCTCCTCTTTCCATCGAGTCAAACATTTGCTTAGCAATGGATGCTAGAAGCAAAGGTTACCAGTTGCTGTTTTCAAAAGCACTATCTGCTGCGCGTCTTGGCCATCTGTTGGAAAGATCAGCTTTGGCTGCTAAAACTCCATAGACCCTTATAGCTTTATAACGACCCTTTAATATAATCTTTTTTGTCTTTCTTGATGGAATGTAAAAGATGAAGATCTGGATTTAACCATTTGCTCACCAAATGTTGGGTCCTAAAACACACATATGTTTTAAATCATAAATGTTAAGTTCTGAAATGTTTCTGATATGCTAAATACCTATTTCCAGCCGTTTCAACCTGCAGCTAAATTAAAGTCTGACACTCGGGTCACCGCGTAAAGGTTAATATTAATGAGTAACACTGGTAACATGTCACGTGACTCATACTGCTGTATGTAGCCAGAAATGTTTGCAGAAAGCTAAGCTCTGTTTGTGTTTGCAGAGAGTATCGATGGAGACCTACCGGCCAGGCGAACTGAAAGGGGATGATAACGGTCCCGAGGTCGTTGGCCTTATTTGGGTTTCCACTGAATCCTTTCAATTGAACCGTATTCCCTCCGATCACCGCGGAGCTCCCAGATCCATAGGTGCAGAAGCCAGATGTGCTGACCTCCACCTGGTATTCCTTCAGACACACTTTCAAGAACGTGTCGCATTGGTCCCGGTCGCACCGAGCGTCCCGCGCGCTCCGTGCGCCATCACAGCAGTTTCCATCGGCGAGCTCTCCACGGTCGTTCTCCAGGCTGATCAGCTGCAGCTCCAAATAACCCGACGATCGGCTCTCCTAAAACAACAAAAAACACGAAAAGTGTGAACTTTTTCTTTTGCTTATTACAACTGCACACGGATAGAGCAACCGTCCCGTTACCAAGTGCACTCTTCAAAACCGTTATGCTCGGAATTAGTTTAATATAACACATGCTCAAAAGTTTCATTGTCGGCTCATCTGAGTGCACGGATGTTGCTTTTAAAAGCCTTTTAAGTTTAAGAGTCACATGATTCCACTGACAGCTGAATAATTCCATTAGGGCAAGAATCCCCAAATCTAATTTAAACCCCCCCAAAATTATTTAGTTTATGCTTTGAACTAAAATACTTAAGGAAAGTAGTTTTTAAAATAAACAATTTGAACTCACCTCTGTCCAAAACGTTATTAGGAACACTATTAAAAAGCAAGCTCCAAAATTGTTATTCATGACTCCAGCGACTGTGAAGTTTAACACCGCATGGTTGAAAAAAGAAAACGCATTATACACGCTTGATTATCCACAAAAATCCATCCATGTAAAGAGAGTGTTTGTCCGCAAGAGCTCCAAAGGATGAGATGAAAGCCACACACAGATCCACTCGTTGCTCCAGCGCGCTGCTCTCGCTATATCAGTCCTCTATTAGCGCCCGCGGTGGCTATGATTGACACTTTAACCAACCAATGGAAAGCCAGATTGTGTAGCGGAGGGTCTTTGTCACCCAATCACGGGAAAGGGAGGGGTATCTTACAAATTACAGATCTGACAGTTGAACAAGAAAGAAAATTGTGAAGCATTGAGCGCTGTTATAATTCGGGAACTATATTATATTTTTTGGCGTCTTTCCTCTTGTGTTCTTATGACAAAAATAAGATTTGATGTATTTAATACAAAGAATTTAAATAACTTTTTCTCTGGACGTGCACACAGACGCTATACATGTCAACATTCGCCAGCGGATGCGTGAAGGTAACAGATAAATTGCGCCCTCTAGTGGTGAAATAGTCCAACGTCCCAATATTTGAAACGCTTGTCAATGGCGTTTCACTTCAAAGCCTGAAAGCGTCTTATTCATCCAAACATTCTAATATCCTGAACACTAAACTCTAGTACCTAGTGATTAGTTTTAATAATTTAGCAACACTCCACTCTTGTAAACATACTCTCAGAGATGATAGGTTTTACTGTTAGTTTTGGAGTTTATTTAGCTGTTCTACGATCTGGCAGTTAGATTGGCATTGGATATGGTTAGACTATGGTTTGATTTAAATAATTATTATAGTTTATCTAAAAATTGACACTTCTTATATGTACATTGTGTGCCAAAACCCATGGAAAGAAAAGCTTTTGACTTTCTTGGTCAATATGGCACTTAAATTTATTGCGTAGTTGCATTATTTCTGCAGGCACCATAATGTTGAACAGTCTGAAAAAAAGACTTTAAAAAAAACCCATGTTACCATGTTACAAACCATTGAGATATTGACCATTGATATAAAGTACGGCTGAGCAGAACTTGAACCACATCTTTTTGAACCAGAAGATGAGGTCATAGAACATGACAGTAAATAAAGTAGTTAGCTGAATATGACTTATGGGGGATGGTGGGCCCATGTTACAGCATTTCTTAGAAAATAGGAAAAAAAATAGAAAAATAGAAAAAAACTTAGTTTTATCAGCGTAGAAATTCTGAAAATGTAATTTTCCATTGGATTTAATGCATGTTTTGTCAGCAAAATAGTTTTGCCAGTTCAAATAGTCAAAAAAAAAAAAACCTCAAAACTCTTCGATCATTTTGAGCCCAAATGCCCCTCTCATCAGATTCTATGCTAAAAGACCTATTGCCAGATTCACAGAATACCTGAATAATTTACAAAACGGTAAAAGGTTTAACTCAAGGAAAATGAAAAATAAGAATTTGGCAGATATTTTATCCAAACAACTAACATTGCAAGGAATTAACACATATTATCACAATTATTTTTACCTCAGCTCTGTTCATATTTACAGGCCCTTCAAAAGATCCTGAGTTCCTACTGATCCAACTCTCATGGGGAAGTTGTCCACTGCATTGTCAGTGAGTTGTTGCCACCTGAAATCGCCTTTTTGAACTTATTGATCTGTACCCTACGGGGCTGTTTTGAGTATGTATTAAAAGCCAACTGGAAAACACAGGAGGTTGCCTTCAAAGATTAGGAAGAAATAATTTTGGTGGTAGCAGATATGAGCAGATTACTTGTCTATGGCTATAGATGTCTATGGCTCAAGCACATCCTGTGTTTGTTAATCAATGCCCTTCTCAGTTCTTCTCTACACTCTCTCTCTTAAGGAAATGGGTGACACTGTAGCCCTAATCTTGCCATCAGACTCCTTCCTGTGTTCCACTAAAGCCCGAATAAAGAGCGGAAGTCAGACTAAGCACTGCATGCAGAGGAATTAGACTTGAACAATGCTGCTTGGGCTCTGAGGATGTGACACACTGTAGCAGCTCTCGGTCTGAGGCACCTGCGCTCTGTTGAGATCACTGAGCCCATGCTTTTACTTTAGAGGTGGGAAAACGACACACTTGTTTTTCTAACGAACGCAAAGGGATGTATTCACCACAAATGCATGCATTTTTTTGGTTCTGAGGGCATGACTGATTTAACATTGTTGCCGTCACCATCATTGTCAGCTGGTGTTTTGAATTTTTGAATGTTGATGACCATTTTACTTATTTTTGTCTGCTTCTGTAAAGTGTAACCCACTATTTAAAAGAAAAATGCATGGTTCATGACACATTCAAACAGGCTACTTTATCTTGTTGGTCAACTTCAAGAAACAAGAGAGAGAGAGGGTGAGAAATGTTGTAAACATCTCCAGCAGGTGTGTCACTAGGAGGTGTGAAATTCTGTCTCAGGTTTTTATAAATGTCATTGATGGAGTGTGAGAGTGCTTAACCTTTGACCTCGAGACAGACTTCTATTACAGCTAATGCAGATTCCCTCAGTGTGTGACTTTCAGGTTCACTGAAGGTCAATGTGCTGACCTGGATGCTTTACTTCAGAAGAGCTCTCCTCAGCATGCATCGGGACCTCCGAAAATATATTGTATTTAATAATGTTTCTGCTATTCATTTTCATGTTGTAATTTTTGGTATAAATCAGTATTATTTTGAAAATAGAATCACTCCCTCTCCGCTGAAAATGGTTTTCTTACTGTTATGCCTCTTAAAATGTCTGATTTTTGAGTATAATGGGAGATGTAAGTGCAATAACTGTTCATTAACAATTTTTGTACAAACTACTGCCAAAGGAGGTGGTTTCTGTTTAATTCTGGAAAGATTACATTAAACCGAGACATGTGCTGGTCATTCAGCCAAAGTACTCAAAATGTAACTATTTAATCAGAAACCCACACAAAAGACAAGCCTTAAAGGTGCGGTATTTGGGAGTCGAAGTTGATGTTTGAGATCAGGGAAACAAACACCTTTGAGCACACTTCTCGAATAAACATGCCCCTCGCTGCTGATTGGCCACCACATATGTTTTACACAGATTTCCAGAAATCGCAAACTGCACCTTTACGAGAATATTGAAACAATTTCCGCTATTTTAAAATTTAATGAATGTATTTTTACTCAAAAGACTGTTGTGCTAGTAAAACATAATCCAGTTTTAAATTGACAATAATTGAAAATGTTTTCACTTTTAATATGAATTTGCTTGTAAACAGCTGCCAACTTCTGGTCGAACATAAAATAGCGTTTTGTGTGATCCAATTTCACATTGTGGTGAACAGTGATAGTGAGACACATATTACTTCTAAAGGTCAGTGGAAGTTTAAACTCTTTAGATGTCTGCAAGAAAAAGGAGGAGCTTGAGATCCAGACTTTCTTGATTAAGGCATTTTTAATAAGGGACAAACACTGGATCACAATTTAAATGAAACATCAGGTTCTCCGGTCAATAAACCTCCAAAGCATAACTTATTATTATAAATTTGACATCTGATTTACAAACTTGCTGTCTACCCATGAACAATCCCCAGTGAACTCAAGATTTGACATTATATGACCTGTACGTCAACCCAGTGAAGTTCTAATGTTAGGGATTGTGTTTTAGGTGCATAGTTGCATTCTCCCCCAAACCAGCTATGATGTATGGGTTGGAGACTGTGGCAGTGAGGAAGAGACAAGAGGCAGAGCTGGAAGTAGCAGAGATGAGGATGTTGAGGTTCAGTTTAGGAGTGACGAGGATGGACAAGATTAGGAACGAGCACATCAGAGGGACAGCTCAGGTTGGTTGTTTTGGAGACAAAGTCAGAGAGGCCAGGTTGAGATGGTTTGGACATGTGCAGAGGAGGGATAGTGGTTATATTGGTAGAAGGATGTTGGAGATGGAGATGCCAGGCAAGAGGTCAAGAGGAAGACCAAAGACGAGATATATGGATGTGCTGAAAGAGGACATGAAGGTAGTTGGTGCAAGAGTAGAGGATACTGAGGACAGAGTTAGGTGGAAAAGGATGATTCGCTGTGGCAACCCCTAAACTGGGAACAGCCGAAAGGAAAAGAAGAAGAAGAAGAAGTTGCATTCTCCCCCCAAACCTGCATACATCTCCAGTTGAAACCAAATAAGTAGATTTTTATCTCATCTGACAACACTTTCACCAAGTTCCCCTTTGAATCATTCAGATTTTGATTAAACAACGTAATTATTTTCTTGGTGAAAATTGTCCCAGCTGGTTTGAAGTTGATGAGATACTCTGGTTTTGTTCTGGGCTAGTTCAGATTTCATGATCAGTTAAACTCTAACGGGTGAGATCTGGTTTAGAGTGTTGGAGATTGAGTTATTTATTGCTTCTTTCATTTGCAGATAATTGTCTTCATGGCCTCAGCCAGATTGTCAAAGACCTTTCCTGCTTTGTTTAGGTATCTGATGCTCACCGTTATTCATGAAATAGTTACTTGCAGCTTCTGTATATCACAGGATGTCAATACATTTACAGTTTCCTCCTGCTATTCATGCACATTTTTTAAAATAGTGTTCTCTATTGGTGAACCAAAAGCAAACCTTTAATTAGTACTATGTATGAGTATTGAATACACAATAAAAACAAAATAAAAACCGATCTTTTAAAATGACAAATTTGTTGACTACAGCACATGAGGTGGTTTTAGAAAATCATGCAGCTGTGGCGTTGATCCTGGCTTCGGGGAACAGATGTCAAGCAACGTTTACTTCTCCAGCCCATGAGGGGCAACCTCAAGCGGGCATGTGCGTGCCTAGCTCTGGGTGGATTTGCAGAGGATGGCGCTGTTATCAGCCCAGTCAGCTGTGCCAATCATTCATTGCTTGAGTGTGCTGTAACAGTGGGAGGAGTACACACATGTACATGCATACACACACAATGAGATATTGTGTTGCTTATATACAGCACTGAATAGAAGGAGACAGGCAGGGCTGCTTGAGAATGGATTATGTGTTTCTCTGAGAACTCTCAAGGGACCTTATCTACACAAGTGAAAGTTCTCTAGAGTGTGTTCATGAGCCTTGAGGAAGCTTACCATACATTATACATAAAGTGCTTGAAATTAAGTGAATCGTATCAACTTTTTATCCATTTATGCCATGGTTAAAATATTCACAACGTGAAGAAATGGAAAATTAGTTGCACTAAAGTGAAATCATAAAGAGCATGCACATTTCTAATCCATGTCGAAGCATGACAAATCATGTGATTATTGATAAAGTCCTGAAACCTGGCCGTCCTGCTCCAAACGGTGACAGTTTTATTTTAATGTTAATCCAGAATCAACCTCATATTGTTATGACCAGCAGCCCGTTATTGAAAAGTTGTGATAATCCATTTTAAGAGTTTGGAGTAGAAAAGAGGGGAAAAAAAATCCCTTCAAAAAGGAATTTAAAAAATGGTCTATTACATGTTACAAATGTAACCAACTTATAAAGCCGTTGGGTGCTGCGAACTGTTCAATGATTAAGCTAATGCTGGTTAGTTATGCTGTTGGCGGTAGAGTTGTATTGCTATGAAATTGATGAAGCTGTTCTGGTCAATTTGTTCTGCATTATTTTAATGATTTATAACCATAAGAAAATCCTACAGGTACTGATGCAGTAGGGTATGACCACTGTACTCAAGTCTGGGACAGAAGAAGAAAACCAGGAATTTTGTGTTAAAGTCCACCTGCTCCAATGCTATTTGTTTGTATTGTATTCACAAAATAATGAATTTATGCAGCAGCAACCAGAACTTTTACATTTCGTTCAGGAAATTCAAATGTTGTCTAGTATATACTGATATTGAGATATTTCTTAATATGATCGTGATTACATCGAAATGTAGGGTCATTAAATGTGTTTATGCCATTACCTTTTGCCTAATGAAGGATATTGGTAAAGTTTACGCAGATCTGCGAAGTGTGAGGTAGATAATTGGTGTATGACAACAAAATTCATGAAAAGCTGGGATGTTTATTAACCGTCTGGTTGCAGGCACACAATCTTTAACTGCCGTTCATTGGCTAGTTATAGCTCAGGTGAGCTTCTGTCTGTTACCTACTTCAAAAACCGCTTCACCTACACCTCTTCGCCACACAGGGATCTCTAGGCTGAGGTCGTTTTCCTTACTCTAGAGCTCGCCTGGTATGCATTCCATGCCCGCCAAATGAGCCTAGCATCACCAGGCCAATTAACACTATGGTGAGCTAGTGAGTTAATTAACACGTATCCACTCTGGGGGTGTAACGATATATTCTGCTTATGATACGACACATACTTCGATATTATGTCCACGATATGATATGCATCACAATATTTTACTTTCTACCTGTTTATTTAATGAATCATCCTTAAAAAAACTGAATGGTTTAGTTTGATTTGTACGAGAGCATTTGATACCATCCATCAACTAGGGGGCAGTGTTAATGTTTGCATTAAGTTTTCAAATCTTTTTTACTCTAAGTGAAGGAAAGAGCTAATTTTATAATCCTTCTTAAATAAACTGTGAGTAAAGGACAATTGTCTCCCAGTAAATATTACCTAAAACAAGAACAATCAGTCCAAGAAGCAAATACGCTTCAGCTCCTAGACGATATCTCCCAGTAGCTCCACCATACGTATTGTGACTATTTTTTATTGCGATATAATGTGCCACAATATTTTATTACACCCCTAAAAGTTTTATAAATTGTCCCTTGCTAAACTTTCTAAACGTAAAGTTAGTAACGTTACTTTGAGATTTTCTTAGATATTCGATAACTGAAATCTTTAACGCTACCATGATAAAGTAAACAATGGCTCTAATTTCTTTTGGACACTCAACAACTTTAGCATTGCTTTCAAAATACAACATTTTGATGAACTATTTTACAATGTTTCCATGATATTAAAGTGGACATTAATAAACATTATTTGCATTAATGTTCAAAACAACTTACATTAGTTTGGGACAAGCATAGAGGGAGAATATTCATTTTTGGCTGAACTATGCCTTAAAAGGCCATGTACTTTCTCTTATTTAACTTGGTATTTGAATATGATTTCCTCCTCCTGTTCAGACTTGTTAATTTTTTAATGACTCCTTGTGCAATACTCTGTGTTCTCATGTTTTTGGAGTGGGAACAAGGGATTTGTTGGAAACGATCTTGGGCAGGGAAAGATCCTGTGCAATTGTGTTCCACACATACTCTGGATGAGGTAACTTTTCCTGCGATAGTGAGGGAAAGCTACGGGGAAAAAAGTGCAGATGAGGGTAGAGAGATTTCATTGTAGCAAAATCTGTCAAGGGTACGACATGATGCGGGGAATTCCACAGAGGTTCCAGTCTGTTCCAAACACTTAATTTAATAGCTCAGTAAAAACATGACCATGTGTCAAGGTCACATCACCCTCCCTCATCCAAAGTAAACCTCAACCTCTGTGTTATCATCTGGGAAATCAACGTTATGGCTTTATAAACCTTGTATGTGATGTGACATTGCTTTCATATACAGGAGTCTGGTACATGTATCCATGAAAATGAGAAAAGTCGGGTATCTCCGTGTCAAGGGAACTACAAAGTGCACACTCAGATTTGTCCGAATGCCAAAGGTAATGCCCAGGCAGATTTTATCAATCAAAGCAGACCAGAGAAAAGGAAAACTCCAGTCAAACAAGAGAAGAAAAGAACTGCTCTTATCTTTGTTTACTGTAAGCACAGAACACTGCAGAGTTTTCCCAAGGATCCTTCATGACATCACAGCTCTGAATTCAGGATTTGGTTCGTAGCAGAGTCAACTTTGGTGACTGTTAAGAGTTTAAAGATCAGGATCTCTTTGTCTTTGAAGCCTCAGATCTTAAGCACAGCTCAAATTCACACTGGTTTGTGTTTCAGAAGCTTTCCGAAGCTAAGCATCTCTGTCTGGGATTGATCATTTTCTAATTGTTGTCTATTTGTCAAATGCCAAGCAGTTGTTGGTGATGCCTTGATTGAACTAACCTCAGACGTTACAGGAATGTTCAGTTTGATGCAACTCTTTAATCCAATGTGTGAATTTTTTCCCAGCTGACGGCTGGTGTAGAGTGCGAGTCATGCCGGCCAGTGATGGTTGACATCAGAACTAGCTTCTCTGATGCTCGCTTGTGTTAATGCAAGCAAACCCACAGCTGTGTTCCGACACGCCGTCACAAGCCTTCCCAGAAGGAAGCAGCAGAACGATGACTTCAAGATCCTGTTGAAATATGACAAACAGCAAGAATGTGCTTCACGGTAGAAGTCTGTGTTTGTTATTATCATATACGCTGGAATGACATAAAGCTGAAATTTTTAAATGTGCTACTGCTATCGATATAAATCCCAGTCAGAAACACAGAGAATTGTGAATAGAATGGTTTGATAACAACCATACCATTCAAATAGTCCAGAAGGTACCTCTTCCACCTATTGGCAGATCAATAATGTTATTATTAAATTATCAAACTACATAACCCCAGTCATGAACTGGAACAGAAACAGATTAAAACCAGGTGAGGAACAGATGCAGTGGCATCTTGCTGTGTAACGGTATCATGCCAATTACCCTTCAAAAACTGTCCAAGAGTTCATTCAGCTCAGAACTGAGAGAAACCAGTAGAAAACCATGTAGACTCAAGTGTAGTCAGAAATAGTCTTAATGCAGGATTTTGCAAGGTTTTTTGTGATTGTTGCGGCCAAAAATGCCAAATTTTACGGCAACTTTTTCGAAAAGTTGCAATTTTTTAGACAATGTCTCTCAACAGCGTTGCGTTACCTTATAATTTCACAAACATGTTTTGAATTTTTTAAGTGCTTTTATTATCTCCTATTTATTGTCTCTATTATCTTATACCCTCGCGGATTTCTGCACGCTCTGATCACATGCAGATCTGACCGCAGACAACCGCTGCTTCCTCAGGAGGCTGTAGTGCAGGTTCAATTAAGAAAAAAAATCATGTTGTCCCTGTAAAATATTTAGACTTTTAGCATTTTGTTCCCGTGGCGCCACGGCTACTTCTATGTAGGAGAAACACTGGAATAAATGATTGATGAAACTACCGTGTGAAAGCATGAAAAATAGTTTTATTAGTCTCTTAATAGTTTTATTAACTTGCGAGCAACAGCTACGGTGTTAGTCACCTGCCGTGTCACAGACATACTTCTGGCATGTTTTGCTGTAGAGAAGTGTCAGTCAAGCAAGGTTTTTTTTGTGTTCCACGACAATGTTGCACATAGAGCAAAGAGTGTCCCTCCACTTTCATGGAGAACATTATGGAATTGCTTTGCACGGTCTTTCGCAGTGATATTTGTAGGTAAGTGTGTGTGAAAATAATGCTGCGTACAGTGACGGACCAAACTTATTGGTCGAATTTCCGGTAAGGTCGCGGTGATTGGATGAAATTGCAAGGCCGCAAATAAATTGTGGGGATTGGCAGAATTTGCGTGAATTGGCGCAATCTCAACATCGCGAGTTTCTGGAGGGACCGGTAAGAGTAAGCCATACCTTCAATGTGTGAATAAGACTCAAGGTAAGTGTAAAAGGGAACTTTGGTGAGGAAAAATGGCAACAGGTGCTCTGGACTGGAGTCAAAAAATATCTAGGTGTAGCAGAAACAATTAGCAAATACTTATCCATCACGTAATACCATCAGGAAGGCATAAAACCGACTCCAAATTCAGTACGACAATGAGCACACATTAAGAATTATTTTCTGTGTAAAACAGAACGAGAAGTACTGGGCGTGATCGTATCGGCCTCTACAGAACCCTGATCTGAGCATCACTGAGTGTTTCTGGGAAGAGACAGAGAGATTCATTCACAGAAGATTTTGTGGTTAGCACCTAAACCATGCTGTTTTGAAGGCAAATGGTAGTCCTACCATTATATTTATTTGATTTCTCTTTTTTCATTCATGAAAAGAAATTATTAAGACTTCCATTTTTGAAAGCAAAATTTTTTAACTCCATTTTTTACACCTGCCTAAAACTCCAGTTCTGAACTCTTTATAAAGCATATATACACAACGGAATACAACTGCGTCACTATCTAGAAACATGTTTAAGTATTACCTTATATCTTGAAATATTTTTAAAAAATTGTTCACTGCTCTTTCAGGTCAAGACTTTGATGTTTTTTTTAGCTTGACTTTTAGGCAGTTGGATGACGCTGGTTCTACCTTTATCCGGGTTAGACCCAGCAGACTTTGTGACTCCAAACTGCTTCAGTCACAAACAAATACACACACACACACGCACACACACACACACACACACTAGCTGCTGCCTATCCATCTATTGAACTCCCGTCACATTAATTAAAACTTAACCGTAAGAGACGCAGCGTCTCTCTGCGTGCTTATAGAGATCTGTGAAGAACCGAGATGCCCAATAACAGAGCACCAAGAGTCTGTGTGTGTGCATGTCTGGATATGGATTAACTTAATAGTGTGTGTGAACAAAGAGGTGTCTTTTAAGTAGGATTTGAAATTGTCTGGCTCCAAAAAATCAGTATTACGGTCAGTCTTTTACGCACAAACCAATTATTATCTGACCACATAATAACGCAGTGTTACTTTGTAAATCACTAGCTTTATAATAAATCATCCCATGATTTCAGCACAATGTTTCAAATTACACTCAGATAAAACTCACAGAATAGAGGTAGATCAAGACCAGATTTAAAGGTAATTGGGAATGTGTAATTTCTACCTCAAATAGGTTGCTCAATACTAGGGAAAAGGTTACATAGCCTGGCAAAAAAAAGTTGATTTCTTGGCAATTTTTCAGAAAATATTAATATGAATTTTTTTCATTTATGGTTAGTGGTTAGGTGAAGCCAGTTATTGTCAAACTACTGTGTTTACTCTTTTTAAATCATAATGACAACAGAAAATTAACCCTTTACACACCCCCGCTCTTGATATTTTGTATTCCCCCTTCACAACATCAATGACAGTCTCTTGATGTAGTTGTCGATGCGGTTCTATATCTTCTCTGTTGGTAAAGCAGTCCATTTTTGTCCTGCCTAGCAGCCTCCATTTCTTGTAGTAACACCGTGGTCTGTCATTGCATGAGTTCTCCCCAGAGTAGTTCAATGATTTTGAGGCCAGGAGACTAAGATGGTCACCCCAGAACCTTCACTTTGTTCTGGTGTAACCAATGCTTGGTGGACTCGACCTTGTGTTTTGGATTGTTGTGTTGAAATGTTCAGTAACGTCCCATGCACAGCTTCTGGGCACATGTTCCTCCGGTATCATTTGATAACATGCTGCATTCATCTCCCCACCAATTTTCACCATGTTTCTTCTGCCTTTGGAGCTCACACATCCACAAAACATCCGTGACCCACCTCCATGTTTCACAGTGGGGATGGGGTTCCGTTAATTTGATGCCTCTCCATCAAATTAATGTGTTCCAGAAGTTTGGAGGCTTGTGTTTGAGCTTTTTGCCGTATTGGTAGCAGGCTGATTTGTGGCATTTGCGCAGTAAAGACTCTCTTCTTGCAATGTTACCATGCAACCTACTTTTCTTCAAGTCTCTTTACTGTGCTCTTTGAAACAGCCACACCCAAGAGAGCCCCATATTTCAGCTCAAAATATTATTATTATTTTTTTTTTGTCTACCTGGTTCCAGTAGAATCTCCGACTTTCCACATAATCAGAGTTTGAACACTGCTGATTGGCATTCCCATTTATATTATTTATATCCATTTCCTGTTTTGTACAGTTCAAGTACCTTTTCCTTTGTCCAAATCCTTTGACAGCTCTTTTGCTTCACTTGATAAAATTTCTGTCTATCAGAAGCCCAGAAACGTCTTATGCACTGAAACGTTAACACGGATTACAAGCAAACAGGTCGCAGGTGAGGGTAGTTACCTTTACCAGCCGCTTAAACCCCATTGTGTCAGATTTTGCGCACGTCAGGTCAAAATAACCAGGGTGTGTAAACTTTTCATCACATTCAGTTGGAAACTTTCTGTTGTTAAGGGCTTCCCTCAACCAATATGAGTGAAAAAAATTGCTTTCGCATTTTAATTACCGTAATATTTTATGAAAAATGGCCATGTAAACTTATGGGGAAAATTGTATGATGTATTTCAGTATTATCATCAAAACAAACAGACTTTCAATACTATAACATGTTAATTAAAGATAAACATGAATATAAATGTTTGTTGTCACTGACTTTTGAACAATATCTAGATTGAAATGATCGTAATACAGTATGTGGGGGGGGGGGGGCTGTAAAGCGGACCACTTTAGTCTCTGGATGTATTCATTACAGCTGCTGAAAAGGTGCAAGCATAACTGTCCAACAGAACATATACAAGAGAAAGCTATTACGTCATAATTTCTCAAGTTTTCCGCCTCAAAAACACTGTTACTTTTTATTTTTTTGGGTTTTTAGTTTTGCTGTATTTTTAGCCCTTCTGTATCAATAATGGATTCTGTATTTTAATAGAAGTAAAAGAAAATAATCTAAGAAATGCTTACGTACACCCACACGCCTTTAAGGAGGAAATGTGTGCACCAGGTGTGATTATTTTATGGGAAGTATGATCATGAGAATCTGTGTGTCTGAACGAGTGTTACATGAACTGTTCTCTTTGAAACTGGACTTTGAAATTCTTGTATAAACGATATCCAGACCCTGACAGTTGAATGCTTGGATTACCAGCTTCAGTTGTTTCCTTAAACATGCAGAATGTGAATTCACCAAAAACCTGTTTGCTCAATACAATACATTTTAAAAAGCTTATTTGAAAATGTATTCTTGAAATTTGATAGCAATCATGACGGATTACATATTCTACCATATATGGCATAATATGAAAGGCATAATCTAATTTAGATATGTACTAATTAAACTAATATTTTCAGTGTAATGCCAAAATGGATTTGTTAACACTCTTTAGCAAATGCTTTAACTAATTTTTTTCTATTTTTGTAATGCATCATTAAATCCTCATGTTATAATTTTCTTATTAAAACCTAAATTTAGGTCCTATAGCATATGAGGACAGCTCTGTGGCAGACCAGGTCCCTGGTGAGTAATTGTAATAATCTTTAGGAGAAATCATTCATTATGCATAAATTTTAATCAACTTTCTCTTTGATGGTGACCCATTTCCTGAGAAGGTCTGAAATTGAGATAAAAAGAAAGCTGTTCTTTGTCACCAATGTGCTTTTAACAGTAACATTAATTGTAAGATCCTGATAATTAGACAAAAATACCAAATGCTAACAGAACTAGTTCTACTCCTGTTCAAGTGATTTCCGGAGTTCATTTGGTTTGGCCTTTTTCATGGCCCCTCTTGGTTTTAATGATAAATCAAGCATTGTTTTAGTTGATTAATCTATTCACATCGTTACTTCTTTGAGATACACAAACTCAAGAAAATAAATCTGTGGAGAGCATATTAGAATATTAGAATACCCAACTTTAACCAGCAGGTGTCGCTGTACACAAGCGCTTCTTTCTCTTTTATATGGCTGGGAGTCTTTTTTTTTTATTAAACAATTCAACAAGTTACAAAAAAATTCAGGCAATATAAACATACACTTTCCAAAGACAATTAAAAAAAATTAAAATAAAATTAAATAAACAAAGTAAAATAAATAGACATTCATAAGACGCAAAAGACAGATTCAAAATAATTTGTAAAGGATTGTGCTTTTTCATTTTTTACATATTTTAAAGGCATATAAAGTAAATTAAGTTCTTTTTGAAAAATTTTGAATAATGGAGAACATTTTGACATTTTACATTTGTGTATGAAGAATTTGCCATTTAAAATTATAAAGTTAACCAAGTTGCAGATCATCTTATCATCATTTTCATAACAGCAAATTATATCTTTTATGTTAAAAGTGATAGAGTAGCCAACCTTGCTGAAAGAAACATATGGCTGGGAGTCTAACGGATGTTTCTTGTCTTAGATGACGTTGCACCCAACTCTAGATTCACAAAATTGCATTAGATTATTTTGGATACACGTCACTGACCTCTATGCTATGAATTATATTTCCTTCTCAATTTTCAAGTATAAAAATTGTGCAAATAAGGCTTAGACAACATTAAAATACAACATAGGTTCCCACAATTAAAAAAGATGGTGTTGTATGATTACATTTATTTCATACTAGCTGGAATATTTAAGATGCACGGTCACTGTTTTACATCATTGCAAATAGAAAAGTAAATTTGTTATCAAACCATTCCAGTATTCTCACACAGGGAGTTCACTTTAAAGGTTCAAACTTCAGACCAATTCTAACCAACTTGGGTTCAGGGTAAGAGTTTGAAAAAAGATACGGGTTTAATTGAAAATTAAAAATAAGACATTGAGGTTAAACAAGAGACTGAGGTTTTAAAAGTATTATGTTCACGCAGTAAAACAGTTCAGGTATATGGTCAAACATACCGTAATTAACCTTAGTACACAGTGTTGTGCAAAAGACAGGTGTAAAAATGCTTTCAGTAAGATATTCAGCGCATATTTTTGTTCATTTAGAAAATGCAAAGTGTTTTTGTAACTATCTTTCCTGGTTTAGTTACTAGCATTCAACACAGCAGAAAATTCTTATAAGAACAATTGACATAGTCAGGGATTTTGTTCATTGGTTGTAAAGTATATGACCAATTGTACAAAACTGATGTTAAGGATCATAAAACTCACATTAGTTGAAACCCAGTCATAAACTGAAACGGAACCAACTGTGTAGGAGCAGACAAGGTCTCTCAAGGGAAAATATTTCAAAGCATACAGTTTCAAGGTGGGCTGTGAAGAAAGACAACGAAACGTACAATGTTGAGGATTGTACACACAGTCGCCGGGTTGGCCAATGAAAATTGGGCAGTAGATGAAAAAAAAAAAAAATAAGGCCACTAACCTTTCAAAAACAGAGGTCAAACAGTTCAATCAGCAACAAATATTTTAATGCAGACTGGGTGTGTGCAGAATGCAGAAATGTGTGCAGCAGATCCAAGCAATCAGCGCAGAACTGAAAGAAACCAGCGGTAATAAAAAGACATTTTTATTTGTATAATATGGCTATGGCAGAAGGCAGTGAAGCATGGTAGAGAGGTTCCTTATACGCTAGGGAAACTGTATGACTGGCCCCAAATGTTGGACAATGATGCCAAAATACAAACTTAAAGTCATAAAGAACTATCTTCAGTATAGAGAAAATAAGTGATGGCTTCGGCCCCCGCAGAGACCTGATCTCAACGTCATTGAGTGTGTCTGGGACTAGACAGAAGAATTTGAGAAAGCTACATCCACAGAACCTGTGGTTAGCTCCTCCAAATGTTTGGAACAACCCACCAGCCAAGTTCCTTTAAACGTGTATCTATAGGGGTTGCTGCAAAGGGTGGTCACACCAAAATCTATTTCATTTAAATTTCCCTTTTGTTCATTCACTGCATTGTTCACTTTTAGCAATTGTTGTTAACAGCATTTTTCCACACTTAAACTTTTACATTAGATTACATACTCCATCCTTACTACACTTAACTGTTTATTACACCTTTGTTTTATGTTCTGTTTCTAGGCAATGAACACACAGAGGGCAAATTCCCAATAACATAAAACATCTTCATTAAATGGCAACAAAATTCTAATAAACGCACAAATTGTAAAATTTGGCCGAAATATGTCAATTTTAAGAATATAAATGGTGGATTCTGACAAAATATTGTAAAATGAGCACATTTCCTGCCTGTACTTTTAGATACATTAAAGATATGTACACATCTCTGTGGCTAGAACTCTATTTAGCATTTTATTGCTCCATAGATTTTGTTCTGATTTGATTTAATGGCTGTTTAATCCCACATTTTTACACTCTACTTTAGCTTTGAGTGTTACCATCTGTTTCAAAGCATCAATACTATACAATAAAATATGCTTTCTATCTGTGTCAATGCAGGATGATGTAATGGCGGAAGCAGACGTTTACTTAAGGACCCCTGATAACCTTTCAGTGCTTACTACACACCCTGACTGCAACAGAACACAAGTGCGTGTGGGTGGATGTGTTCTGAAAAAAGATTTAAACGTCTCTGTCCAGCTTTTCCTATTGTACCTGCCCCCTCCCACTGCTGGATGAATCCAAGCATTCCGAAACATTGACCTCCACACAAACATACAAAAAAAATCCCATACATAAAGCAGGGTGTGGTTAAAAGGTCAGATGACACCTGCCACCCTGAGCAGAGGAACAACTAAATGTAACGTAGTGAAAGGAGGGATGGGGAAAAAACATGTGCCAGAGTAACAAATTGTTTATTTACAGCAACACATATCTCAGAACGAGTAACACACTGCAGGTATACATAAAGACATTTTTTTGAATAGACATTAGAATCATAAATCCAGCTGCTAAATGCTTGCGGAATTTGCTTTAAAAAAAGAAACAAAGTTCATCTCCTTAAACAGTGTAATTAACAGAAACATTAACTTTTGAAACACGTTCAATACAACACAAAAACTGGCACAAGCACATTTTTTTCCCTTTTTTTTCAACAGGGTTCAAAAGTTGGGTTTATAACAAAAATCATTGGTAAATGAAACAGATTGAAAAAAAAAACATTTTCAATTTCTATTTTACATTTGTGAAAATTAACAAACATGGCAATTTTTGCTCAAAAAAAAAAAACAGCCAAATGAGGTCTTCCTTTGTCTTACCATGTATTTGATATTAGGTCAAGTTTACTGTACTCTTGTAATCAATAATTAAACAAGAGGTTTACTCGACAGATCACAAATAGTCACTGAGGAATTTGGTTCCCATTTCTCAAACAAAAAGCCAAGAGTAAGCGGATCTGAAGAAGGAATCTCGAGTCTGTGTAGGAGAACCATTTTGTCAGAGACATTGAAAAATGACAAAGTTCTAGCTGGTTGATTAAGAAACACTCCAATTTTAGATATCAGCGAGATGTTGGTCTTTTCATTCATGTGAAATAGACCAAGATCAGCATTTGGAAAGTCAAATCTCCAGGATCTTCTATTTGCTACAAAATTGTGAAACACAGAAATGTGATCAAATGAGAAGACAACTGAACAACCTTTTGGTCCATATTCAATTTCAAAATAAGAGCATCCAGACAGTTTCTCTTTGCACAACACAGGTCGCACAAGGTTTTGAGACCAGTACAGATCCCTTTTAGTCACTGCAGACTTCGCGGTTACGGTGAGATAACCAGAAGTGGTCGACTCATCCAGATTCAGATCAGAAGCATCTGTTTTGTAGAGAACACTATTAAACTCCATGTACTCCTCATATTGCTTCCTCTATAGAATGTTGTGAAAATAAGGATCTTATCACAGTAAAACACTGGTAGCCAAACTTATGTATTCAACAAGGCATTTTTATTCTCACTTTTGAAATAAAGCTTACATGTTTACAAATGTTAAAATCACCAGTTAATCAAATAAAATAAAAAAAGACAATCTTACACATCAGAAACTCTTCTCTGGTCTTGGGTTTGGATGCTAAATCTAAACACACACACAAAAAAAACACGCACGCACAGACAGACAGAAGACGAACGTTACAGCATGTGAAAAGTCTTTTAAATCATTTTGATCAAAGAAATGTAACTTGCACTTTCTGGTCTGGTCACCATTTATCTCCAAGATATGGATGGTGCGAACTGTAAAAAAAAAAACAACAAAAAAGTCTTACAAAACAAAAAAAAATTCTGAATTTATTGAGAAACACGTTAAGATACACGTTCTAAAAGACTATTCTAAATTGTGTAAATGCTTCCTCACCTTTCTCAGTTATCCTCACAAAGTCTTCAATAAAGAGATCAATGAGCTGTTTTTTCAGCTCACTGACTATGCTTTCCATTTCACTGAAGGTATGACATTGACCAACAGAGAGCTTCTTCAGATCTGAGCATTGGTAATGGGAAAGACTGGAGAAATTCTGCAGATTCACAGATCAGGAAATTGGCCAGAAAATATATGTGCAGTACAGTGTAAAAGGTACAGGCAGGTGTGAGAAAAAAAAGTGGTAAACCGAGAATGCTCTCAAAAATGGAAGTGTTTAAAAACAATTTTTCTTTTGCAAACTTTAAGGAATTGTGGAATTTCATATGTGCTATGATATGAAGTGAACCATGCACAGATGATCAAACAAATATATAGCAGTTGAAATTAAACGGGTCGTAAAAGCTTGGTGAAAACAAGAAGAATCCATCTTCAATAATATTACATTTGGTAAAGCAGTACAATGGACTGGCTCGCTCACTCTACATTGCCATACATAAAAAGCACAAGGTTTTGAAGATGGATACATACCTGAATAACATAAATATCATCCTCCACCTGTGAAAGCTTCTCCAAATCATCGTGTTTTTTCTTCATGTCAGAGATCTCCTGGTTTAGCTTGGTCAGGAATTTCACAACATTGCGTTCTTCTTCCTTTTCATGAGATCTGATCATATTTGTTAGGTTATCTCCTCTTTTCTGCAAGGAGCTGATTAAATCCATCAGAGTCTTCTCACAATGCTTTGCTGTAGACTCAGCAGTACTCTGTGAAATGGAAAGGAATAGTTGTGACAATTGGGACTTAAATAGTCATGTTTTACCTCATTATGGAGACCCTTTTAAAGATCCTAAGCTACCGCTGATCCCAGACCCCTTCAGTCAAGTAGAAGGTGACTACATTATTGTGTAAAGCCTCATGCAAGTACAACAAAAGTATAGTACTACTTTAAACATAGATTATAATATCCATTACATATTATACATGTAATGCTTATAATATGTATATTCAACCTACTTAATTGATCGTGCACCTTCGTAAATGCTTTTTTAAAAAGCACAATACCTGCAATAGAAATGTGGACGCCAGAAGTGACAGAGCGGGCTTCCCTTGAATGCAGAAGAGTATGCAGATATAATGGAGTGCTTTCTCCATAGCATGACTGGTCACATCCCATTCAAAAAAAGCATGTGGATTGATACATGTGCATCCTACACAGTAAAATCCTAAGAGTTAAATTAACTCTACTCGGAGTGTATTTGGTCCCACTCTATATAGAGCTAAACCGACTCTGAGAAAGAGTAATTTAATAATCTATTTTCTTCTGGTTTTTCCATATCTGCATGGAAAATGCAAACTAAATATAAACTATTCAAGTCCACTCCAGAAATAGTAAAAACAGACAAAAATAGATTGTTTAGTTCAAATAGACTTATTTAAATAAATCTCCTTCAGAGTTGGTTAACTCTATATAGAGTGGGACCAAATATACTCTGAGTAGAGTTAATTTAACTCTTAGGATTTTACTGTGTAGAGGTTCTTAGACTAAGGATGAGTAAAATAGACGAGTGTTCACTTCTAAAAATATTAACTATTAAATATTTGTTTTTCACACATTAAGAATACTAGAAAACTAAATCTTTTCAAATCAGTTTATTGTAAAACACAATGATCTAATTGAGTCTTAAAGTATACCTTCACAGCTGATATCAAAACCCAACGGTTTTGGCCTTCGATTTCTTTTTGAAATACGTTAACTGCTTGAAGAGGAAAGGTTCTTAATTGTAATCATTTTTGTGAAGTGTTGCACCACTTGTTTTAAGCACTCATTTGGGAGACGTTTCAAAGTATGTGGACCATTGTGGAAGGGATTCTGGTGTTCGTTGTGTTGTAAACAGAGCAATCTGACACTCTAGGAACACACACCTGTCAAAAAATATGCTGTAACTTTTAAAAGAGTAACACTAACAGTTGAAAGAAATGTTCTTTTAAACAGCTATGCAGAATAGAGATGCTTGGGGTTACCTTATGAGTGTTCAGAGCTTTGGTTAACTCCTGGACCTTCGCCTCACAATTAGCCATCGTTTGTTTTAAGGCAGACTGCTTTGACTTCAACTGTATCTATACATCACAAAAACAGGTTTTTTGCTATACATTAAAGTTGGCTCAAACATCATAAGGAACACTTTCTTCTTGTAATAAAATCAGAGTACATGACTGAACGCATAAATGTGTATACTGATAATTTTATTCTAAAACATCAGAAGTGGAAGACAATCGCTGTTAAAACAGATGTAAGCCTTTTGGGTTCTAATCCAGACTAATTCTTACAGGAACACTTTGACAAAATCTGGGATTTGAAGCATTATAGTCCAGTGTATGATCCATTGAAAGCTGAAGATGCCAGGGTAGACAGAAGTGATAATCATGGAAAAGTTGCAGCCAAAAAGCTACATTTCCAACATGGAACCAAAATTTATTCTGCAAGTATAGTTGCACTCAAAGTGTAGTGAAGGCAATGTTTTTCTTTTTATTCATTTCATTTTATTTATTGATGAAAATAAATGCTGAATACCTTTTTGAAAGTATTCGTTGTTTCACATTTTCCTAAAAAAATTTGCAGTTATGAATACTTTAACATACATTTACCAAATAAATTTTAAATTTTTCCATCACCTCACCTGTAATTTTTGCCTTTCGTCTGCAGGAGAAGTCATCGTATGGTTCTGGTGGTTAATCAGCGCACACTGCACACATATCAGCTGATTGTCTTTGCAACAATAGAGTTCCAAAGGTTTGTGGTGCTGAAGACAGACCTGCTTCAGTAAAAGTGGCGATGCATTGCTGAGACGGTGCCACTTTAAAGCAGTGGAAGTGTAATGGATTTGGATGTGAGATTCGCAGAAAGAAGCCAAGCACGTGAGACAAGTCTTGACTGCTTTTACTTCAGTTTCAGTGCAGACATCACATTTAATATCACCAGATTTAGCAAAACTTAGAACATGAAGGTTTTTCTTTGTCTCTGGCAGCTTTGTCTCCATTCTCCCCAAAACTTCAGCCAATAAAGTATTTTTTTTGAGAGTCGGTCTTGGGTTGAAAGACTGCCTACACTCAGGGCAGTGACAAACACCATTTAGACTAACCTGATCCCAGAATTCATTAAGACATGACAGACAGAAACTGTGCCCACAAGGTGTAGTGACTGGGTTCTTCAGAATATAAAGACAGATTGAACAGCTAAAGAGCCTCTCATTATCAGACGCTTCTGCCATTCTTCATCTTGAAAACATGCAAAAAAAAAAAGTATATTACACAAATATGTAAACTAATAGTTTCAAAAACACAAGTCAATTAATGAAGCCCCTCTAAAATTATCTACCATCTAACAATACAAATTAACATACATTTTACAATTCAGATCCAAATGAACAAAAAGAGGTCAGAACCCTTTTTAAGAGTAACATTGTGTTGCCGTTTGGTAGGTGCTTATCAAAATCAGCAGCTTGGCTGATGTAAAAATAAGGCCTCAACTGCCTTTTATGGGAGTAATTTTTTCTTCAACCTTTTCATTCATAAAAGAGATCATTTAAAATGTTGAACATTCAAGATCCTACTCTTTTACCATGTTTACTTCTGTAATAAATATAGGGTGTTTTCAAGAAACCTGCACACCATAAGCGACAACTAAATACAACAAAGATTTCTTGGTGTTAAATGCCATTAGCCTAGATTCAATTTAATATTTTCCAGAATATATATAACCTGCAGGTGCACAGTGGTGTGTGGCTGGATTCTGGCCATAATGGAGTATTTTAGACCAAAGTTTTTAACCATTTTCTGCTCTAAAGGTTGTTTGGGTTTAGCACTTTGCAGACGCTCCCTAAGCCATCCTACCTCAGTTGCAGCACAGACAGCAATGTATTTCCGAAAAAGTGAAATAAGACATGTTTTGGAAAAAAAAAAGCCATACAGAACACAGATTTTAAAAAGCTACCATTTTTTTTAGTAAGCACGTTAGGGTCTCGAGATATTGAGCATGGAAAACCGAACCAGTAGCCCATTCATAAAAACCCAATAAAAAGAAAACACAACTTAAAGCTACACTATTTAACACAATAAATGTATATTGCAACTTAATTTAATTAAACTGTTTTTAAAGCTTTTGATCAAGGCCAGGAACCTCTTCAAAGTTTCACAGTAGTGTGCACGTGGCTTTACTCATTTCATAAAACCTCCAGTAAATATCTGCTCCCACACCCTCCACCTGCAGTCACATATATGGATATACAACCCTAGTGTTGGTAAACTGCAGCAAATAGTAAACTGAGCAGCTCAAGCTACGTTCACATTGAACGCGTTTTTCGCGGTAAGAGCGGATGGTTTACATGTTAAGTCAATGCAAATTCGTGTTTGCGTGCATATGAGGGTTCAGCGGCGCGGTTGCCACAATAGGTGCGTATTGAACTGCATGAATGTGCGATGCGCGTGTTGTGGGCCACACGCATGAGGCGGATCGACCTTAGACGGCTGAACCACGCGTGTACCGCTCGAGGTTCAGAAAATTTAACTTCGGCAGATTTTCCGCACCGCGCTAACCAATCAGGGGCTTGCTGTAGTTGTGACGTGTCCAACTCGGAGACTGTCTGGAATTAAAACAGTGATGACAGACTGTCATTAAAACTTTGCGTTAACTGCCAGAACTGTCTGATCTTATTCATGCTTTCAAAGTGATGGATAATACTTTATTGTAAACAATAATTAAAAAAAAATAATAATTATCTTGCTAGGAAGAAATATATTTACAGTGGTACCCCGAGATACGAATGCTTCGAGTTACTATAATATACAGGTATTCTGTAATAAAAACTAAAGTAAACCACAAATACAAATACAGTATTTACATTTTATGATTACAGCCTTTTTAACAAGTTGCTTTTATTGTTAAAAACGAAAGTTATTTATCTTTTTATTAAAGTTCCGTTTGTTCATAAGACTAGCAGTATGTAGAGGTTCTTGGTCATTATTTACACAGATTATATCATCAATACTGACCAGAGACAGACGCGGGTTTCCTGCTGGAGCTGCCTGTGCAACAGGTTAGGAGCTGGGGTTGGATTAGTCAAACATGTTTTAGAGCATTTCAAAGCTTAGTAATGCAGATAGAAACTTAAAAATCCCATCAGCCATTTTCCAAACCAATGCTGCGCCTGTAGCTCCTCCCACTAATCCACGCATTCGACTCAACACCTGAATGTTATGCGTGAATATAGCGGCTCTCCGGCACGAATCAGTAAGTAAGTAAACACGTGCATTAACGTGCGAGTATCGCTTTTTTCGCGCAAACCGCGTTCGGTGTGAGCGTGGCTTCACTCTGGAATACAATTAAAATGGGTATGAAGTTACACAGGTGCATTCAATCAAACAAACATCGACCATCTCCCCCAAACAAAAAATAAAACGTATAAAACTATCTTAGGATCAATAATTTCAAGTTTCTGCTTACCTTCTGTTTATCAGCACAATTAAACTGTGTGACCATTACTGTATATCACATTAAAGTGCGTGACACGGGGTCTGCTCTCCCTCTCACCACAACCGGAAAATGCGAAAAGATGCGCCAAAAACCGTTTCCTGTTTTTATGGATGTTACGTCTCTGTGGGAAACGTAATGTGTTTGTTTTCTGTGATGTAAATCACGTGTTTGCATTTATGAAAGTTTCAGTTGAGTTTCAATTTTCAGTGATTGTATCTCACCGTTGTTTCCCTGTTTTTTCGTTACCGAGAGAGCTGTTGAAAGCCAATATGTATTCTGAAGATATTTGCCTTGATTATTTTGATTATTACAATTTTGGTTTGTTAAAAAAGGAATTTATTCTAAGGAGAAGTGTTTGTTTAAATTATTATTTTTTTGTAGTAGTACTGTAAATATTGTATAAATGTGTTAATTAGTTTTACACAAATAATTGAGTGTTGGAATAGTTTGTTGATTATTACTTAGTTGTTCTGAACATTATGACCAGAGGCTTTATTTGCTGAAATTTCTCACCAACCTTCAAATAACATAACAGGGCGTAACAATGGAGGCAAAAAAATCCTGTCTCTATTCAGTCTTAGAACGGTTCTGAATGTCTTAATGACTTGATGCCCTCTCATTCAATGCTTTTAAATATTATTTGTTGAGTCACAATGCATAATGCTTTGTTTACAGCACAACACTGCACTCTTGTGCGAACTATTTGTATTGCAACAACAAAATTGTGATCTGGAATTAGACACAATTTTGAAGATTTATTTATTTATTTTTTCGTGACAAAAATCGCTTAAATTTTTCATATTGCCTTTATTTGCAGACATGTTCTATAATGGCCCATCACTGATATTTTATAAGATAGAAAAACCAACAAGATTCCCCCACACTCAAGTTTTTCTCCCATCTTTCTCACAGTCTTGGGAAATCCTCTTTCCCATGCACCTAGAGTAGACAGACTAATCCACAATCCACTCCATCAGGCTTATCTTCTGATCAGCTTTGTTCTCTGTCTAGCTGTTGGTAATGGTCAGAGAAATAAAAAGAATAAAAGTGATGGTCATAAAAGTAGATTATATTTTATTTCAGGAATTATTTTAAAAAATAAATTTTGGATAATGTTTGCATTTATTCCACACAGACTGACATATTTCAAGTGCCTAATGTCTAATAATGTTGATTATACAGTGGTACTCCGAAATACGAAAGTAATCTGTTGACTTTCGTATCTCGAGCATTTCGTATCTCAAAGCAAGCTTTACATGTAAAACGCCTAATCCGTCCAACGGCTCTCAGAAACAATGGTATAAGTAGATGAAAAAAAACGGAAAACCAGAGAAAAATCAAGTAACATTTTTTCAATCCTTAAATCCACACATTGTTAATGTAATAAATGATAATAAAACAGAATAAAGTGGATGCTAAATAAGTAACATGTACAGAAATGAGAAACCTTACCTTGAGTGAAGCGATGTGTCGGAGGAGGTGGAACGGATGGCAGAAAACATTACAGCACCACGAATGAAAGTTAACTTTCTCGAGATATTTCATGAATTATTAACACAAACACTGTTTCAAGCACAAGCACAGACAGATGGAGAGAGCGCTTTTGAGAACGCATCACAGGTGTATCTCTAACTTGCGCTACAGAACAGCACTTTCCACGTTATAAACGTTATTTCTTTTACGACACCTTGACACTCATTTGTTATAGCACATTATTGGTAAGCTATACATAATGTTTCGCTGTGTTGTTGAAGTGTTTTGAAGCGTTTCAAACCCTTTTTGCACTGGGAGATAGTAGCACCAGCACCCGGAAGCGCATGCAGCACGACATCATACAAACAAGCAGAAAATACAGCAGAACAGCTTGTAGTTGTTCGTATTTCTAATTTGTCTTCGCATCTTGGAGCAAAAAAATTTCCCGCGAGACATTGGTATCTCGATTGCTTCGTAACTCGAAGCGTTTGTATCTCGGAGTACCACTGTAATTAAAGAATAATGAAAACCTCAAACTCAGGGGGGGGGGGAATCAAGGTCTAGTGTAACAGATGAGAAGCACAAATGTTATTTTATATAGTTCCTCAGTCAGTGATAGTTTGATGAGCTGTGTCATCTGCTGGTGTTGGTCCACTGTATTTTCTGAGATCTGAGGCCAATGTATTCGTCTACAAATTCATTTTATTAAAAGACTTAGCACCTGCACAGTACCAAAGCTACAACTCCCTTGTTTAAGTGCCATGGTATCTCTGTTCTTAATTGGCCAGACAACTCGCCATAGCTTAACGTCATAGAAAATCCATAGGATGTTGTGAAAAGAAAAATGCGGTTTGCCAAAGAAGAGCTGAAGGCCACTATCAAAGCAACCTGGGCTTCCATAACACTTGAATAGTGACACATACTGATCAACTCCATGCCACACAGCATTGCTCTGGTAATTATGGAACTCAATGTTGACCATGCTCATACTTTCAGATGGCTAATGTTTCTAAAGATCCTTTCTTTCAATTGGTCTCAAGTAATATTGAATTTTGAGGATTTTTCAGATTCAAGTTTAACCTTTTGAATGATACTCAAATCATATTACCACCAGCACTTGTATAATGAGAAACAGACATGCAAGGAGTAAAGATCTGAGTTTATATCAACAAAATTCACAGTTTTAACATTTGTTACTAAATTGCACATTGGTAAATTGAGCTTGGGATGTGCCACTGACTGAATAAATAAATATAAGGGGCTCTAAAAGATCCATAGAATGATATAGTCATAAGTGAAGAAAATTGGTTATTTCAGCATTTTCTAGCCCTGAAACATTTATATTGTCCACAAAAAATCCAGATAAATACCAGCAATCCACAGAAATGTGTATGAGGTCATTTCTAAGGTCCAATCTACTGGGATCACGCATTGTTTATACTCCAAACAAAACACAACTGCCCTAAGAACATAACGTTATAAATAGCTGCTCAACAACTGCATTATTTGCCAGAAAGCTCTGCCCGGTGGCAATGCAGAAAGCATGTCTAGGGTCAAACTAATGTCTAAGGATTCAGAAAAAGAAGATGGGTTATAAAGAGCACACAAAACACCACAACAGATTAATGTTCTTTATTCCCCTAAAGCCATAAATAGATTAGTTTTATTGAGCATTGTTTCAAATGCGGTCAATAACTGTTATTGAAGCTGACCAAATACAAATAATAAAATCATATGCATAGGTTAAACCAAAAGTTACTATGTGCAGAACGTTTTGTTCAGACAAAAAAATAAATAAATAAATCACACTTAATTTTGTACATTGTTTCCCTGACAAACTTATGAATTATTTATCTAAATTATGTTTAATGTGTAGTATGACTAAAAAATAAAAAAAATAAAAACTAATAAGAAAAAGGTATCATTACTTAAAGTGCAGTTTTGTAAAAATTAAAATATAAAGTTACACAGTAAAATGCTCAACAACTGAGGATTACAATGCATTAAAGTCTCTATATTTAATATTTCTAACAACATTGAAATCCTGTATTCCTTTTCTCCAATATTCTATTCATCCTCTCTCCAGATCTGGTTGTAGCAATTTTAGAATAGTTAAGCATTGATAATATAATCGTATTAGATGATTTCAATTAAAACCGATCAAAGTGTTTCTATAAATATACCATATTTTTCCTATTTAACTATTTTTGTAACACCACTGTAAAACAAAATGGTCATGTTTTCTAGGCTGAAATTGTTAGGAAAAATAGCCGGCCAAGGAACATAGCATACAAAATTCATAAAAGAATATAAATGTTTCACTTGCAGCTAATCTTACGACAAGATATAACTCTAAAATAGATAAATTGTTAAAATTGAAAGCTTGTTCATTTTTTATAGAAATTATAATAATAAAAAAAAAAAGGCTCACATCAGAGAACAAATTTTTTTAAAAATAGCATCTAACTTCACAGACATCAATTTCAAAACCATTAAAGACTGTAAATATTTCGTTACTTTACGAGATTAATTAAGTACAGTGCACTAGGCAATTGCTCCCAATAACCTAACAATCCTGAGCCAACAAAATAAGAGTTCTTTTCCCTACGTTTGTCTTGATTTTTAATGGCTGCTGAGTGAAGTAGAAAAACATTATAAATGAAAATACGGTATTCTCATCTACATTTAAAAAAATGACATCTAAAATTAAATACGACAATAAATGACAAAAAAAAAAAATCATCAGACAATCCATATTTTACTACTGGAACATTTCAGAGAGGCATCAGAAAAGCAGCAGTTGTCAGAATAAAATTAAATATAGTTTCTAATTCACTCCTAAACCCGTAATCCAGCTAATACTGAGAAAATAAAGCTACATCTGCTTTAAAGAATAGCTCTGAAAAGCATTATAATATTCTAGGCCTGTTTACTGTAACACTTAAAGGCACGGCTACATGCAGACATTTACCCTCAAAACTCCTGGTGCTCATGTGGACTAATCTCTTTAACTGTGCAAGATCATATGTCTTCATTAGCCTTAAACTCACAGTAATGCAGTTAGCAAGCTGGCTTACACACTCCAGAGAGGATCCTCACTCTCCATCACCACAAACTATTTACTCTCAGTTTGAGTGCAGCTAAATGATTCAATGGAAAGTTACAGGAAGCACATGAGCTCAAAACATCAACGGAAACATACAAATACATTGCTCTTGTATATTTGTAGTTAATCATGCCTTAATTTATACGTTTAAGTTCCAATTCTTCTAATCTGCATGTTTTCAGGTCAAAATGAGCAGCAAGATACGTGTTCGTTTGTCTCCTCTTCGTACACTCTGGATTCAGAAGCCATCCTCATC